>JAAGVU020000035.1:19414446-19431529 GCA_011763525.2 Mormyrus iriodes | reverse complement strand
TGATAACCACTGAGTACATAGAACAAATCTGATGAAGATATCTCATGAATTGCCTTTGTAATAAATTTTTGAAATTGAGACTTTATGGACACCCTGTACATATCTATCTCACGCTGAAACGCATTTCACATTTTACATGCGAGTTATGGACCCCTATGTAGGATTCGCTGGTCTCTCGCATTTATGGTTAGTACTACACGTTAGGGCAGCACAGTCTTTGCCTGGGTCGATTACGGGGATGGCTGTATGGAATATGCCCTCAAAAGGACGAGTGACCCATAAGGCAGAGGAATTTGAGGGATCAGAACTGCACAGACAAGGAGGGATTACCGACGACAGCTAACATCAAGGCCAAAACCATAAACCTGGAAAAAGGGCTGCCCACAGAGATTTGTCCCCCCCTCCACAAGGTCCCTGGAGTAGGACACCTACAGACCCTCCCCCATTAAACACTGCCACTGTGCCATAAGCAGGCTGCGGCCTGTACTCTCATCCGCCCATCGCCACGCCCACGCAATGACACCTGCGCTAATTATTCCAGCGGTGCACTAATTAACTGGAACAGGGTCGACATCGTTCCGTTGACGTCCATTGCTGAATCGCCGCTTTCGCTCAGGCGGTCACATGCGCAGCTGCAGGAAATGTGCTTCACACACGATGGGGGGGGGGCATGGGGTGGCCGTCAGGGGGATGGACTCTCTAGGTGCGGAAGGCTGGGATGCACTCGCACCCAAGCTGGGGGGGGGGGGTATACTCGGGTCCCACAGCCCCAGCAGCCTTGAAACGTTTATTTCCCATTTCTGTTCGCAACCTTTCAAACAAACAAAAAATCAAATAACTAAAAAGCATAGCACACTGAGGTAGTGAACCATCTGGCCGCATGCTGAAATTAGCGGGCAGACGCGCTATCGTCACTCTCGCGCTTGTTGTGAAACACCGAGCTGTGTGCTAACGCTCTCCATATGCACGCCCGCGTGCCGCACGTGCGTTCAGCACAGGTAGCGAGATGCACCACTTGGACGGCGCGGCCTGGGGAGATTATAGCTAATCAGACGAGCCCGCCACCGCTAATCTTCAGGCAGCTGAACAAGGAAAGCTAGAAACCAAGAGGCAGACACCAAAATGTGTCACAGAAATTGAGGGAAATTGCGGGACGATCACGATGGCACATGGAGATATATGTGATGTACGGCAAATTTAGAAAGCGGGCTATATTTGGATGTGGAGACTAAGTTCCCTGCTTGAAAGATCAGAGGAAGACAGGAGGGGGGGGAGACCACTATGTAATTCTCTTTATCTTCCCATCAGAGATATGTTTTCTCTTATAAGCTTATTAAAAAGACCAAGCGCACTCGCACATTAATGCAAATCAATAATGAGGGCTGAGAATATGGCGGCTTCAGGCATTTGCATTCGGGGAAGGGGATGGGGGGACATGTTGTGTTTTACATTTTCCGCATGACTTTGTGTCAAAATCTGAATGATAACAGTTTAAAACAAAAAGACAACAGGACAAATGGGCAGTAGAAGGGGGGTGGTGGGGTGGGTCAATGACTTCTGCTCAGCCTCAGTCTATAAAACCTCATGTATTATACCCCCCAAGATTCAAGGGCTTTGGTATAATCCAAACGTTAAGGTCCAAAGACTCAGATTCTACTACTGAAGATGTTTCTCCCGGCTGCTGAAATCTCCGAGCGGGCAGCAGAGGCTAAGGCCAGGGACAGGTAACTTGGAGGTTACTAGTTCATGCTGCTCTAGTAAAAAGGCCAAAATGCTCCAGGAAAGTACCCAGCGGGGACAGGGGAGAGGAGGGGTGTGAGTGTCAGCTAAGCATTGAAAAAAAACATGAAACAAATATCTTAGTTATGAGACTAGAAAGAAAAAGAAGAAAATGTTTCTTCATCCTCATAGTGGGAACCACAGCATGCTAAAAAGGAGCTCATTATTAGTCAACATAACATAACACATTGATTGGCAAAGCCTCCGTTATTCCCTTAAAGGTGCTTATCCAACCGGTGTTTAGGTGGAGGGGAGCTGGATCAGTTCTCCTGCCGATAGAGTCTATCCTCTAGCTGGAAGAACCAACACGCATAATCCGCCCGCTCTCCACTGCATTACACATAATGAAAGTCGTCACGCCGCCTATTGATTTTGAGCCGCAGTAATTAAGGACAATAGTATTACAACCCCCCCCCCCCCCCCCAACATTCAGCTGGAGGTCCGAAGGGGTGTAGCTCTCCCCTGGCTGCCACCACCCAGACACACGGGCATGCACACACGCACACACACAGACAGATACACAAGTGCACACACAGAGACATACACACACACACACTGGTGTTCACTCACACACAGACACACAGGTGCACACATACACACTCGTGTGCACTCACGTACAGTTGCACACACACAGACACACACCTGTGCACACACACACAGACACACACCCATGTACACACACACAGACACACACCCGTGCACACAGACACAGACACACACATGCACAAACACCGCCAGTAGTGCTCTCGCTGCCCCCTCCCAGTGTTGCTCTCCTTTGTCCAGATCCACGCAGTAAGTTTTCTGGCCTCTTTATCGGTGCTGCTCTCGGCTTCTTCTCCCTGGCGCCCTGCTGCCTGTGCACATACTGCTCCAAAGGTAAAAAAAAGAGAAACTCTGAGAGAGACACCCCTGTAGATCTGACCTCTCTTAGGTTAGCCCCAGAAACACAAAGCAGCCGTTGCTGGGAGAGCATGGAGACGCACCGACGCTCCGCCAGGGGGTCAGCAGCTCGCGGTGTTCCTGCCTCCCCACCGAAACCGAAGGGGAGATCAAGGATGAATTCATATTTTAAGTCTCTAATCCTCTTAGAAAAAAAACAACCACATAAATGCTTGCTTAACAGCCTAACGCAATCTGTTTGGCGGAATTGGAAATATACACACGCGATGTGTATGTTAATGTCGGCTCTCAAGGACCAGCGACGGCCCGGCAAGCGAGCCTACGGTGTGGCACGAGCGGCGAGGCAGGGCTAGCGCCAGCTGGGTTCACGGTGCCAAGCAGAAAGGCTCGACTGTCACGGGCCGAGACAGGCTGCTTCTGTCCAGCGAAAGCCAACACGTGTGAGCCAGTCGGACGGCAAGGGATAAATGTCAGCATACAAGCATCGGCTATCACCCACCAGCCTTTTGTTAATTCAGCACAGCGCTCAGCAAGGACAACCGTGTCATGCACCGTCGACCGTCACGTCACAAAGGACGTCTTCGGGGGCAGACCCGCGAGAGCCCTTCGACAGGATTCCTTCATTGACCGTGCTCAGTCACCGCGAAGCATCTCCCACCAGCCTTGTTCATTCACAGTCTCCTTCGGGCGAGATAATGGGGCTGGACACCTACACTGGGCCCTGGGGGGCCCTCACATGCCTCACAGAGAGAATGGGCCAAACTGTCTTTCGTGGAGTGGGTTCACAAAAATGTACCGAATGTCGAAACCCAGGACGAGACCCTTAAAAGGCGGAATAGCAAAACACCCTGACAACAGCCCTTTTGTCACTGAAACGATCAATGAAACGCTTGATGTGAATGGCTTCCAAGCAAAGCAAACAGCACAGGTTATGGATTTATGCCCCTGGTATATTCATCAGTATGTATACTGTACATGCACTGCAAAGTTTTATGCATGACTCTGATTTCTTCCAGCAGTCCATAGACATGGCTTTTGATGATTTGGTTCTCTAAATCAATGTTTCCCAATCCAGTCCTCAGGAACCTACAGTCGGTCCATGTTTTTGGGCCGACTTGTTTTTGGTCCCTGCCAGACAGTCCACAATTTTGCTCCCTCCCAGCTTCCGGTAGCAAAAACATGGATTGTCTGTGGGTCCCAGAGGACCAAATTGGGAAACACTGCTCCAAATTGCCAATGGTGCTTGACTGTTTGCAGATGTATGTGGGTATGTGCCCTGCGATGGACCGACATCCTGGCCTCTGTCATGTAAGATCACCATTAGCATCTACTGCATTAGCGGTTATAATAGATGGAAGGATTAGCAACAACAATTACAACTTAAACATAACCATAGTATCTTTAGGGGCCACCAAAAAAATAGCGGAAAAGCGTGAGGAAAAAGTAACTTTTTTGAAGTCAAGAAGACAATAATTCTTTTTTATTAACATTGCCAGCGTTCGCCTTTTAAAAGCAGTTACCGCTCTGCACGTGCGAGAGGATAGCCAGTTCACACGAATGTATAAGCATTTCATAAGCTAATAATGAGCAAAATAAAAAATAAAGATGTACTATTCTGCCTGTAGATAAATGACCAAGTTTTTTATTCAGCATAAAAGAGTAATGAGTTACTTCTCTTTGGTGAGTGGCTGTAACCAGCAGCCTAACCCACAGCCCACGAAACAGGGGAAGAACAGAAAAAAAGATTGGAGGGATCGGAGCGGGCCGAAGTTTCCGTCACTTTCCGGATAAGGGCGACGTTCCATGAGGAGTTCTTTGAATGCAGTCGGTTGTAATTGATTTAAAGCATTAATTACGGTCCAGTTACTGCTCGTGTCACGGTTAATATTGAACAATTTGATGAGCGGGGGATCCACCGGGGGTCGTTTTGATGAATGACAATTATAAATCATGTTATGCATGCCATGCTCGCTGCCGTGCCTTTCATCTCATGCTAATCACTTTCCCAGCCTTATAATTGCTCGCCGGGCCAGCCTGCACCGGCCTGTGTTGGATACAATTGTTCTTGGGCCTCCAAGGTAAGCGGGGAGCACGGCGGCAGTGGTGGGGGCACGCGCTCCTCATCGCAGCAATATTAGACACGGCGTAATTAGATCCAGCGCGCTCGTGGGCCCCGCAGTCGTGTGGGAGATGCTCCTGTCCATGCCAGCCCTGGATTTTACACCTTGGAGAAGCTGTAAGCTGCCAAAAACAGCATCTCCGTGAATCTGACATGTTCAATGAGAGCTCAGTGTCGCAGGGGTCAAACCCGTCTGTCTCCAGCCAATCTGAACATATACGGCATCTGTTGATATACAGAAAACATTGGAAAGCTGTGTTTATACAAAATACATTTTGTACAACTAACTGCCTAATTTGTCTGGTTGAAGATCGTGTTGAATGACATTCAACATTAAGTGTTCAAAATACATATTATATAGTGCTCTTTATTTATTTTTATGGTATTTTTTTGTTTAAACGTTTTTTAACCCATATTCACAGAATCTTTTAACTTGGCACAGTAGCAATAAGGTGGGGGCGGACAGAGTTTTGGGGGGGGTGGAAGAAAGGGGTGGCTGAGATAAGCGAATGCGTCAAGATGAGTGTGTCAGTTATTGTCTTTTCTCCCCCCGGGGGGTTTTCGAAGGAAGCTGTGTAATTATCAAATCGCTACTAACAGACAATCTCTACAAAATAATGAGTGATTTTGACCTTCTGTGACGTTCAGACAATAGAAGAAAGATCAGTCAGACTCTGGTGTCATTTTTTCCGGAAAGGATTCGCTGTTGCCTGGCGCTATAAGAATCGTAAAAGACATTGAGGGGTAGAAACACACGTGCAGTCACCGGCATGAGCAACTTAATGCATATTTTCGCCGAAATCAGCTTTGGCAACACAGTTTTTTTGCACTTTACCCATTACGGTCTTTAACGGATGTTTTATGGTCTCTCGCCATTGCCCATTCCCAAGTTCTGAAGGGGAACCTTGAGACCAGAAATACATAACATTCAGTCATGAGCAAATTAGGCAAAACACTCTTGAGTATATTTGCTTTATATGCTCTAAAGGAGTCCCACTTGGCGCCAATATAAGCTAGCGAGGCACGTTACCCCGGTTCTGCCGAGGGAGACCGTGCTGTTTCCGACCTATCACCAGCTGATGCCCCCTCAGCCGGCACTCCATCTCTCCCCACCTTGCCACCAGCTCCACCCAGCTAGAAGGGGCATCTTCTCGGGCACAGGTTTAGTGCCAATCCCTGCGTGCCGATGCTGGTACGGTGAGCGGGATGCGGGCCGCTCAGTGGGGAAGATGGTGCTCCATTTTTCAGCGGCCCTCCTTATGAGGACCTTTAATTGAGCAATTATGTGCAGCTAAACCAACAGAGCCTGGCTCCCAGCACTGGGCCCGTCCAAACGATGATGGATAGTGGCTCGGCAAACTAGCGTGACTCTCCATTCTGGCGCTCCCTCCCTCCTCTGAACATACCCACCTGCACTTTGGGAATTCTCACACCTTTCTTGCAGCGGCCTCTAGCTGCATAATACATGAGCTGACCAGCCTACTAAAGGGGGGGTGGGGGTATGGGGGGAATACTCCTTTTCCTCCCAACCTCCTTCCATTTGTTCCAGGCGTATTTGTGGCCCACTGATGCAGAGAGCCAATCGTCACACATAGACTGTAATTACATCATTCTTAAGATGCAATTTTAAAAGTGCCTGCAGGCAGCTTGCATTTTCTGGTGTGTTTCTAGAATGTTCTTTCTCAGTTGCTGTTGGGGGGGGAGGGTGCTCTTGGTGTGTGAGTGCAGTCAAAAGGGGCATCGTCTTGGTAAGGAAACTTCCGCAAATGCATGGCCACCAGGCGGGCACCCCAGGAGTGAGGCCAAAATTCGCTGATGTTCACTGGATTTCGGGAATGAAAAGCGACTGGCCTGACTGGCCACCCAAATTGCTTGAGTCCATCAAGGCTGACAGCCATGGGCGATAAGGCACCTCGTCCTGTATGAGGGCTGACTAGCCAGTCGCAAGACACACCAGTGCCAGCTCTTAAGCTACAGGAAACTGATCCATTTCCACCAGAGAACCCTTATCTAGTCAGAAAGAGCCCTCTCACCTTGTTTCCGTGCTTCGTTAATTCACGTGTCTTCGCAAAGTGAGGGCGACAGGTAGCGCGCGGCTTATAGAGTTGGGCCGAGACCCAACAGCACCCGGCGCTTTCGTGAGCATGGGGCCTAGATGGCTTCAAATGTGGAGCAGCTGAAGAATGCAGCCGTTTCATACCAGCAGCGGGGGGGGTCAGCGATCACACCCCCGCCTCCTCCACAGTGGCCATCGAGAAGATGGATTCCTTAAAATGCAGATGGTGGTCTCTTCCCCTGCCCTCACTGGCCAGCCTGACCTGTGGGTACTCGGATCCTGTCAGGCCTGGGGTGATGATGGAGTAGCGTAGCCTGACTCATGGGGGATTATCCCATTCATATAGATGCTTAAGTGGTCAATGATGGGCTTCATGGCAGCGTGTCTCCTTTTAACCCAGTGATATGTTCAAAGAAAGCCAGACGGGGGTGCAAGAAGGCAGCATCTTCAGAGGCTAGGGTTCGAAAGGCGAGGTTGGTGGGCCTGGAAGATGTGAGTGGGTGCATGCAGTACCTGGAGGCTTCTCGGCTCACTTTGATCCGCTAACAGACACAGTTTTGCGTGAGTCAAATTAGTCAAATTAAAGAAATAATTACTTGCTCAAATTAGCCCCCCCCATCCCCAAAACCCACACACATCCATGGCCCGTGGTCTATTCATTTGCTGGCGGCTTCCTCCAAGCCAGTGATATCATCTGAAACAACAGAAGACTGAGGAATCTCCCGTATGCGTGTTGATTTGCGGTCGTCACCGGGACGTGACAAGCCCACTGATCCCACCCCTTAGCACTCAGCTCTGGTGGCGCATAACCGTGCGCTCAGACTAGCAGAGTGAGAGGCAAAATGCCATTTTCACCACAAAAGAGCCCCATTAAAGGCCTGCACCTTGCACATTGACTCCTCAGCAGGCAAAAGCATGTAATCTATTATGCCATCAGGGTGAGTGGTATTAAACCCGGAAAATACTGTCATTAGCTGATACACAATTAAATCAATCTGTCCCCCTTTTTTAATATATATGAAAGGTCAGGAGAGACTTAGTTGTTACTCGTTATTTTAAAGAAGAGCTGTCAAAATGGCACCGTGCCTCTTGGCGCTGATCTTCCACGTCGTTTTTACGTTACGATTAAAAACACGGAGGCCTCATGCGGGAAATTCAAATTGGGCCCCCGCCACCCTTCGTCTCAATTACGCTCCGATCCGCTTCCCCGGCTGCCAGGGAGCCAATCGGCTACCTGGAAAACATATGGGGCAATTACACACATTCTGCTCTGAATTAAGACGAGATATGGAGGCATAAATAACGGAGAGGCAGACGGGCAAGAGAGGTGAGCAGAGCAGACAGCGAGGAGGAAACCCGAGAGGAGGAAGAGGGCTGGAGGAAGGGAGAAGGTGAAGAAGGAGAGCGAGGAGGATACGAGAGGAATGGGCGCAGGGATCAGTAGGTTTGAGGAAGGGCTAGGCTGCGGGGATGGCTGTCGTGAAATCTATTTAAATATCACCACACACGATCCGTAAGGCCACCAAGCCGGACAGAGCCCTCCCTCACCCGAGGCACCCCCCACCCTCAACACACACACACACACATACACACACACACACACACACTGCACAGTGATTTGATTAATGGCTTCCCCCATTCCTGCATACAATGTAATTACAAGCAGGCAATTGGATTTCAGGGGGTCGTTACGGAGGGGGGAAAAAAGGGCACAGGGGGTGTGGGGGTTGTGTGTGACGGGACACCTCACAGAGCCATTGGTACACTGAGGCAACCACGCTTCCCGGTTCTGGAACATTAATTCCGGGGAAGAGAAGGCAAGTCGGAGAGAAAGGATGGCAGGAAGGATGGGAAGGGCAAGGTGGTCTGTCGGGGGGGGGGGGGGCCATCACAAACACACGAGCCTGTGACGTCCGTGTGACGCCTGCATGCGTCTTCCGCCTGTTCCTATTTGAGTCTGGGGGTCACCGTGCCCAGGGGGTGGATACCCCCCCACCCTGATGCCCCTATCCTCATCGCTTTCCCAGCAATTATTGTCGGCTGCAAGTGAAATCAGCTGAGGGCTAATCAACATTTAGCTCTGCCGAGCGCGGCATCATGCTGCCGTTGATGGATGGCACAATTACACCCGGTGTCATTGAGCTAAATGGCTATGTAATTATAACGATTTTTTATTGAAATGCTGAGCCGGGGACTGGTGCCAGGGCCGGAAGTCGGCACAACAAAATGGCCGCCAGCAAGAAGGGGGGCTGCCGGTGAGGGGAGGCCGGGGCGAGGCGGTGGCGGGGACCAAACAAGGAAGAAGAACGGTAATGAAGATGTCGGCAGCGATGAGAACTGGAGCGATAACGAGCAGGACGAAGGTGCCGTCCTCTCCACCGGCGCAGGAGGGAGAAACGATGTTTGGTAAAGAAAAAAAAAACCTTTTCATGTTTCCATTAGTGTTAGACACAAAGGCTGAGGATTATCCGTGTCTGAAAGAGTACGACAGGATCTGAGACTCTCAAGGACCCACGGGCCCCAGCCAGAAGAAGCTGTACGGATCAACTCGCCACGCCTGGCTATCGCTGTGCTGCGAGGCAGGTCCGACTCGGACCTGAGCTAACGGTGCTGGCTGCTATTCCCTTCATGTCATCAGATTTTAATCTGACTCAGCAGTACAAACCCCTACTGCATGCACACAGATACCCCACCATCCTGCACGCCTCATCTCTCCTTTTATAGCTAATTACCCTGTACGGGGTCACGGCTGGACCCTATCCCAGGCAGTACTGGGCAGGGGGATATGATGCGATGCCAGTACGTCGCCTGGACACACACAGGAGGGAACTGCAGCTCCTGGTGAACGGGGGCAGGATTCGAACGCACATACCTCGTGGAAAGAGGGGACAGTGGTACAGACTTTGCACCTCCCCTTTCTCAGATTACACTGTATGTACGTTAGGGGGGGCTCACACCCACCCACCAGGCTGGAACTGGATGTCCATTGTCCATTGGGTTTCCTCACAGTCTCAAAATCTCCAACAGATTCTGCAGGTTTGGCCAGTTCTCCATTTTCAGGGGCCTACGGCAGAGCTCTACTTAGGACGCCTCCCTACCAAGAAAAATGATGGTCATTTCACTTCCTCCACAAAGCAGGTAATTCAGGGGCTCTAGGCAACTGCCTATTCATCCTACAGCTGGAGTTGGCCATGTATATAATATATATTTTTTTTTCGTCACTTTGCCTGGACCCCTCCTGCCCCGAGTGGGCCCCAGGCAGCCGTCTAGTTTGCCTTTGGATCGGGAGCCGCTGATACCTAGACAAATGTTACTTCTAAACATTTAAATCGTAAACCGTCACAAAGGTACAAAACGAATTGACATCAGTTTCCAAACAGAAATTATTTTCCATGTATGTTGTTGCTGCCATTTGCAGTATACAGTATAACAAGGCTAATAAAAATATTGTGTGTTTTGCCAATTTCCCTCTTCACGGAAAGTGGGGGTGCCTCTCTCTCCTCCCACTGGAGGGCACTGTCACTCACAGTCCCCATGACCTTAACGCCAATGGCGTGTGACGGACCACAGCTGCTGGCTGCAATTACTGGTCAATCGTGTCTCCAGTTTACGCAGTCGCTACGCGTTTACCGTTCCCGTTAAGGGTCACCTGCACTCAGACGCAGGGATCACCTGTGAGGGGCAGGCTTGGCCTGTCGGGAACTGCGATTCATCCACGGGTTTGATATGAGCAAACTGGAAGTGGGGGGGCAGGGTGATAACCCACACGACAGCAAAGCAGGGGAACGCGAGAAGCCGGCAGGCCATTCATCAGGCATCGCCCCCAGCCCCCCCCGCCGAATGCTCAGTTGCTCAACTCTGTTGGTTCCAGCTAGGCCTTCTCACAGGGAGCTGGAGGGAAATGCAAACAGCTGACAGACCACAAAAGTGTGCATGTGCTACATTTTCAGCATACTTCAGCAGTAACTCCTCGGGGCTCGTGTTGAATAAAGACACTCTGGCATTTTAAGGGCAAGGCGCAACTGGCATGACAACACCTGAAGGCCCTGATAACGACGACAGAAAATGCTAACAGTAATACCTACTGAACAGGTCCCAGCACCTATGGGGATCACTGTCGAGTGATTATTCCTCTCCAGTTCTTGCTAGACTTGAGCATTCCTCAATGCCTGCCACTGCTCTCTGTGGCAACGGCCGGTGGGCGACGGGCCTGGTTCTAATCTAATCGGGTTCTACTGAGCTGGCAGGCCTAGGCATCCGCGGGGGCCCAGGGCAGACACAGAGCGGTTCAACTGAGAAGGGGAACCCGGCTTTCGGACAGACGGGTGACTTCAAGGCCTGGCATCTGGAAAAGTGGAGAAGGGAGTGAGGGTCTTTGCATATCCCCCCGCATGGTGCCATACTGCTCATGTTTGTCATCGGGCATGAAATTCGTCACCAGAAGTCTTGGAGCTGGGTCACCGAGCAAAGGGTTGCAATCTTAGGTCTGTTACAGCTCCCATTGAAAACGAAACAGCCTCCCTGAGACTTCCGATGTACATTTCATTAAAAATGTACACTCTGGGGGTCTTAACTGCTGACTCAAGGGTTTCAAACCCCCATTACTGCAATGCCATTTGCTTTTGTTGCCCGCGAATAATTATCGTGATCCTTCACTGTTGACCAGTTTTATCACATTTACAATAGATTTCTCTTCCATTCCTTTTAATTAATCAAATTACATTAGGGACACTTCTCTGTCTGACTCTGCATGCACATAGACACTGTGGAAATCAGCATTATGAACGATTACCAAGCAGAATTCACATTTGAAATATTAATAAGATAAACAAAGAGGCAGACAGCTTGGGCTTGCTAAGAATGACACCCCTTGACAGCCCAGGTTCTAAAACATAGCATATTTTTGGCTCGGTGAACAGGGGGCAGGGCGTAAACCAGCAGCATGATTGATTGGACATTAATGAAGAGTCAGTCAAGGCTAGTAACATTTTGAGTCGGCACCGGGCAGCTCAAGTCCACTCTTGCTGGGTTTTCCATGCAGGACGATACATCTTCCCAATTCAGCCGAGGCCAGACACCTGAACAGCAGGACCTGTCAAGACTAGCCAGTCAGACGTTTCCATCTTTATGTTGCACAGTTTTAAACAAAGCACCTGCTAGTGGCAGGAGGTCAGAGTTACAGCAGAACAAGCCTGGGCCCATCCATCAGTCCATCCACCCATCCATCCGTCTTCTGACCACTTATCTTGGACAGAGTTACAGGGGAATTTGGAGCCTGTCCCACATAATATGGGTCACAAGACAGGGGTGCAGCATAAATACAAGACCAGTCCATCATACAGACACACACACACACACACACACACAAACAGACCTGTACTCATGTCTTTGTGGGGACCGTCAAAATTCCTAATCCCAACAATGACAACCTTAACCTTAACCGTAAGTAATCAAATAAAATAGAAGAATTTTGGCACTTTCAGTTTTTTGATTGCAGTCACAGATTTGTATAAAATTGAATTTCCCCTTGTGGGGACCAAAGCAAGGGTCCCCACAAGGTCAAAATAACATGTTTTTATCACATTGGTGGGGACAGTTGGTCCCCTCACACACACACACAGTCACAACTAAAATCACCAAACCTTTATACTGAAGATCGGATTGCCCCATGTAATCCACACGGTACAGGGAGTACATGCAAACGCCACACTCACACAGAGTGGAAAGAGTATTCTCACTGCCACGTCTAAATATAGATGCATGGCACAGTGACTCAGTGGGCAGCACAGTGGCTTCAGACCTCCAAGGTTGTAGGTTTGATTCCCGCCCTGGCCCTCTGTGTGGGAAGTTTACCTGGGCTCCTTGTGGCCACGTGAGCTTCCTCCCACAGTCCAAAGACATGCTGTTAGGTGAATTTGTTGCCTGTATGAGTGTGCCCTCCCAGAGTTGGACTGGCATCCTGGCTGGGGTGTCCCCTGCCTAGTGCCCTGTGCTTCCTGGGATGGGCTCCAAGCTCATCGTGATCCAGCACCAGGTAAGCGGCTATGGGAAAAGTCTGGATATCTATGCAGGATTCATAATCAAAAATAGGTTTATTGCAAGCTTAACCTCTTGTTAAAAATCTTTATACTGTTTTTAAAGAATGATCCCCCTCTCACCTGCCTCCTCCCACCTTCCCCAGTCACGATGTGCTTGTAGATGCTACAACTAATCCTGCAGCTAAAAGACCTAAAAGGACAGATTGAGCCTATTAATGTTAAAAGACTATTTGGAGACCATAGGTAAACCCTTTGGGAAAAGTCTGTGTGTGGGTTTTTCCCCCACGCCCTACCGTGGAGCTCAATTTCAGCTGTCACAATCCTTTTAAAAGCAGACGGACACGCAGAGGCTTTCTATTCACAGAGCACAGAGGTGGCCACTTATGAAGCCAAAAAGTCTAAAAGGAGTTTCCACTTGATGGAATGGTGCTCAGTGTCTGGTGGACATACCAGTCGCCATGTCTATCACGTGGCACAATGGCACAGACTAGCTGCAGACTAACTTCTGTTTCCTCCAACTGACTCTAAACAGCCGGTTTGGTCTTAGCCTGCTCTCCACTCTTCCATTCGTGGTCTCTCTCTTTCTCTCTGTCCTTTGCTCCTCTCACTTCGTGCCCCTCACTCCCTCCTTTCTCCATCTCCCTCTCTTTCTCCATCTCCCTCTTTCTCCCTGATTAAGTCAAATTAAAGCAATGGAAATGAACTTGAGAAACTGCTAATTGCACTTGTCAATCCAATCTGTCCAGGCCTCCACAATGAGACCTCCATAACGCTTCATCAGTCTTCATTAGTGTTGCAGGGGGTGGGAGGAGGGGCTGTGGGGGGTGGGGGGGGAGATCATAGCCAGCATGAATGTCCACATCAGATTCATCTCGCTGCATGTCCATCCGGAGCGGAGTCTCCGAGAGAATACATGCTGAATATTTTCCTGTTCGTAGGTAACCACCGCCCCTTCCCTCAAAGCTGGACAGAGTAGCCCAACATTACAGATCTACTGCTGTTCTTTTGTCCAGTCCTAGATCCTAAAGGTCTTGCTCTTTGAGCACAAGACTTTCATTTCTGCATGAATGTCATTGACCTTATTAACCCCTGGACTCAATAACCCTCGAAGAGTAAGGCTTCTGTAAAATATCATATGTGCTATTGTTTTTTTTTGTCAAGATCTTGTTCTATGTAAATGGCTGCATGTCTGTATTTTGAGAGCACGATTTAACTTCTAAAAATAGCCATCTGTACATTACAAATGGCTCAATGACTGATTAATTTATTCACATAAATGCAAGCAAGAACATCCATCCATTTTCCAGAACTGCTTATTCCACTCCGGGTCGCCCGGAGCCTACGGGCGCAAGGCAGGGAACAACCCAGGACGGGGCGCCAACCCATCGCCAGGCACACTCACACACCATTCACGCACACAGTCACACCTATGGGCAATTTGGTAACTCCAATCAACCTCAGCATGTTTCGGACCGTGGGGGGAAACCGGAGGAAACCCCACGACGACACGGAGAGAACATGCAAACTCCACACACATGGAACCCAGGCGCAGACGTGAACCCTAATCCCAGAGGTGTGAGGCAACACTGCTAACCACTGCACCACCATGCCACCCAAGCAAGAACATATTTTAATAAATTATAACAAAAGAATGTAATACAGGTCCAGCTTAGGTAAGATAAGCCTAGGCTGGTGATAATATGTAAAGTATGACATGTGAATTGCAAAACTGAAATTATAGTGTGACATCACATGTAGAAGTAACCCTATCAAAGTTAGGTAAACATCTCTGAGAACTACCGAAGTCTGACATCACAAAGAATCATGACAATGTCCAAGAAGACTAGTAACCTTCAAATAACACCTGTGGCCAGTATGGCTGCAATGAAAGCTGAAAGGGATTCTGGGAAATTTTTCTAATCCTTCTGCTGTGGATATGTTACAGACGTGTGTTTCAGGGAGTTGCTCAGGTGACCTTATGAACATGCACTAGACTGAATTACTCCAGTAAAACAAAGAAATATCTTATGAGTGGCAGCATTTACCTTGTCTGGAATTACAACTTGGCTGCTAATTGTTAGTGAGTTTTTGCCTCATTATGTATGGAATAACAAAATTTCAAAGAAAATTAATAATTATGGAATTTTCCATATTTCAAACATGCCATTGTCATCATAGAGGTAATTGTTCCCATAAACTTAAGTACTAACAGAGCTTAGACCCTAAAGTTGTCACAAGAACAACAGCAGATCACAAGAGGACAATACTAACATTTCACAGGCCAGTGTTAGCAGCAGGTTCCTCACTGCTGACTCAGGGTGAGTTTGCTCAGCTTGACTGTGAAACTGATCCATGGTCAAACCCTGTGGCAATATCTCTCACCTCAGACTGCAGCACAGAGGCAGGATGTGGAAGTCAATGGCTGGAAAATAAAACAGATTTGCTTTTTCACAAGCTCAGTTTTGTGGGAAGGGAAGAGAAGTAGAACCACCCGTGACAGAGGACTCAAGTAGGGGGGTTTGGAAGGAGGAGCATGGGGCACCATGGCAACATCAAACCTATGACACCCCTTATCAGCCCCTCCAGTGCCTAATTGCCAAGCTAATGACGTGGCACCAAATGGAAATGTTTACTGTTTCCGGTCGGACGCGATAGCGAGGGTAATTAACGGCCCTTCAGATCGTTAAACGCCGCAGGAACAGAGCGGGAGGTGGCGATTAGGGCACGGCTGGGGACCGTCAGGAGGGCGGGGCCATGCCACTCCGAGAGAGAGGAACTGCCGTGTGACTCTGAGCTTCGACATTCACTGACTGGCGATTAGAGTTTACCCACAATGCACCGGGCAGTGGTAAACACAATAGTTTCCTGCTTCTTCTAATGAACGCTTGGCTTTTTGAAGTCAGAACAAAAGCTGACAAAAAACCTTGAAATGTTTTTTTTTTAATACTGTAAAGAGTGGATTAGAAGGCCTAATCGTAGGTTCAGAACACAGATTTTCAGACTTTTCCTACCGAATTAACCAAATGTAGTCCAGCCACTTCCATTGTGAGAGCACATTTGGTCTCTTGGCAGCCATTTATGGCATCTAACCTTTATCCCTACTCCGCATTAATTTGCACATTACAATGTGGTAATGTATCCAACTAAACTAACTACTGTAACTTAACAACCTCACTGGGCCAGACAGGTATGATGCTACCAAACAGGCTACAAGGCGATGCAGATGTATCACAGTCTGCACCAAATGGCGGCGGATTAGCCGACACCTGCTTCTTCCCATGACTGTAATGATACCTGAAGGTCCCCCAGCAGATCCGGACCCTAATCCCCGGATGCATCTCCCCGCAGAGAAACACTACAGCGCCCTCAGCATCCCCCTGAGACCCTCGCCTGTACACCTGTTCCTGCGTGTGTGACATGCCCCAGTAAACCACACGCCCTTCAATGTCCTTGTCTCATCCTTGGCCATCCACAACACACACACACACACACACACACACACAGAGCATATATTTAGTGCATGACAAAATTAGATATTTTGAAATATCCAATGTATTGTATAAATTTTTTCATGCACTTATAAAGACAATCTGTTTTTCATGGGAAGAAATTATGATCATTAATCTCATTTGGGTTAAAATTGCCCTCGACTGATACAGTTTCTGGGTGGGACTTTGTTTACCAATGTGGCTCTTCTGGGTAGTTGGGCGGAAGCCATCAGTCGTGACTATCTTTAAGGAGAAAAGGGGACACCTCAGTTTTAATCATACCGCCGACAGTTGAGGAGGCTTCTGGATCTTTCTCATTCTCTTCAAGGTGAAGATCTATTCAGAAGTATTGAAGCCCCTGAGATCTGTTACTAATGCATCTGTAATAAAAATAATCTTCCCAAAAATACTGATTGGACCTTGCTTTATCCTCTGCTGTTTGGCTTCTTGCACTCACAATTAGCATGTGCAATTAACCTCCATTTACTACGATCCTGAAGAAGAGCCACTCTTATGGTAACTTGACTGTAAACGGTCATGTGACATAGAGAGCAACTTTGCTTGTTTCTGATTGGCAGGTTGAAGGCCAAAAAAGTATCACTAACATGTCCAAAAATACATTTCAGTAATCTACAAAACTTTTATGTACCACGTTGGGTGAAAGGACATGCTAATTGGTTGTGTAATGTAACACACAATGTAG
>JAAGVU020000035.1:19394109-19414331 GCA_011763525.2 Mormyrus iriodes | reverse complement strand
GGGGGGGGTGGTGGGGGGGGGAGGCTGGGGGTTAATCTTAATAATTTAAGGTACAAAGGTCTGTCTTTTGTGGGGATGAATAAAGCCAAATTAAATATTGGGGGGCGGGGCATGTATCTTCGGTCTCCCCCCCGCCCCGGTTCCTACGCCCCTGCTACGACATGATACAGCATTGCCAATTCTCAAGCATCTGGCTTAATACTTCCACTTCCAAACTCACACTCGTAGAAGAATCTATATTATTCCATTATAAACCTTAAATTAGCTTAATCAAAAACATTAGGGCAGTTTGCAAACCCTACAGACTGTTTACAAGGTAATAAAACTGTTACATACATGTAAATGCTTCTGTATGTGTGTGCAGGCCTGTCCTGAATTGAAAATCTCACTCCAGCCAGCTGAGCAAAGTTGAAAATCCTGATGACACCAAGGTGGACTCAATTAAAAGATGACCAATGACTCTTTACGGTAAGCTAATCAAGCTGTTTTTTTGTTGGCTATTTGGAGTGCAAGATGCAGTCTGGTGGCTAGCGGGAGAAGAATAACAGCGGAAAGGCTGGAGAACCACCAGGCCTTTGTCTACAGGCAAACGTACTAAAACGTGTGAGTACGAGGCGACCTTCCCAGTGCCCACGTAACGCACTCATTATTTCTCTTGCCCCTTGAAAACTGGGCTCTTGGTGCGACGGGAGGGACGGGAAGCCAGGAGAAAGAGCGCCCATGTGTCTGACCCCCCCCAATGCTGCGTTTCACTTCCTTCCACCTCACAGTTCCCTTCTCATCATCTTCCACTTTGCCTAAAGTCCCTGTTATCCACCTGCTGCCCCCTACACCTGCCAGCTGCTTCATCATGTGCTCCTTGTTCCTCCTTATCAGTAGAGTTCAGGGGCGGTTGACATGGCGTGCCCTATGGGGTTCGCTGCGATAGCTAATCCCTCCCAGGCTGCCTGGTGATGCCCCTTTATCTGGGGAATTCGTGCAAATGAAAGGTCTCCTGTCTGTCTCTATTAGGGTCAGAGTCACCGCGGGTCTCCATACTGTGAGTCTATTTGGGTCAGAGTCACCTATGGTCTCCATACTGTGTCCCTATTAGGGTCAGAGTCACCTATGGTCTCCATACTGTGTCTCTGTTAGGGTCAGAGTCACACACTAAATGTCTCCCCTCTATTCCTCTGTATGGCGGAGCGGCTATGATATTTGTTCAGTTAGGTGTACTGTAATAAAATATATTTTTGCCTTACGATAGGTTTACTGGAACGTAACCCCATTGTAACCTGAGGAGCACCTGTACTTCAATACCTGTGAGCAGCTTCAAAGCCGCCCTAAATCATATCCATGGAAAAGTTCACTGCGCAGTGTTTGAACAGTAACTTCGTTTGTCATATATTCATGGACAGTAGCTCAAAATGTACTTTTACTTCTTTGGGTTGTATTTAACAGCTGGATATTACTGGCAAGACTGAAGTGGCTCGTTCTGGGCCCTCCCGGACCCGACAACCTTCTGGCGAGGAGTGCGGGTTCTCGACAGCTTAACTACCATGCAGCCTTTGTGCGTATTCTCCTCATGGAGTCTTTAAAGCATGCCTGTCATCTTTCAAAGTCTCTTTTGATTCTTTAATCATCCAGTATGTTTAAAATTATGTGTGAGTGTGTATGCCGGTGTGTGTTAGGGTGGCATCTCTCCTTCTCAGAGGATAAAAGACACAGCCTAATAAACTCGGCCGACAAACTTTTCCTGTGAAAACTTTAGAGACAATCAGTGTATTGTGCTGTAGGCCTGTGAGCAGAGCAGTGAGGGGGCACCGGCATTAGTCTGATTAGACGTGATTAGGACCGACACGGCTTGGTTATTAGTTGACAGAGGGGACAAATCTTTCTCCTGATTGCTAAGAGAGGTGCAGCCTTAGCTGAAAGGGATGATTCATGTGAACCCAAAGACCAGAAAACAAGCTGTAGAATGTTCAATGCGGAACATATTATTAAAATATAATCCTCATCACTAAATGGCAAAAGAAAACTGAGTTGTCACCTTTTTGGTAACTTACAGTGTATCAAACCTCTTTCCCAAGACCGCTAGATCCACTTGAGTCTGAAGGTCCAGAGAGGTGGGGTACCATTCATGACATATGGATGTCCTTCACTGAAGGTCTTTGAATGCGTTGCACAGTATAGAGGCTCACTGTCAACCAGAGAGGCTGTCAGTGCAACTTCAGCGATGGACACCAGGTCAGCAAAGTATTCAGCAATTGTGTGGTGTCACCCTCGACCTTATTATGCTTCTTCAAGCCTTGACATCAGCCATGTGTTCCTAAACTGGTTCCTCTTTGTTCTCCTCCATTTTCTCCACTTCTCTTTGCTTCCCTACCCCCAGTTACCCTAAATAAAGTCTTAGTTCTCTAGTACAAAACATCTTCCATAAATCCCTAATGATGTAATGTGTGTTGTGTGACTGTCCACTTGTCTGCACCTGTCACATGTCACACCATGGAGAGGATGGGTGTGAAGAGTAGCCGTGTGTGGGGTCACGAGTGACCCCATATGGTTTGAGGAGGACGGGTTCGGCGGTGCTAGCATCTTACTCGCAGGAAGGAAAGGTCCCGCTTGCGGTCGATGCTGGTGATCTCCAGGTTGCCCATCACCACTTCGCAGTTCTCGTAGTATTTGCGTAGGGTACGGTACTGCTGCTCCAGGTCCGACAGCGTGCTCAGCTTGTTCTCCGTGCCAGCGCATACTGGAGAGACATGGGGGGAGTGCGGTTATGATCCTCGACAGGTTCGGCACATGCTGCGCTGAAATCCAAGTGCCGTGGTGTATTAGCTGGCAGCCGCACAACAATCTGCACTAAAAGTGAAAATTCTGCAATGGACTACAACAGTTCAGATTCATTTGCCGAAATTTCACTCCAACTACCGCAAGGATGCCAGTTTTGCAAGATACGGTGTTACCAGGAAATGAGCGAGCGATCCATCAACGGCCGTCCAAAACACATCCGCCACAAGCAGATTTCACGGTTTATTTTGGACAGTTGAGTGTAGCTGCAGTGCATTCTGGACTCAACAGGATTCACACTGCAAAAACTGCCACCCTGATTTGTTGCAGTAGCATGAAACCTAACAGTATCCTCCACTGGGGAGATGTGAGTGTCAGTCCCTAAGCTGGCAGGCCTGGGGACAAAGTGACCTGCGGGTGTGGAAATGAAAGAGGAGGGTGGCCATGCTGGTGAATACAAGTCCTGCAAGGCTCCCGGCCCAGCAGAAAACCTGACAGGTAATTAGAAAAAGCCGTTCCCACCCGTCTGACACCCCCCACCCTGCCCTGACCCAGTCATCATGCCATCTGCTTTGCCAGGTGGTACCGCCCTTGTGGCTTCTTCGCGGGTGGGCCCGGGCCTTGGCACAATTCTACATGGCTGTCCACGGCTCTGGTGACGTATCTGTGTAACAAGGCAGGTGGGTGGTGAGAAGGGGGCGCCACTCTCATGGGGGGAGGCAGACAAACTCGCTGCTCTCGCACGCGTCTTTGAGGTTGCGCGGTAATACCGGGATCGACTATCACCTATATGTAGCCCAAGGGCAACATGCCGGAAAGATAACTGCAGTAATGCCAGCTGATGCGGATGGGAAGAGGCTGCCATATTTGTGCACGGAGCAGAACGGAAGGGTTCCAAAGGCTGGTAACGTTTCACAGGTCCAAAGTGAGAGGAATAATAGACAGATGTCCTGAGTTTGGTCACGTCCTGGATGCTGATCGTCACCTATGAGCTGCCACTGCCCCCAAGTCACAGCAGTGATGACAGACCTCTCTCTGTTTGTGCCCAGGAGGGACGTGGTTCCATTCACTAAGTCAGCCCATGACCCAAACGATCACCCTCACCTCTAAGGCTTGGTGGAAATTTATTTCCATTCCCCGAAAATGCATCATGAAATTCCCCTACTCCCAAACTGACAGTCATATTCCCTGTCTGGGACCAACAAAAGCCTCTTTTCAAAATACGTTCTGTGAGTCTGTGGCCATTATCGAAATCTCTAAAAGCATTTCCACCTGACTCAACTCTTACCACACAAAACCCAAAATGAATTGATTTTTAAAATATCATTACAGTCAGGCATTCCAGGCTCTGTTTAGTCTGCATGTTCTGCCCATGGCCGTGTGGGTTTCCACTGGGTATTGTGCCTTTTGCCCAAAGTTGAATGCTTGCATTTTGCCTTTGTGTAAGTAAGGAAGTGAAATTATTGAAGATTTGCAGTCTTAGAAAATAAGAACCATCTGACTTAGCAGGAAAAGAGTGGCCAGGTTGCTGTTAGTTTTGCAGACTGTTTGTGCTGTTGCCATTCCTGTTCAGACTGCTCCAGGTCTACGATTGCAAAAGCCGAACATTTACTGTCAGGCAACCGTCCAAGAAATCTGAAAGTCTGAAGTTTCGCACTGACCACCAGATTAAGGACGTTACACTCCGGGCACAATTCATTGGTAAGATAGCAGTCTGAAAGCTTGCTAACAATATATTGAGTTTCACTAGTATTATGAAACACAAGCAGGATTCATACTGCCTCCTCCGTATGTAATTCCTTGCAATAAAAAAATATGCCTGGAAGGTGACTCGGACCAAGAAGACAAATAACATCTTGTTCAAACAATGTCTCGTAATCTGTTATTAGATTGCCTGAGACGGAACGTAACAACCACGGGGGGGACGCGAAACAAAAAATGGGGGCTGGCGGGGTCGCTGTGGATAAACGGGGGGCCCTCCTCTTTTTCAATACGGGAGGGCAAAAAGCAGCCCCAGAGGGGGTGGGGGGGGGGGGGGTTATAAAGTGAAGACAGGAGTAATAAGTGGTTATTGCGCCCCCAGGGAATGTTTGCAGAGATTACGGCTGAGTTCCGGGGTGTGCTGCCTTGTGGGGTGGGGTGGGGGGGGGTGGGGTGGGGGGCGGGTTACACTTTATATTATCCCCGTGAAGGTGGCCTCATTCCAATCAATCCTGCGACACAGCTGGGGGAGGGGGACAATGAGGGTCTCCCCCAGACAGAGGCAGTGGTGCTCCACCAGTGATGTAGGGAGTCCATCCCCCATAATTAAAAAAAAACTCTGCATTACTATAGAATTTCAACGCCCTTACTTACAGAAACTATGGATCAGGCTGATAATCTCTCCATCAGAGAATATTCTTGTTATAAAACTGAAATAAATCAACAATTCAGTCAATGGATTAGTTTGCTGGCAAGCTTTTTCTAGACAGGGGTATATTAGCAGGCTGGCTAGGAGACATGGCCTACACGAGGCATTCTGGGTAGCTGTGCACTGGCTCATTCAGAGGGTCATGCAGCTCCACAAACAATGGGATGGATGAGCTCAGATGAATCTTAGATGAAATGGTGGGGGGGTGGGTGGGGGGGGCAGCAGACCATCACATGTGTCAACAATTGTGGATGGAAGCCAAGTTCTAAGTAGAAATGATCTATTCTGGCCTGAGAGTGGGTGGGTCCCTCACACAAAGGGAGACCACTTCTCACAGCCATCATCTGAGCAAGACAAAATGTCAAGGAAGCGCGGCGTGTTCAAGTCATCTACGTGACAGCAGCAGGGTGGCTTTTTGCTTGTCAGTTTCCACAATGATGCAACAAAACATTACTTAGCAGTAAATTATGTTAATTTAGTCAAAATATTATTGATTCATGGCAATCACCTTTATCCAAAGCGACATATACAATAGCTCACAATTGCACCCAGTCGTCTACAGTAAACGTTTGATGAGAAATTCAGATTGAAGTACATTTCTCAAGAGAGAATGTCGAGTTTTCCTCCGTGCATTTGAAATCTTTTAGTTAGCAAACATAAATTAACTGCATGTATTTAAGAACTACATATGTACAACATTCAACAAAAGTTATTCTGAGTCTCAGAGGGCAGAGGCACACTACAGACAGGAACGTTCTTGAATGAAATGCTGGGCAACGTAAAGAATTGTACAAGATCTTGTAATTATCCCATAACACATCATGGTCCTCCGGGAATTTAAATATCACTCCGGTGACTTTAGGGCCAGTGGACTTGGATCAGAGATCACCGTAGTATGTTAAACAGAATTATCTCTTAATCCCTTCACAGATTTCCCTGTGAATGGTGATATTATGGAATCCAGACCTTTGGTCTTCCTCATACTTCGTTCAGAAGGGAACCCCTGAGGTAACAGACGAAACCAGATCAGGGTTACTCCTGAATGTAGGGAGACCATCTGAGCTGAGTTTATGGGGAAATTTCCTGTCTTCTTCCTGGACCTTCAGTTTGTCTTCACATCCTAAACTTGGCAGCATCACCATCAAACAGAAATCCTGGTTCTTTTAAATGAAGATGCACACACAGACATGCGAAAGGAGGCAAAGCATTTTTATTATGTCCATGTAATTCCTTACATGCTCTTCCTGCATCCGTCATCTATTGCTCTAGGGGGTAAATATTTACTGTGCAGGGCTGACTTAAACCCTACCACAGTGAAGGCAACAGTGACAGATGCATTCTGGGTCAGGCCTGAAACGATGGCGTCAACATCCCCCCGCAGCCAGATTTGTATGCCCCAATGCTGTTGGGGAGCCCATTTTAACCATGATACTGCCTAATCTGTCCAGCCGATTTACACGATGACAAGCGGAGGATCATTTACTCCGACGCCACGGGGGAGCGCTTCATCCCCACTCCTAATCTAAGATAAGGGACAAACCTCCTGCGCCTCCTACTCCTGGGAAACGACGAGGCTGCACTCTCTCTCCTCGTGTTTTATTTTCAGTATTTGGTTCCTGAGGGGTGACGTGAGAGGAGGACAGATTTGACGGTGATTTTGTACTCTGTTTGTTCACGCGATGACACCTCTCAAGGTGTCACGACGAGAAGCAGGAGGAAACAGCCACTGTTTGCCACTCATTGTGTATCGTAAGTATCTGTATCTGAGTATACATTGCCTTGCTCCCCGGGAAATCGTACGGATTTACGGTTTAAGGAACTCAGAGTCAATTAATTTAATAAGAGTTGCTGCGTTAAATTATTTACTCTCATCAATATCCTCAGAGAAGATATCGAACAACTCCATGGTCTAGTGAAGCTAATCAGGCCTGCAGTCGTCCTGAAAGGTCAAGCTAATACCCAGTGATTCGCTGAATTAAATAAAGTCACAAATGTCATCCTTCAGTAAACACGGGTGACGCCTTCGTCGGGTGAGACGTGCCTCGGATAAGGGATCATGCCAGCCTGCCTGATGGGGGGTAAGGTCTGTTGGGGAGGACGGGGCACAGAGGAGCCCCCTTGGCTCACTTTTTACCCTGTCTGCGACTAAGCCAAGCTAGGCTGTCCCAGAGAGCAACAACCGCTAATGTTAGCAAAGCTCCTATGAGATTCTCCTTCCTGAGGTCTTTCAATCCCTGCCCCCACCTCGCCACATGTGATGCTTCACTTCAGACACAAGGTCAGAAGCCACTGGAGCAAGCTGTCCAATATGTCTTCTGTCCTTGTGTCCTACATGTCATTAGTCACACAGCACATAAAATGCAGGAGAAAGCTATTCGTACAACCACTGGAACCTTATCACCTGCCTGCCTGTGAATGCTCCATAAGACTCCAGCTTTATATCGATAACTGAGAAAAGAGGCTCAGAGGTGCATGTCTTACGGCTGAATCCAGTTAATGCTGATGGTCGCATGCTCAGTGGGTGGGTCCAGTTGGGACTCTGGGGCAGCAAGCTCACTTTCCACTGTCCGACCCTGTCAGGGCCTGATGGAGTTTCACCTCTCCTCTATCCACGAATGAAGGTCCCACGTGCACAAAGGCTATGGAAGCACCTTTTACGCGGACTGCCCTGTCAGAGATGAAGGAAAGTGCTTACATGTGGCATGGCTTTGAGCTGAAGAACACTGTGCCATGACTGCCTCTCCTCATAGCCTGGCCATGGATCCCCGACTGGATTAAACATTTTTTGTAGGGAGCCAATCCCAGGAGCTTCAGCTGATGCAGGGTCCATTTTCTTTTGGAGGGGGGGCACTGTGTATGGGGGGGGGGGCAGTTTGACGCCTGCAGAGACTGCACACGCCTTCCCATGCCTCATTACACGTAATCCCCCTCATCACCGGCCTCTCCGTGGCAGGCTGAGATGAAAGCCTTTTCACTGAGCAGCAGAAGATGGTGAGAGTCGGAATCCATTTATGTGAGAGTGCAAGAGACCCCGATGACCACTAGCGACAGATCTGTAATCCTCAGGAGCCGGGAGGTTGCAACAAGTGAGAAGTAAACAGGAGAAGCTCAGATCATCGAATGTACAGAAGGTAAGAACCGTGAGGCACTGCATCACTGGCACAGGCAGAACACGTGCCGTTTAGGCTCAGGAAATTCCCGGAACTAGTGTGTGAATAACGGATTAGAGACGCAACAATAATTCAGCACCAGCCATAGGATAAAGTCTCTCATCCGCCCAATAGACTGTCAGTGTGAGACTCACTCGCTGCCAGCCGCTACACTGAAGCTCCACAGATCGTTAGAAAGGCATGGACAGGAATATCTAAGCACAGACTCTCAAAGTGTCAGCCTTCCACTCTTGGCTGATGTTTGGGCACATGAAAAGGAGGTGAATCAAGACCTCGATTCCTGTCTATAGGACTCCACATTCAAATCCTGCTGCGCTGTGCTCCTCTTGAGTTTAATCACCCCGTTTGCTGGCAGCGACGCTTCCCCTGCTGTCACTGTGTGTGCTCGTGTCTGGGTTGTGACAGGGTGTGTTTATCTTTCTTATCCCTAAGTCTCTTCTCCAGATCTGAAAACGAGGCATGTAGTTAATGTTTCAGGGCTGTGTGGAGGGTCGAGCTGCACCACGCAGGTATATACCTCACTTAGGGATCTTACCGTGTTAGGCAGCGAGTGCTAAGCTCTTTGTCTCATTAGTTCCGGTAGTAGGCTGTCACAAACACAGTCCACGCTCCCCCTGTGCTAAATGGCGAGGCAGAGAGCGATGGTGGAGAGATGGGATCTAATCATCTTCTAAGATACTTTTGTTCTGCCATTTATAAACCCCCATAATCCCATCGGGTCATTTGTTTCTCCCCAGACTCATAAAACAATTGATTGGCTCCCCATCTTGACCTTGACCACCACCACCACTGGCACACACGTCTCCCAGTATTCCCCCCAACATGTTCTCCCCATCTCTGAACTCGTCTCTGAAAAGGATCAGCCCATTTTTCGTTCTGAATTCCTTTCTCATAGCCACACAGGCTGCACTTGTCCCCCAAGTCCCCATCGCTGACAGGATTATTGGCAGCTGTGTCCCCCTCATACGGTGTTTGTCACCTGGCCAACCCGGAAAAGAAGCCATGAAGATGGTGCCCTGACCCCGCCAGCAAGCCACGGACAGCTGCATACCGATGAAGCTTCCACAACTGACAACGGTCAACACGTGATGTTTGCGTAGCAAATTATCACGCAGGACTTATTATGACAGCTGTGCTTTCTCCAGTCATTGGGACCTTGGATGAAACCAGCTGCTTTTAATGTTGTGGATGAGAAAAAAAAATACGAACACTTAAAATTCCTGGCATGATGTATAACCTTTAATAATCGACATGTGCCACCATCCATATTCTGATTAAGGACAGCTCCAAGCCTTGTGGCTTGGTATGGTACTTCTCAGTTAAGCGAGAGATCTCAGCGCTATCCACCTAGCTGCTGCTAATGCCAGCTGGGAATTCTGGGAAAACATATCCTCGAGTCAGACGTCCAAACAGAATGATGACTGAGCAAAAAAACGGACCAGGGGACTGAAAATTTGCTTCTGCTTTATATACTGACATTTTTTATATATAAATGGTAATAACCGAGATCTTTATAAACACGAGGCTGTTTAACTTTCAGCAATCTGATGTGGTTGTTTTTTTTCATATTTATAATGAAACAGTTATATTCTGTGAACAGTTATATTCTGTGAGGCATGAATGATTCCCCAATAAGGTGCAGCAAGGTAAACAAAAGTCTGCACGGTGCTGGAATAAGAGCTCTGCTCTGAGAATGATGCTCTGCATCGGGTCTGTTCAAAGAGCACGACGCATGTCATACGCAAAAGTGGATATCTGAAATGCACATGGGGCAGGGATGAAAGAAAGGACATACAACAGAGTGGGCTCATGGGGGGGGGGGGGGCAGCAGGGACCAACCCAGCCCCCCTCCCCCCCCAACAGGCACCTCTCCTCTGCTATTGCGGCTGCTTCCCTCACCGGTACAAACTGCTGTTCTGCTTCGGGAAACTCACAGTGATGAGAAGATGGAATGAAGAGTGGAGGAAAAAGGGAGAGATAACAGGAAGAAGGAGGTAAAGAGGGGAGGATGGAAGGCGTGGAGCCACAGAAAGAGGAAGAAGAAGAGGAAGAGCAGTACAGGGGAATAAAGTAGGAACAAATATGTCAGACAGAGGGGGTGGGGCGATTCTAGGATTTTTTATGGGGAGGGGGCATGAGCACATCTGCCAACCTTAGGGGCTGGGAAAAACAGATGATTTTGTTGAGTTGGGGGAGGGGGGTGTTCCTAACTACAAAGTTTGCTGAGCAGGTGTAGGGTGGGGGGGCTTGAAGAAAATGCAGGAAATGGGGCAGGATGCAGAAAGTCAGGAGTTTATTGGTTGAGAAGGTAAATAGGGAATAGGGGTAGAAAACTGGGAGAAATCCATGGCCATAATTCATACAGTGGGGTGAACCTTATCAATAGCCAATGATAGCCAGTGATGTTTCAGTGACAGGGGAGGGGCCACTACAGCGACCAATCAGCATTCAGCCCAGGACAGTGCCTCTGTGACCTCCCCCTGTCTATGCCCCTAAGGAGGGGAGGGAGAAATGGACAAAATAAGGAGTGAAAAGGATTAACACAATGATAGAAGCAAACAGCACAGGTCCAGAGGATTCTAGGAAGTTGGAAAAGTTTGGAAAGGGAAGCCATAGCTATGTGGGAGGACAGCATCACAGTGAGACCTCCAGGCCACAACCCCAGAGTGGCCCAACATGAGAGAGCCTGCAGAACTGCTGGAGACCTCCCACAGATGAACAGATAAACCGTCCAATCTGCTGACAGCGCCCCCGGTGCGGACCTCGCGCTCGCAGCGGTCAAAGTGCCGCACAACGGCAACAGCTGTGACCCTACCCCTGCCAGCCTGTCAGAGTCGCTTATGCATCAGGCAGCCATTAGCTGCCATTGTGGGAAAATGCCAGTTATGCCCATTTTCAATGATGAAAATGGACAAAACGGGCAGCCCTCTTCCCATGCTCCAGTATCACAAAGCGTGTCGGCTTTTGAAATATTCCAATGATGAATAACCAAAAGCTGAATCATATCTGTTCGGATGTGCAACAGCCATAGTTTCTTTTCACACCGGAAGAATTAAAACGTTTAAAGCTTCATTAAAAATGAAAGGAAGACATACAGAATGGGATTGGCCTTTGGTGAACACAGGTAGATGGACTACAGAACAATTAATGAACGCGGCGTTAATTTAATTAAAATGCTATGTAAATACGAGAAGGAGGCGTATAAATTAGTGTTCCGCATTAAAAGACGCAGCCTTAAGCATAAACACTACTGTCCGTCAGACTCCAGCGAACAATTTGCTCATAGCCTTTTAAGGTCCTTAAATTGTCACAAGGTTTGTTGGTGTTAATAAGCAAGTGTGTGTATTTGTAACTTTGTTAAGGTGCTTTTGGCTCCGCATTTTATGTAGGATTAAGGTGCTTGCATACACCAGTTGTGTTGGGGTACCGGTTCTTTGGTCCATTTGTATGAGCTTAGCCGGGGCGTCCATTTTTCTTTGCCGTGGCAGAGATCTGTTTGTCACTGTTGGTATGTGACAGGTGCATTTGCCAAGGTGACACCCCCCCCAGCTCATTAAACATTAACATTCCACAAACTGACTGTGACACCACCCAAGTCAACTCACTGCATCAGCACAGACCCCTCGCGATTCAGAGTAAAATGCGGCCGGTCTGAAGAATGGGCAGCCGTTATCCAATAAGAATCTGTCAAACTTGATGAGTCGCAGCAGCCGCTGACCAATACTGGGAGTTTATTCTGAGCCAGCCAAGTGACATAGAAGAGTATATGCCTCATCGCATACTCTCAGAAAGACTCCTGTGCGTTACAATGTTTTGGCCGAGACTTACTCTTAAATACCGTCCTTATGTGACTAAAACTCAAAATTGTTTTACTAAAGTAAAACTATATGTGACATCTTATTTTCATGGGTGCGATTTCTACCTGTACCACAGTGCACTATACGGGCCCTAAAGTCTTGACATGCATCTTGTCCTTTTGCTGCCCTGCTCACAAGCTCCACACGAGATGTCTATGCTTGCGATGTGCTTCAGACCATACTGCTCTCTTCGTGACTAACAAACAGCGCTTGCTTCCTGAAAACTATAGGTACAACCACCGGGTGGCACCTTGCTGTTGATTTTTCCTTTTTAAGAAGAATTGTTTCAGGGAAAAAAAAAATGCTTTGGACAAGGGCCTCCCGGGGCGATAATAAATGACAACAATCATAATTGCAGCACCTGTCTCCCCTCTGGGGCCGAGTGGCTAGACGACTTTCTGGACCAGACACTGCGGCATGTCCTGAAGAATTAGAGGGCAGAGTTAGGCCAAGGTGCCCCGTCCCCTTTGCCAAAAAGCGTCTCAGTGGACCACTGGTCTGTGACAACCTTCATTAAAACGTGCTCTCTCTCCCTCTTGTTCTTAAGGACAGTTTCCCCATAGTTTTAGTGATTGTTCAGTGAAGTGCTAAATCTTTTCAGGTTTTCAAAGGCCGCAGAGAGAGGATATGATCCAAGCGCACAGACTCTGAAAGTGAAGCCAGACGGTCAGCCCCGATGCCTGCTCTGCAGCCAGCAGCGATTCAAGGGCATGAAGGCTTACATGAGAAGGCTTACAAGCGGCTCAGATGAGAACAAAGAAAATATCATCTTCACACAATGAATGGTGGGGGTTTAGATCAAACATCCTACTGCTGCAGTGCAAGTGCAGTCTTCAGGATTTATATGAGTCAGACCTGTGAAAATATTTACCAATAGATTTAATAACCCAACATGCAATACGGGCTGAGTGGCCTCTTCCAGTTTATAACATTCTTTGTTTTCATGTCGTGACGTTTGAGCTACACCTGAGGTGTACTGGCAGTAATGAGGACAGAATTTAAAGGCCTTCCAGAGAGGCATGGAGACAGCATTGAGGACCTGAAAGATTATTGTCAGTGACACAATAATAATGCTTTATTCTGGGATTTTCACTTCTAGTTATATAAACAGTTACTCTCATCCTTCAAAGAACAAAAAGCCCTCTTCAATGGCACTGTGGGTAGAAGGTCATCCCTGCCAACAGGAAGATGTGGAATTTCACATTAAACTGTAATGCAGACGGCTCACACTCTCCTAAATAAAGCAGCCGTACAATGTGGCCGTCAGTGGCGTGCGTCTAATATAGTGACTGCATTCTCCGAGCACACATAATACTGATTTACCAGACAGTTCTGCTTAGCCAAGCCATTGTCTGAGGACACAGACTGGGTCTGACTGTCTGGTCACTGGCAATGACACATCCTGAAATGTGACAGACAACATGGGCACAAATATAACCCCAACTCCAATTAAACTCGTGGATGAGATACCTTCAGATTAAATTAGCAGTCACTTCACCATGCACTGACCTGTATACACCAGCTTAGATTCATTAATGTTTTTTTTCTCCCAGTTAGGGCCTAAACGAGCCAAAAGGTACCATCTGTGAACTGCACACACTAAGGGGAAAGGAAGAGAGGAACCTACGGATCTCATAATTGTTACATACCCTTTGCTCAAGGTGGTTATGCTTCCTGACGTGAAATTAAGCACTAATGAAAAACAAGTCACAACAAATAAAGCTCAAAAAGCCATTTTCCTGTTCCATCTGCTGCAGTAGGTAATAAGGTGGCAGGCTGGCATTGCCTAGAGTTGATCTGGGCATGAAGTTCTGCAGAAGTGGCTGCGGGGTTTTGTACTGGGCTAGGACCCAATCACACAGCTGACCCCAGGGGATCACATGATAGAGACACTTTAGAACCAACCAACAGAAGTATGTCAAAGCTCCACGTGACCTCTGACCTGGCACATTCTTATGGGCTAGCAGATATTACACAGAGGCCCTTATAAGACATTGTCAAAAAACATCTTGAAGATGGCAGAATGGTCATTGATAAGCATTTTGTTGACTAATTTCTACTGACTAACAGCTTGCAGGTTGGTGCTTTGCTTAAACTGAAATGTTTTACAGAAAAACTTGGAGGAACCTGAATTACTCTAGTAAAATACCCAGCTGTGGTTTAATGCCCTGCATACAGGACTGTGCCCTTCCTCCGGCTCTTTGGTTTGCTTTGCACTTTTTGACAGACAAAATGGTAAATAAATGGATAAAACATAAAGTGCTTTTGCATTTGCACATATGTGTGCATGTGAATCATATGTTTATGTTGCAGGACCTCATTGTGCATGATAGGGGGCGCCAGAGACCCACTAGGCATTTGATGAGTTGGACTAATGTTACAGAGGAACTTGGTGTCCTGGGGCTTGGGGCGGGTGGTAGCCCCATTAAGTGCTGCCCCCCCATGCACACCTGCTTGCGTTTCAATCTGGCCCAGGGGCCTGTGCTTTGGGGGCGGGGGGGGGAGTGTTCTTTACATCAGGTCCTTACAGAATACAGAAATGAAGGACGTTTCATGGCTAAAGCTGTCACACCATCATATCACTGTTGAAAAGCCGCTTTAAAGATTCCTCTAGCTGGATTGAACTCCTTTGCCTTCAAATCATTTTCTAAAACAGGATTAAAATAATCAAAGATAAAAACATCTTAATAAAAACCTGCTGCGAAGAGCCTGAACACAGAAAAGCTCTTATGTTTAGAAAGGAGAAAAAGGCAAACAAACGTGACATTTTGCCACGCTGCATTTCTCATAGCCTGTACTCAATATTTCTTAAGCTATTCATGTTATTTTTTTTCCCAGCTTAAACTCACTGGTGTGACCTGTTCTCACAATGTCACGTGTCGTGTCGTTTTATCTGCCCTCTTCATAACACAGACTGGGTAGCATTTGACGAATCATACAGTGTGATGTCTAGACACGGAGCTTCTGATGAATATAATGCTGCCATGATTTATTTTACTTAGGATAAAACATGAAAACAGGATGATTTTTATGCTCAGTATCTATGGTCTCCTCAGGGACAGTCACTTAAGAAACACAACAGAGAAATTTGATTAAAATTACTCTTTAAAGTTGCAAGCAGCTGTGTCTTAATCCAAAGGGTGGGGGAGGGGTGGTGTACGTCATGTGGTCGAGTCGAGACTCGGCTTCTGGATCTGTGTGTGCATCTGGAGCCCTGGCCTTGATGTTTAATTGGTGCTCCGTAATGAAGCCAATTCTCGCCCCTCTCACCCCTTTCTCATTCCGCATCCACTTTATGAATTTCAGGTAAGTACGGTAATATATTGACCTTTCTGCCCACCCGCCACCGGAATCGATAATTATGGAATTAAGTGAATTAGATGCTGGCAGAGCCTGAATGGCAGCTAAAAGATGGTTTCCGCAGAGAAGCAATAATAAACTCAATGAATTGTGAGTAACGTCCCACCCGGCCGCCTCTCCTCCACATCGTGGCAGCTGACATTAAAGGCGCGGCCGTCTCCTTTCGCGGGTGACTGAACGTGCCGCTCACTTCGCGCGGGCGCTGTTTAAGGTCGAGGCCGGGTGGCAGAGCAGTCAAGGACTCATCAGAAAGGCTACGGCTCCCCAGTGACAGCGGGGGGGCGGGGGGGGATGGGTGCTGCTAGACATTTTGGGCCCCATGAAAGCATATTATATTGGGACCCCAACTCAGACCAATCCAATGTCACTCGGGGCCCTTGGAATCGTCCTGTCTGGGTGGGGGTCAATTTAGTGATGACAGCGATGATAGGAGGAAGGCCATGGGAGTGTGTGTGTGTGTGTGTGTGTGTGTGTGTGTGTGTGTGTGTGTGTTAGTGATTGGATAGAATGAGCACCCTATCCACTGTCTGTCCTGCCTGATGTCCTGTGATTCTCAGACCAGGCTCCAGCTCACATGGGCCAAGCTGAATAATGATAGACAGACGGGTCCTTCCTTTGCTTACCCAAAGTTAGCTACACACTGAAAACTGAACAGTTCAGCCTGTCCTGCAAAGGACTGGAACTGTGTCCAGGGTTTATCCAACCCTCTAGTTCCTGGGATAGCATCCAGGCTCAGAGCGATCCGGTATTGAAAAGTGGTCATGGAAGACAGACGGGTGTATATATAACACCGTGTGCTGTTAAAGTTATCTTCTAAGTAACAGGTCGATGTTCATGTAAGTAAGCTCTTGTTTCTGCGGCAGTTTCATTAAAATGTCTTGAGTGGTGAAGGTCCCCCACCTGAGACAGCCAATCAGCTCATCCAAATCATTACTTTCCAATCATTCGCTCACTTTAATATCTGTGGACAGAAGGACAGGAGCAGGTGTTTGGGCATGTGTGAACACGGCACAGCTAATCATTAAAACACTAAACATAGCCCATTTGCCAACAGTCTACCTGCTAGCGGCACATAACCAAGACGAAAACTTTATAGCGATTAAACTGTTTTACTCTAAATCAGTAGCTGTACCTGAAGTCTGTGAACACTCTGCAGTAAGTACACACTGTATAATTTATAGCTTGTTTTCCTCAAAGATAATTTGTGAATTTTAAAGAAAAAATCCATATGTATTTTTATACATATATATATTTCATGCTGTTTATTGTATAGGAAATTAGACACTATAGCTATTTTGTATTTGACCTGATCTCTAGAGTCTGTAATCTGACCAGCCATCAGACCACTGTCATTTGGAATAAAACACCACCGTCAACAGGATGCACTTAATTGGAAGATGCAGCACGCCAGCCAGCCTTCTACTGATTCACGCTGACTCAATGCCAACGGCTAACAAGTGGCCCAGTGTGTGTCTTTGAGCATGTGCCCGTGTGTGTGTGTGTGTATATTCATGTGTGTCTGTGTTTGTTTCCCATGCGCCTTTTCTCAAGGTCACGCAGTGTTCTCAGTTGTGAAAGCCTCTCACATGTGGCTCCCTGTCGGGGTACCACTTCCTGATAATAATGACTCCTTTGTGCATGGAGGAGCTACAACTATCTCCGCTTCCTGTGACCTCCGGGGCATCAGCCTCCCACCCTGGGGAAACTTTCTCCTGCATCACTAAGGCTCTACCATGAATCACCACCAGAGCCATGTCATAAACCAACGAAGACAAGAGCCGTAGTCATCACTCATTCCGTTTGATGTAATATCAACTGGTGGGAAAGGATATTTTTGGCGGGCACGCTGCGAGTTTTACTATCACAGGTGTCGGTACCTGTTGACACAGAGGAAATTTGTGATGCAGTGTAAACACGTGTAATGTGTTTGGTTTGGGGCGAGTATTGAATGTGAATGATGGGATGAATGACCGGCCAGTGTTTCCTGATCGAGGCCCCGTGTGGAGAATCTCATGACTGCTCTCCATGCTTCGAAGATCGAAATGCTATCCCACGATGCTACACATCTGAGTTCCCACCCTTATTAGATCAAAGTACACTTCACATCGACTGCATTCCTTCACAGGTTTGCCGATTCTGAAAACGGGTGGTAAAACGGTCAGCTGGGTAATTATGGTAATTAAACTGTTTACCTGATACCATTGATCTTCACATGGGGCACACATATAACATCATGTATGTGTATATTTCATAGCATTTTTATTTCAACTATAGGATGAGTTGATCTATAGCAAGGATGTAGGTTTGGTTTCAACATTGGTAGAGATGAAATCAGCCCCAAACCCCCCGCCCCCTAAGCACACCCCCACAATATTGGTAGGGACATGTCCCAACTGTCCATGTCCAAATCTAGGCCCTTGATCTATAGAGAAAAATGTAAATTAAGGTCTTCTGATTTAGATTTCATCTGGCTTTATAAGCTGGCAACCCACAATAGACCTGTACACACATACGTGCTCACACACACACACACACACACACACACACACACACACACACACAGACACACAGACATACACACTCCATATCTCCAAGCCCCGTGAATGGGCCAAGAACTGGATATTTCAGTCAGGTGTAAGTGTGCCCACCCTGACTGACATAGCCCCTCCGAGGCCTGCAGACCTGCCTCGTCTGACACTAATGAAAACAGATATGGGGGACACTAAAGATGCAGCAAAGAGCTAATGCTGTGGAGACAAATAAGTCTCCGACTTCAGCCTTGGAGGAGAGAGATAATAGCCCAAAGGCCTTGAGACTCGGGTAAGGAGCAGAAACGCGGGGCTAAAATTAATTGTCTGAGGCGAAGCATGGTAACCGAAAAGGAGAGAGCCTTTGCAGTTTCCCATTTCCCTCTCAGTCATGACTGGCAGCTGGGCTGGCTCCATTAAAGCAAGCCGAGATTGGAGCGAGGCAATCTGGCGTGAGTGCACTGGCAGTCACCCTCCAGGAGGGGGCGATCATGTTACCATACTTGCCCACCATGAAGTGAGTGTACATTTTAAACATTGCTCCTCTGGGACTATGCTTTTTTGATCAGTCTTCAGCCCTTAAATTACTTAATTAGTCCATCACTTTGATACAAAAAACATGATTACGAGCTCTTTAAGGCTGTGGTTTCATTGTGTGTCCTGGACGATAGTCAAGTGACAAGCTAATTACCTTGTTAAGTAAGGATATTGGATCAAGAACTTTACCTGAATGCCCACAATTTGGGCTGTAGGGAAACGCAGGGTGTTCAGTCTGACGACGTGGCTCGAGAAAAGACATCCCCAGCCCTGAGAAGGAGCAGCAGCGCAGTGAGCCCGCCAGCTGGGTGACCGTTGTAATCCTCTCGGTTTGCTGAATATTAGCAATGAAAGATAGTTGCAAAGGATTGTGGGCAGCGGTTCTGACCCTGTTCTTTATCCTGCTCAGAGAGGTCATTTTTCCACGTAGACCCAGAGAAAGGGGGGCAGCTAGGCACCCTATTCGCTCTGGAGACAAAGTCAGCAGGAAAATAATTGCAGTGAGCGAACATAGATCCCACTGGTGGTATGCGAACTCACTGTGCTACTGTGACCAGTGGGGGAGGGGGGGTGAGAGTTGCCATGACGAGCTCCCGCCTGCCAAGTCCCAGTCAGTCACTGCCTCTCATTCCCTGATGCTATCAGCACCTCTCAGGACCCAGAGCCTTGGTGCCCATACCCACACATCACCATTCTTCTTTCTTGGGGGGGGTGGGGGGCACCAAGCAGAAAGGACAGCCAATATCCTGCATTAGCATGTCATTAGAATGGGAGGGTGGGGCCAGCTGGCTCCTCTGAGACTCTCCGATCCCCCCCACTGCTGTGTATTAAGGCGTGCTCCAGCATCAGACACCCCCACACCCCGGGGTCCATAATGGCTGCCTCTCTGTCCCCGGATTCTGGGTCCTGTGGCAGCCCCCTGTCACGTTTTGAGAGCCCTCAACTAGCTGTCCTTCACAAATCCCTCACTGTGGCACGGCCTCCCCAGCCCAGACGCCTTAGAGATTAATGAAAAGGCAATCAATCCTCTTATTAGTGCCCCAGAACCGCCGGGCACACAGGCCCGGCACACTTAAATCAGGACTTGTGCACTAATAACCACGGGTTTGCTGATTGCGTGCTACACACGCGGTGTAATGGTCTCCTGAAGTGCTGCCCTTGCATATCCACGCAAACACACGAGATCTAGCAGGAGAACAGCAATAGAAAAGGGACCAAACCTTCCTGTGGCAAAGTGGGGAGGGGGGAGGGGGGTGAAGAGTCTTTAGTGTGTGGGTTTTTTCCCTGTCCTTGCTTAACCTTGTTTTTTGATTCCACCTAAGAAGCTGGGGCCACCGCTGTTTGGCTGACCTTCCGACGGACACGCCAAGGTGAGCGCTGGGCTCGAGGGACATCAGACAGTGATTGAGGTAAGGGAAGAGGACTTGGTGGGGGGGGGCTGGGTGACGCAAAGGGGGGCGGGGGGGGGGGGGGGGGGCAGAGGGAACATGGCAAGTGCTCCTGCCAAATGTGGGCCCCCCTGAAACAAGGCCATAAAAGCCCCCAAATTCAGCCCTGGTACCCCCCTTCAGAGACAGGCCCCCCCCAGGCT
>JAAGVU020000035.1:19338980-19394009 GCA_011763525.2 Mormyrus iriodes | reverse complement strand
ATACACACACACACACACACACACACACACACACACACACAAATACACACACACACATACATACACACACACACACAAATACACACACACACATACATACACACACATACACACAAATACACACACACACACACACACACACACACACACACACACACAACCACATAGGGGATAAATTACCCAGACGCTGTTAGCATACTGATCGGGCTGGGCCACACCCACAAATCCCACAATCCCCCCCCCCAATACAGGCCATTGCAGGGTAACACTCAGGACTTTGGGGGCAGAAAATCACCACGTCTGCCATGCGTGACAGTGGTGGCACTCTGGCCTTAAGGACAGCCTGTCCTTGGGAATCCTGCAAGGAGTCCCAGCCATGTCCTTAACGAACTTGAACTGCTCTAGTAAAACACTCAGCTGTATTAATGGATTAAAAAAAATGCCATTTGCTTTGGATAAGAGCATTAGCCAAACTGCCAATCAGAAACACGCACACCCAGACACATCAAGGGAGGGGCTTCACAGGTCACACAGAACCAATAGGGGGGCAGCCGTCCATCTGCCGCCATGGTATCCGCTGGGGTTCTGACAGCCTCTTACTGTTTAGACATTTTTTAAGTAATTGACTAATCATTGGTGAAGAGTAGGTTATGATTGCGGAGATGATCCATCATCACTCATGTGGATGGATGTGTATTTGCATTTGGGGTCCTGCGTGGACCTCCAAGGGAAATGAGTGTGGATCAGAGCTGCCTGGTGCTCAAATCCACTTTAACTGCCCAAACTAACAGAATCCACTCTCCCCTGCATGTAGACTTTTTCTGAAACATCCTTTTCAGACTGATCTGTAAATTATAAGTTTGTGAGGAAAAACAAAAGTTATAGAATTCCAAGGGGAGAAATTCAGAGAGATGTTTTTTTTTTTTTTAAATGACAGCCTTGGTGCATCACAGTATGATCTCTAAGGTCTGCAGACAGCAACCCCCCCCGAGCATGACACTCACAGACAGAATCACACGAACACAGCTTCTGCGTCACCTAGACCGTTCGCGATTCAGAGCTCGATTGGGCCACAAGCCGTGCTGAGCTCCTACACATCCGCCGGGGACACACAACGGCGACTGTGGCCAAAGGCACACGCAGACAAGCGGGGAGTGCGCCAGCCAGGACACCTGGACACGCACAGCCGTGCAGCCGTCTTTCTGCAAGCTACACAAACACATACTACCACTAACCAGCAACTACTTCTTTTCAGACTACACCAAACAGGTTCACAGAATCATTCCACTAATCACCATAGCTACATTCTCTTTTGCATTCCATAGCTTGGTCCTTTTTTCCTTGTCTGATCATCTTCTAGCTAATTAAAGCCTTTGACAGCCCAGGAACAAAAAACTACAGCCCAAGGAGAAATAGATATGACTGAGTTGGCAAAACGCAAACAAGAACTTTGAAAACATTAGCAGTTAGACGGCTCATAGTGATGGGAGCAGTGAGGGAGCACAAAGCTGGAAGATAGGCATCATTACTGCTGTGGGACCAGCTCTCACTCACTCGTTCTCTTTCCGTGGGTGAGCAGAAGGGACCGCGATTAGTTAGTGTCCATTTTATCATTCAGCGTTTTGTGACAGAGGGACGGATTATTTGTCCCCGTCTGATTTTATCTGATCTGTGACAGTGCTCAATGAGGGTTAGTATCCAACCTCCTTGTGTGGAAAGTGCCAAGATTCCCATGGGAGGAGGGGGGTACAAGAGATGTGCGATGGAGGGAGTGTGTTATCAAAGCACACACACCCGCTCTGTGGCTTCACAGCTCAAATGGTGTGCCCCCTCCCACCCCCCGGCAAATTATGCTGGCTATTTTCCGATAAGTGTAGGTCACTTGGGTTACATAACATCCAAAAACAAATCATTCCATACGAGTCATCTGGGCGCATAACTAATCATTACTAACAGAGACCAATCAGGAAATTAGTAATACCACAACAACCATAAACAGCACACTTCCCCATGTATAAATCACCAAGTATTCATTTAGATATAATTAAGACGCATCGGCCCATTTGATTGAGCATTTTAAATCGAAGGAGTATTTGAACATTACTGTTTATCACGTATCTTGCTTTAAAATTGTACTTTTTTTTTGATAACGCTATTATTATAATTATTATCTTTATTGCTCTGTGTACATGCTCAGCCTACGTGTTATTTATTGGACATGCTGGTATTTTTATTAAATTTATTTGCCGTCAGAGGTTACTGCGGTATGAAACAGCATTACGTTAGTGAATGCGACCTTTTTTGAAACACGATCATAAAATATGGAATAGAAAGCAAATTTTAAAACCAGAAAAGATGAGCACTGCATCATTTCTGAAAGCCAATTCATTAAGAGCCACTTCCCTCTCGGCTCCATGCACATTTCAATATTTTTCCCTCCCCGAAATGCACTCCGTCAACACGGCAATCTTAGGAACAATCAGGCTGCCATGCGGTGCCAAGCGGCGCTCCGATGCAATCTCGGGAGACCTTGAAAAGTGCCTATAATGAAAAATACACTTCACACTACCTGTCCCCTCTCATTATGCTGAGGCTGCCCATCACCTCGTATGGTGCAAGTGCTTCCAAGAAAGCTATGCGCAGAAGTTACGCCCTTTCAAGCAATAATATTTAACAGGTTTGTATGGAAACAGGTTAGAAACCACGCAGCTGGCTTGACTTAGCATAATAAACGTCACTGTTATGACGGAGATCATTTCTGACGAAGCTCTCCATACTATCAAGAGAGATTTAAGAAATTCACCGGGAAATCTATGTCAGGATCAGTCGCGGGGTTGTCCACAAAAGAGGAACAAACGCTTCGTTTTTTACAAAGTATTTGGAATATTCCTGCATTGACATTGAACGGACATTAAACTGAGCTGAACGGCACATTGTGGATATGGACGTCTCGTCGGCGCCCTCATCTGGAGACTATGAGAACTGTCAGTTGTAGCGACGGAAGTCCGCGCACGATTTAAAACGCGTATAAACCAAAATCCTAAAAATACACACGCTGTGCAAATATTGACTAATAATAAACTTAAAATATTATATATTGCAATTTCTTTCAAAGTATATATATTTGCTCTTCTCTAGTTTTCTCTCATAGACAGGTTGTCCTCATAAACCAAATCACATCCAAAATCTAATTTAATTAAACAGCAAAAAGGCGATATATATCACACATTAAATATATTTATATGTATTTGGCAAATGAAAAAGGAACAAACATTTTCAAGCTTCCTACTACGATATATTAGCATAGCAGTATTTTGACGTTAGTCAGAAATATTATGTTTTAGCACCTTTATTTGATTTTAATAGATTTTATTAAGAAGGATTAACCAGACGCAGAGTCACTATACATTGATTTAACGTTACCTTTACAATTCAATTTTCACTGAAATTACAGAATAAATATATGCACATTTTTTTTCAAATCTTTGTGAGAGAAAACATTAAAAGTGCTTCCTACAAAGCCGTTAGTGATAATATCCAGAAGCTTTTTTAAGAAAGTGCGTTGATCTCCATAAAATCTTGAGCGTCATAATATATTCACAAATGTTGATCCTTAGGTGCGTCCTTGAGAGAGAACTCGCTTGTCCTTGATAATATATAAAATCAAATAGACCACTGAACAATAATGCGTTGCAGTATCTCTATTATATGTGGATGATAGTTTGAGCGATACCCACCCCTGCAGTTGTATGCATGCAGCAAACTGCAATAATCTACAAACTGTGCCCGGCCTTGAGGCGTCCTCCGTGCGCGAGACGTCCCGTTCCGCGCGCGTACCCAGGCGCGAGCGACGTCCCCTCGCCGCTGCCAGGATAAGTGTTTAAGCTTAGAACTCTCGACGCCTCCTTCGGCACAAACCAACCTGTTCCGTATAAAAATAAGGACTGATAACATTGCTGGCTACTCTGAAAAAGGCACTTCTTGAATATCTGAGTATGGCCTTTCCTCCAAAGCGACTGGGGGAAAAATCTTATATATTTTTATTTCATCATGCTTTATTTGATCGTTTGTTCCATTGTTCTTTTTTTGGGCTATGGAAAATTGATGTATCCTCCGTGGTTAGAATCTGTATGATTTTTCCAGCACTTCGAGGTAATCCGGCTTGGTCTGGAGTTTGGCCCTTAACTCGAGGTATTCGCTTTGGGTTTGATCGGGAAAGCCTTTTCCCGGGAAGAGCAATGTTTCTTTAAGTCTGGCGTCTTGCTGTAAATCAGGGTACTGCATTCCCGGGGGGTGTGCATGTGTCACGTGCATGTCCTTTAATTTGGGAACAGTGCCATACAGGCAGTCCACAAACCCCACTGTGGGGGTTGGCCTCTGACTGTCTATGACTGTGGGACAAAGCACCCCGTTCTCATGGAAGCCGGCTATGTCCCCGGACTGATTGATAGTGACGATGGTGTTCAGCTGGGAGTTGGATACCGCCATCGTCCATTCCTTCTCCTTCTCTATCAGAGTTCGATAATTACTGTTATTCTCTTTCGTCTCGGTGAACTGCTCCTCAATCTCCCCCTCGCGTGGTTTGTAAATGGGGTTGTTGCACATCTGTGTGACAGGGTGGGGGATGTAGTCGTAGACATGGCCCGGCGGTTTCTCCGGCGAGGCAGCTGGCTGGTCCTCGAACATCCGGCACTGCATCTGGATTCCGGTCAGGTCGACCTCCTGCCGCTTCCTGAAGGGCAGCTTCTTACGCCGCCTCAGCACATAGGCGAAGAGTCCAGCGGCCACGAAGACGGCCGAGATGAAGAGGATCAGGAGACTGAGGATGAGCACGGATAGCGGTATGTTCGCCCTCACCGGAGAGTCCCCCAGGCCAGAGTCACTGGTCGAAGTCATGTCATCGGGGGCGCCGGGAGAAGGTGCCGAGAACTTCAGCTCAGGGCAAATGAGTTCAGCGTCAAGGGAGCGCAAGTCCTTCCCAAACAAGAAGTCGGGTGTTTTGCAGATCACCTCCCCCACCACAATGACGGAACTGAGCTTCTCCATCCACTGCTTCAGCGGGATGATGTCACATGAGCATTCCCAAGGGTTCTGGTGGAGGTCGATCTGAACAATGGAATGCAGGTGCTCCAGAACCCCGTTGACAGGCAGGTACAGGAAGTAGTTGTTGCGGAGATTGAGCCTGGCCAGCGACGTGCCAGCGAAGGCATCCATGGGCAGCGTGCGCAGAAGGTTGTCATTCAGGAACACGAGTTGCAAGTTGGGCATCAGGCTGAAGGCGGCCGGCTGGATCTCTCGGATGACATTGTACTCGAAGTACAGGTAGCTCAGGGTCTGCAGTCCTCTGAACATCCCCGGAGTCAGTCTCTCAATGTCGTTCCCATTCAAATAGAGACTTTTCAAATTAGGGAGGTTGATAAAGGCCCCTTCCTGCACGTAAGATATGCGATTGTTGCCTAAGTGTAGTAAATCCAAACTGGAAAAGTTCCAGAAGTCTGACCGATAAATTTTCTGTATCAAATTCCCACTGAGATACAGCTTTTTGGCATTCAGGGGTCTGGGTAGCAGTTCGGATATGTTGTAGAACCCTTTCTCCTTGCAGTTGACGGTAAGCCCGAGGTCATTGATGTGTAGGTTGCATGTGCACCCAGTCGGGCAGATGATCGGGATCGGGGGCCTGGTCTGGTAAGCGGCGATGGGTGGCTGGTTAGGCCCCGGGTAGACGCTGCGCGGGGTCGGTGGAGCCTTGTGCACCCGTGGCCGCTTGGTTGGGGTTTTATGTTTCTCCTTGTACTCGACAGAGGAGGCTGTGTTGTGGAATGAGGAGAGCATGGACGAGGGCTTGGTGGGCCACACGTTGTCGTTGCTGAAGGGCAGCCTGGGGATGCCCAAGCTGGCCTCCACCTCGGCATCCGAGAGCAGGGGGCACAGCTCGCTCCGCTTAATCTCCCTCAAGTCCTTGCCGTGGAAGTGGAAGGGGTGCTCACAGGTGATCTCGCCCACCAGTGCCGTGTAGGGTATTCGCTCCAGCCACGTTTTCAACTGCACAATTTCACAGACGCAGTTCCACGGGTTCTCCTCCAGCTGGATCTCCATCAGGCTGCGGCCGATATACTCCAGCGTCCCTTTGTAGGGGAGGATTTTTAACCGGTTCCCCCGCAAATCGAGGTGCGTCAAAGACACCGATCTGAATAAAAAATTGGGAAGTGCAGGTATCAAGTTGTCATTCAGGATGAGGACCCTCAGCTTGTTCAGATTGCGAAAAGCCCCGCTCTCGATCCTTTTGATAACATTGTAATCGGCCTGTAGGTATTCTAAGCTCTCCAATCCCAGAAAAGTGTCATTTCGAAACACCTCCAGCTTGTTCTCGTGCAGATAGAGCCTTTTGAGGACGCTGAGCCCATTAAAAGCCCCCGCCTGGATGTCCTGCAGCGCGTTGTTCCCCAAATTAATAGACACAGCGTTGTTCAAGTGCAGGAAGCTGTTGAAGTAAAGCCTGCGCATCGAGTTTCTCTGCAGATAAAGTTTAAAGGGCCGCGACCACGACTGGGAGATCTGGCTGATGTTTGTAAATCCCTTGCTGTCGCAGTGGATGTGAAATATACTCTCCTTCACTTCACAGTAGCAGGGGTCGAAGCAAGGCTCGTCTATCTCCTCTGAGTCTTCCAGCAAAGGAATCGGAGTAGTCCATCCCAAAGCTATTGTGCTTAGCAAAGTAACCCACAGCATCCTGCCTGGAAGATCTGCCGCTGCCACGGCCGAGAGCCACTTCACAGCACTGAAAAACATAGCAGGAGTTAGGCAGGCAGTGTCCGGGCACACGGGAACTACTTGTCATTGCTGAAATGAAGCATGCTAACGGCACGGCCACTAACTAGAACGTCCGCAACAATTAAGCGAATATGAGGCGATAAATTTGAACAGAAAATCAATCACCGCAAGGCAGGCTACGCAGCTATTAAAAAATACAAATAACTAGACGCGAATGCCGATACAGGCAGGAACGGAAAAGCCACCTGCATTTATTACATAACACACCGATCCTGTCTTATAAAGCTGCGTCAAGCTACCACTTCGCTGCAATTTTCCCTAAATTAATGGCTTAACGCTTTTATTGGAAATTCATAATTTCTTACCCGGAGCTTGCGGAAAAGGCAGCCGGGGCACTCGGCGCTCGTGGGATCGCGAACCGAAGTGCATTTTGCTCCGGCAAACTAGAGGCAGGGCATTCTTATTCCCGGGTACCCGTCATCGCTTTAGCTCCCGTAATTTGTCGGAGCCGTTCGCAGTATGGAGATGTTTAAAAGGAAGCGTTTCTCTTTGCAGAGATGCGTCCGCTTTGCGTGGAGCGACTGCGCTTAATTAGCGTGGATGGCGATGCCCTGTTATCGGCGGATCTGGAGGGGGGGTTGGGGGGGGGCGCAAACAGCTCAACGATGCTGAGTCTGATAAGGCTTAGGCGGTTTGAAGAAGCATCCACGCACCAATGGCGATCTGCCTGCATCCCGGCTGCTCTTGGTGCCGATTTGTAAGCTCCATCGCTCCTAGATCCTAAACCTACAACTAAAAGTTATTTTTGAACGCAAGTCTCCCAGACATGTTCTCCATTCCTTGGGGGAGGGGGGAAGTGACCGCACACTGCAAATGAATAGAGCACTTTGTGCTTTTTTTTTTGGTACTGTCTTGTGATATCCTTGCGATAATCCAAAGGATAAAAACATCACCTCCGGTACGAATAAATATTAATCGAATTAGCGTATACCTACTCGGGTTCAATAGGATCCAACTTTACATCTCCTTCTCCAGGTTGGAGAAAATGCAGGCGGCTTCCGACCGATGCCTGGAAAGAGACATGCAAAGGAATTAAAATAAGGCAGGAGCAAGAAGGAAAGGCAGCTCGCGCACTAAGCGAAGACTGGATGCTGTGCGAAAAAACAGTACTAATACATAGATAAACTGAAATTATGAAAAGGTACAAACAGATCCCTATGATGAAATGTGTAGCGTTTACATTCCTACCTATAAGAACACAGTTCCTTTCATATGACATCACTAGTTGTCAAATAAATAAGCAAATAAAGCGCAAATAATGCGCACTACAGAGCTTTTTACGGTTTTCACATTTGTAATGTATATTAATCCTGTTTACAGCAGCGTCTCAGCCTCACACATAGCGGCATATCACGGTTTCACGGAAACGCGCGGCTCTCACCTTTTTTGCGGCGGAATTTAGGAGTATCCCAAAAAATGACTAGTTTAAAGACGGCCGGATCTTTCCGTCTTCCTCTGCTGTGCCTTTCCTCTCCTTACTCCAACTGTGGTTGAGGCTACAGAGAGGGGGGGAAAGCGAAGACGTGATCGGAATGCAATGCCTCCTTTCTATAGGTTTGCTTGTGATGCAGGTCCGCTTCCCCGATGAAAGCTCAACAGTGCAGCGGCGAGAAGCCGCAGCTCGGCGCTCCGGAGCTGTCCCCCTTTTCGGCGCACCAGCACATCACTTGGATGCAGGATCATAACGGAGAATCGTTTTCTCTCCCCCCCTCCACCACCACCACCACCCCCGATCAGGTCTTTTTAGACGTCATGGAAATGAGCTTGAAGAAAAGAGAGCGAAAGTGCTGCGGGAGGAGGGGGGTGAAGCAGAAGGGTTGTTGGCGTTGGTGGTGGCGATTGGGGGAGGTATGGGTAGCCGAACACGCTCACTGCTGCGTCGGGAGCGCGCATCAAGGCGCTCGCCCGTATGAGATTTTTTTCCCCTATGGGGGGGGGGGGTAACAGCATCAGTGCATCGCAACGCGGACGGATCTTCTGCTCCTGACCCGTGTAAGTCCGAGAGACGCAGTAAAACCTGATCCTCTAGATCACCCCAGCCTCTCCCATCGCACACGAGTACTTTCTTTTGCAAATGATATACGCGTTAGAAAGACTGTTATTCAGAGATTCCGGCGATCGGCACACCAGAGCGCCGTGCTCAACTGAGCAACTTTGTGACCCCCCCCCCCCCGCTCCCGTCCCCGCCCCGTTTTGCTGGGTGTTAGGACGCCTCGGAGCCAATCGAGCACCGAGGAGAGAAAATCATTCCTGCCTACATTTTTTATATCACACTACAGGGGAGGGAGCCGGGCATGAATCTCATTTCGATCCCTCTGCAGCAGCAGAAGCAGCAGCCGGAGACAGCATCTCTGCCTCCGGTTGTCGGTACCGGTATCGACCGGGTAACGCAGCATCTGGACTGTACAGGCGGTGCCCGTAGACTTCATACCGCTTTACAGAGAAAACGTTTTTTACCGCTTTAAAGAGAATACGTTTAAAGATGACCCATTTCAGCGAGCTAACCGTGATCCGTTTGGGACCTAATTCTGCGAACTCTTCTTCTGTTTTTTCGAATGCAGTGACAACAATTTATACTAATTCTTTCAATGGATGTTTAACGCATACATATTAATATTTAATAAATGTACTTGTTGTTGTTGTAGCAGTTTGCCGAATGCGTTTACGTTTGTCAGTTATTACCTCAGCGGTGCCTATTTTTTATCTCACGGTAAGACGGTTCTGACGATATGTGGACCCCGGCAATGCGTCGACCTGTGATCCTGCACGTTTTTCTGTTATCTTTCCATTTCCACGGAGAACATGTGCCTGGCCATTCGGGATAGTCAGAGATCCCTTCCTGCGAAGACGATAAATCATGAAATAAGAGTGATGCGAAGTTTCAGTGGCCCTTGGAGACCCTAAGAACTGCAGCTGTCAGAAAAAAGCACTTTTCTTTCCATTTGTCATGCGTCACATTAAGCCACATGCAGTATATAATGCTGGGGCGGTCTCTGATTGCTTGTGAGAAGCACAGCGCTGCATTGCCCACCAAGCACACCAAGCCCGGGATACTTCCGGCTCTAGTTCGCTGGCATTTCCATTCCAGAGGTGGATTGCCTCAAAAGCGCGGTAGTGCTTTCTTTTTTTAAACTGAAACAGACGTGCTTCATAGCTCTGAAATGCTGCCTCCTAGCAAGCAGATGGGCAGTCGCCAGAAACATCGAGGCGAGTAATTATCCCCGGTCATCAAAGGATAACATATTGCACTGTTGCTAAACACTACAGCTTTCTGCTTCTGCCCAGTGCCTCTGTCTTCTCCCCCAGCGTCTGTGCCAGTTCAAGGAAGCACATGAAATGCTGGAAAAATGTGCTTGTCTACTGCAGTGACTTGTGGCACAAAGGAGGGGAAAAAAAAAGATTCATTTATTTATTTCGTTTGTGCTTTTTTAACCATTTGCTCATAGCAGCACTCACCATTTGGTGGTCATGTCTGTAATGTCTCAGGGTCACTTACCCCTATTATTATTATTATTAAAGTAGTATTATTGCATGCCTGTGGTCTTTCCAGTAAAGCCAGGTCCACTAGGGTCTCGATAATCCTTGTAAGCAGGCACCATTGTCTTCCTGCTGTTGTATAGTCTCTAACACACTCGGAGTGTTCTGTAAGGATTATGTTGATGGTTCATCCTGCTGAATGGGGTCCCTCTCCTCAGGGGTATGACAGCAAGGCTCTCTGTGGCCTGGAATCACTGATGACCAGGTCTTCATGGACCAAGCTGAAACTGCCTGGTTGGTGCCTCGCGACAGGCCCGAGGAGATACCCCAGCACCCAAGTGGGGCGGAGGGGCTCCCAGACCTGCCGCACGTTGCGCTCTGTCTCCACACATCCTCGTTATGCAGTCCCAGTGGCGCTCACCTCACTGCGGCTAGGCTAACGTACCCAAAGTGGGGCGTAAATGCCAGGAAGTTGCAGATGGTCAATGTCAGGCTGGACAACTGCCACGCTGTCAATTAGCATTGGGTCTGCATCTCCCAGGACTCACTTTATGCCTCCCCGAATCCTGCTGCTGCCTCGAGGGGTGGGGCATACGCCCGCTGCCATTCTGCGCTGGGACCTCTTGTGCCATGATAATGATGTTTCCCTTGTGTGACACCATCCTGTCAGAGGCCTGATATCTGCACCGGTCATCCATTAGCCTGTCGTCCCGCATGAGCAGGGTCCCCCTTCCTCTGGACCACCAGTCCGAAGCAGAACTGCTGCCGCCTGTATTTGCATAACAGTGCGCTTGAAATTGAAATTCCTGTGAAAGTCACAAAAACATGGACAGGCAAGTGGCTAAATAAAACACCATTTTATTCTGTCCCGAGGTGCATCTTCCTGCTGCCTGTGGCAAACAAAAAAAAGTTTTAAAGGTGATTTTTAAAACAAATCGTGACAGAAACTGAGGGGTGAATGAAAGCCTGAACAATGGAACCGACTTCCAGTAAACACCCCCCCAAACCCTCTGCCAAGTAAAAGTACACCCTCCCTCCCTCGCTATGCCAGTCTGTCCCTGTCATTCCCCCCGTCTGCTTGAGCACCCTCATCGTGTCTGATGGCATTTCTGCAGCTTCTCACTGGGGTGGGCCGTGTTCAGCGAAAGGGTAGCTGACAGCCTTAAGCGGGACAAGATCACAGCTCAGGAAGATGGGGGCAGGCTGGACTGCATGAGTGAAAATGGGACATTTTGATTTTCCCCGATGGCAGTGTTTACCACCACTCAAATAGTGCATTTGTGTGGGTCCCGCGAAGTTTGGGGACCCCCTGAAGGCCACAAATAATCACTGCACTAAATATTAAATAAACGTGTTCTTCATTTAGGAGATGCTGAAGCAGCGTGTTCTGCTAAACCAGTCTTTGAAACATCTGGGGGGGAGGAGTGGCACTTCACAAACATCTAGTGCATAGTTGGAGTTTGCAGGTTCCTTGCAGATGTTGGTAGCTGAGTTCAGCTGCTCCCACGTTATGACCCTCTAAACCGTGTAAAGCCCCCTTTCATGCAAGGGGGGCATCGCAGATACACAGAAAGGTCTCCAATTCCACCCACTGCCATGTAGTCTGACCGCAAACAGGCATGTTCTTTTCCTCTCATTTGTTTGCGACAGGGGAACTGGGGTAACTCCGATGGAGGTGTTCAGGTCTCAGGAGTTTCAGGGGCTGACCTAAAACATGAAACGCTCTCCTAAAATAACGTCCGCAGCTGTTTGCAAGTGAGAGAGATGTTTCTGTGTTGCCGTGAGGTTTGACAGGAAAAGCCCAGAGCCTCAAGGTTATGGAAAAAAACATCAAGTGAATAAAAGCATTGTTTACGGGACGGCCCAGCCGTTCCCCAAAAGCCACTTGTCCCATTTCAACACCAAATTTGTCATTATTATATTTTAAAATGCCCCCCTGTTTATTTTGCATCAGTGACACATTGTAATTATAGCTCAAGGCCCCCAGTGAACGTAAAAACCACACATTTTAAAAATTCAGCATCAGGAAAATCTCTGTGGTCCTCACCGATGTCACACAAAGCCGGGCGTCTGTCTCCAGACCTTCGCTTTGACTTGTCGTCAGCATGCCAGTGTATTTTTCCCATCAGAACATCACTGAACAGGCTGTGGAGTCTTGGTTTGTTATGCCCATTCCAGGAAGTACAGGGATATGCTCTGTACCTAATACCAACGGCTGACGTTTCCCAGAGAGTTCTCATTTCTATCCTTCCCAGGTCGGCTTGAGGATCGACAAACTCCTTCCCTCTGGAAAACTGATCCTTCAGCAGCCCTGAGGGAGATTATAAAGGAGGGTTGCATGAGACTGGGGGGGGGGGGTGGGTGGGTGGGAGCGTAACCAAAGTAAAACAGAGGAGCTGAAGCTTAGTGATGTAAGCTCAAATATTAACATCCTCATCAGCCTGACGACTCCGTCCCATTGGGTATGAGGCACAAAGTAGCAGCAGCAAGGATCCGCGACGGCAGACAGAGGAGGACGAGGGGAGCAGGACATGTGGAGCTCAGCGCTGAATCGGGAGGGAAGATTAGCAATAGCGGCGACAGTCATGCCACAACAACAGGGTCAACAGCAGGAAGCACACGTACAAAAAGGGTTTATTTTAACCCTGAGTGTGGGTGTCCCTGGATGTTCAGTCATGTGGGAGAAAGCAAAAGTTGAGTGTGTGGGCATCATGCAGACATTTTCCCAAGGCGGCATGTGTGGTGTGAGTAATGGGGCGCCCGGTAGCGTGTGCGTGTGACGTGCTTAAAATAAAGTCCAGTCTCGGTCTGTCTGCATTCGTCCTCCGCCTGTCTGTGAGCCTCTCGTTCCTGCCCTACTTCGGCTCGCTGTCTCCCTCTCCATCCGATTTCCAGATCACAATTTGCTTTTTTTCCTAGCTGTTAGCTGAGTAATTAGGCCATGGTAATTTCAGAGTGAGAAAGAATGACCCTCGAGTTTATCTGCTAACTCTTCTCATTGTTCCGGGGGGCGGGGGGGGGGGGGGGGGGGGGTGGAGGCAGAGAGAACATGGCAAGTGCTCCTGCCAAATGTGGGCCCATCTGAAACAAGGCCATGAAAGCCGCCAAATTCAGCCCTGGTACACTCCTTCAGAGACAGGCCCCACCCAGGCTGAATGAAGGCCGCGAAGGCTGAATGAATCCAGCCGGGCCCTCGGCTCACTGCCCCTGGCTGTAATAACCTCACTCAGGGTTTTTTTGGGGGGGGGGCAGCTGCCAGACAGGACAGGATCTGTGTGATGGTGGATGGAATTAGGATGGTCAGCATTGCAAGAACAGTGGGAAGAGCTGTAGTGCCCCTGGACTGCACCCAAAACACTCACAATCTGCCATCAGTCTCTTTGGGGAGGTGTAACGTCAAGGTGTACTCTACAGGTTTGGCTGGGGCTGGTTCTGACCCGCTCCGTGTGTGTGTGTCTATGAGAAAGCGAGCGAGAGACTATGGCAACCGAGACAGCGTTTCCTGAAATCTGAAAGCGCCACAGACCTTACTAAGGCTTTACAGAGGCCGCAGGATTACGAGTTTTTCTGCACACGCAGCACTGGTTACATTAAGTTGTAATGTTTCCTCAGAAAAGCATCCATAAGTGCATATGGAAATTACACAGAAAAACACACATTCTAGAAGCCTAATAGCATCTGCGGAGATGAAAACAAAACAGCCTGAAATTATGCAGAATGGCCTGTGGTAGAGTCTCTCCGTCTTTATTGGGAATCTGTCACTGCGCTGGATTGTGCTGTCAGGAGCTGTTAAGGCAGTCTGCACTGACGAGGAGTGACACAGAGATGCATGGGCCAGGTGTAGAGGGAAACACCCAAAGTTTGTCTAACTGACAGGCCTTCTGTGCTTAGACGTCAGTCACCCCTAGGTCGCTTCGCCAGGGGAAGGGAAGGTTGCATATTCATTAACACTTTCTAGGAGAGCTTCTCATCCATGATTGGAGGACAGAGGACATCATAGACCTACAGTTTACACTGGCTTGAGAAAAAAATCACAGCTATATACAACCTGCATTATAAATACCATCTTGCTACCGTCAGCTTGTTGAAAAAAGCCTCCATTTCCCCCGCATTTCTCATTAAACTTTCCGTGCCTCTTCCCAGAAATCCCTCGCTTAATGTTATCGCTGATGTCTGTTATGTAAATTTGATGGCATCCGACATGCGCACGCTGGTACTGCATTTAACACTCTGGGGGGAGCCAGGGCACTATATAAAAATAAACAGTACTGAATTTGTCTCAATATCACCCCGCCCATCGCCCCGCAGTGGGTGGTCCTTACCCTCCCCTACAGTCCAATTGCACCCGTGTGCCACGCCCGTCTGTTTCACCAGCAGGGATGCCATGTCAGCACCTAGGCTAATTTTTAAGCCGTGCTTGGAGTCGGCCTTTCAGCCGCCTGATTCTCCTCTCCTTCATCTTCCACGGGACCTCTAATTGACACTAACTAGGACTTTGGTGTTTCACTTTCTAATGGGGATAAATCTCTGAACTCAGCTGATCTCATCGACAACATACGAGAAAAAAGGCTAGGAAGAAAGGCACCATTTACAGTGCCATCCATTAAAGAAAATATAGAGTTAGCGGGAAGGCTGAGCACTAAGGACATTAATTTATTCAAGGATGTGAGGCATGGGAGACTGGGACAGTGCAATATCACTTCAGCTGAGCATCCAAGGTGTTAGCTATGCAGATGTGAGATCGTGCACAGAGGTGAGCCTGCAGACATTAGTCTACATCAAAGCATGACACCCCAGGATGGAGGTCCAGCAGTGTCAAAGGGCAGGGTCTCTGAGAACGGCTGCTTGCTCCTCACACAGAGGGTGAATGAACGAGGTGGATGCGTGCATGGAAGGCCCCTACCGCAATGTGACACTCAAACAGACAGGCGGACACACGGGAACATACGCATATACGCAAACACGTGCAGAAACACAAACACGGGCAATCACGCACACACACATAGACACGAAATCAAACACGACAAACAAACACACACAGAGATGCAGTTACATAGACATGGAAGCACATGCAGACATACAAATACATGAAGGCATGGAAACACACACAGACATGCAGAAATGCAAGCACACAGACACACACACACACACAAAGGGTGTTTTTCAATATGCGTACTTGACCGTACTTCTATTCTACTGGTATTCTAATGTACCCATTTTACGTCGTCTTTTATTGCCGAAGACCAGTTCCAACACAAGAGAAGAGAAGTACAGAGAATGGTAAAAATGGGATACATGGGTTGCATCCTCCCCGAATGACACCAGTCCCGTGATTCATTGCAGCCCAAGTTTGGTCTTGGGAGGCAAGTTAGCAAGACCGGTCTTGCCAAGACCACAAGAACAGTCTTTGAGGTCTTGGTATTGAGAAACGCCCAAGTACACAGACACACACACACACACACACAGACACATATACAGACACACGCACACACAGCCCCCTTCTACCAATATTCCAGGAGAACAGGCACAAGCTGAGGTTGGGGGAGTGGAAGTGAATGGTCACAGCCCGGGAGATGGGCTAAAAAAAAATGAGGCAATTCAGAGTCAGCCTCAAAAAAGGCTGCCAGCCATAGAGAAGACACCCCCCAGACCTGACATTATTACATCTCTCATCCTGTGGACCGTCATGGTTTCCACAGTCAACGGCAGGGTCACGTGATGCAAGTAAAGCAAAGCTGCAGACAACCAATAGTGCTGCCCCACCCCACCACCAGCTCTGGGTTATTCCAGGTCACAGATGTGCCCTCTTCATCCGGCATCCTTAAAACGGACCCGATTTCGTGTCAGGTTCCATGCGGGCCAAGGGAAGGGGGGCAAACTGGACCAGGGAGCAGCAGAGGGCAGCTGGAGGCTCTCTCAACTAAAACCGTGGCAGGAGGCCAGTGATAGAGGGCGTGGCAGCTGATGGTGGCTGCAGACAAGGACAGCAGACGGGAAAAAGGACGTTCTAACTTGAGTGTCCAACCCAGGGCGGACGAGGGCCAGAGGGCAGAACCGAGAAAAGAGGAGACAGAGGAGCAGCCCAACGTGCCTTCAAACTTCAGTACTGCTGTGACTCTGCATGATTTATGTTTGCCATTGGCTCTCCATCCGAAACGCAAACGACTGCAACGCGGTAGCCAGGTCTAACAACATTAATAACACCAGGAAGCCATTTATTTGCAGTGAGAGCAGTCATGTAATCATTGTTCCAATCAAACAGGGATAAACTTAATATTAGGCAATATAATGTCCTTTAGCTAATTGTTTTCTTAATGGCACAAGGCATAGGGGAAACCCCAGAGTAGTTAATATATCAATACCATGTCTGCGTGTGTTTGTGTGTCTATGTTTTTGTGGGCCTGCGTGTGTTTTCCTATCTGTGTGATTGCGGGCCTGCGTGTCTGTGTGATTGCGGACCGGCGTGCGTTTGCGTGTCTGTGTGATTGTGGGCCTGTGAGTGTTTTCATATCTGTATGATTGTGGGCCTGCGTGTGTTTTCATGTCTGTGTGATTGCAGGCCTGCGTGTCTGTGTGATTGCGGACCGGCATGTGTTTGCATGTCTGTGTGATTGCGGGCCTGCGTGTGTTTTTGTGTCTGTGTGATTGCAGGCCTGCAAGTGTTTTCATATCTGTGTGATTGCGGGCCTGCGTGTGTTTTCTTGTATTTGTGTTTCTGTGTGATTGTGGGCCTGCATGTGTGTGTGATTGCGGACCGGCATACGTTTGCGTGTCTGTGTGATTGCTGGCCTGCGTGTGTTTGTGTGTCTGTGTGATTGCGGGCCTGCGAGTGTTTTCGAATCTGTGTGATTGCAAACCGGCGTGCGTTTGCGTGTCTGTGTAACTGCGGGCCTATGAGTGTTTTCGTATCTGTGTGATTGTGGGCCTGCGAGTGTTTTCGTGCCGGTGTGATTGCGGGCCTGCGTGTCTGTGTGATTGTGGACTGGCATGCGTTTGTGTGCCTGTGTGATTGCGGGCCTGCATGTCTGTGTGATTGCAGGCCTGCGAGTGTTTTTGTGTCTGTGTGATTGCAGGCCTGCGTATGTTTGCGTGTCTGTGTGATTGCGGGCCTGTGTGTGTTTGCGTGTCGGTTTGATTGCGGGCCTGCGTATGTTTGCGTGTCTGTGTGATTGCGGGCTTGTGTGTGTTGCCGTGTCTGCATGTGATGAAGTCATGCTGTAGTCATATCATTGCACCAATCAAACAGGGATAGACTTAATGGCTGGAAATAAAATGTAAATTAGGTAACTGTTTTCCTAATGGCACAAGTCACAAGGGAAACCACACAACATCCATGATATCAACACCCTGTCTGCGTGTGTTTATGTGACTGCCAGAGCTTGTGTATCTGCATGTGTTTATACAGTATACTGTAGGTCTGCAAATTTGCATGTCTGCATGTGTTGCACGTCTCCATTGTGATTGCATGTCTGTGTGTGTTTGGGTAAATATGTTTGTGTATCTGTGTGTCTTTGCATGTCTGTGTGATTGCGTGACTGCCTGTGATTGCGAGTCGGTGTGTGTTTCACTGTATGTCTGCATTTTCCTAATTATTGTATTACATTGTGGAGATCAGATTTCCCCACAATGTAATAAAAACCTGGAACTTTTTACTTTTAACCTCAATCTTATAAAACCGCATAAAATACATCCAAAAATTTAAATTGTCAAAAGCCCCGTTTTTTGTTTGGTTACTTATGGTTAAGGTTAGGGCTGGGAAGGAGTTAAGGTTGGCATTGTTGGGATTAGGATTCTGCCCATAGAAATGAACCGAGCGTCCACCTAAAGATATGACTACATGGACTGTGCGTGTCTGTGTGATTGTGTTTCTACCTGTGTTTGCGTGTCATGTTTCAGTAAGGGGAAGTCTTCTCAACAGCGAAATCCCTGAAAGAAGAGGGCAGAAATGGCTGAGCAACGTAGGGACTCGGATTCGCTGGGCCGTGAGAGTTAAGCGGAGATGGGAAGGTATCAACACAGTGCCCCCCCCGCAGAAAAAACCTCAACCACCGCGTATTTCCACTCTCCACGGTACACAGCACCACTAATCTCAGTCCGTTACACCCATTAAGTAACAAGATCAGCAGCTTTATTTGGGATTTTATTTATTTAATTCACATCAGCGAAAGGCCACAGCTCATGCATGCACTCACATGCACACACAGACACACAGACGCACACCGCCTGTAACGAAAGGTTTCGACCTTTTTCAAAGGTACGTCAGGTTTAGACTTTGGCTGTGTAATAACCCAAAGCAGCAAAGCGCTCGGCTGCCCACAGTCCATCACTGCTCCCACTGTTAACAGCTTTGCCACAAAGGTTCAAGATCAACATCAGAAAACAGCCCGACGCCAACGTCGAACGCAATCCGCCATTAAGACAGGAATCGATACCATGGATTGCTGGCAAGACGAGCTGCTTTTGATCTTCCTGGCAACTTAATTCCAGCCAAGGGACAGACAAAACAGGCAGACAGCATGCACGGTGCCAGGCCATTGCTTAAACAAACAGTAAGCACAGGGGAGGAAGCAAATGTCCTTTTCTCTGAAGCTGAACGGGTCTGAGATATTGGAAGCGACTCAGACCTGTCACTGCATCACACTCGGGGCTGATCTGTGGAACAGAAAGTTCCATTGGTGTAGAAGTGAGCGGCACGCCTGAGAAGGAGACACAGATTGCTTCCAGCTGAGGGAACCGTCACGCAACATCACATGACCACAGCAGTGTCCAATCAATGGCAGCCGTTCAGATACCAAGGAATGTTACCGAATCAATGAAGCAGAAGCAGCTGGTGGATAAAACATAACAAATCTCTCCCAGCTCCACATACGATACGTGTGCCATGAAAAGGTAAGAAGTGTTTAGGGAGTACAGGTAAAAATGCGTTTCAAGCTGGCAGAAACAGACTGCATTTCATCTAGTAATCAAAGCTTCCTTTTCCGGTTAGGAAAACTCGATGAGTCTGATGGATTAGAGGACGTGGCCTACAGAGCACGACGGAGAGTTTAACGGCAGGAACACAAAGAGAGTATGAACCATACTGATTTAAGAGTCCTTAACCTTAATCACTCTGGCAAATAGAACCAGTGGTATTAATCAGCAGCAATGCAATGTGGCAGCGGTTCAGGATAAATATGTGTGGGAATCACGCTGGTCAGGATAGCAAGGAGAATTATGTGACACAGGCATTGGACAGGGAATATCTGTATGATGAATAGTGTGTCCTTACTGGAAAATGGTGTGTACAGGGACTGGGAAGGAACAGGCTGAAGGAATAACCCCGAATAATTGGGTCGCCGGACCCTTCCTTCTGAGATAGCCACTCCCCTCCCTGAAATGAACTTTTACAAAATGCGAATGATAGGAAACATTCAAGGAAGAAATGAGTCTGTCAGAATTTGGCAGTACAGGGTGCCAAAGAGAGAGACCCAACACAGCCTCGTTACAGTCCACCCTACTGGGTCAAAAACACAGAAAAGCACCAACTGGTCACTAAAGCTAATCACGTGCAGGAGGGGAATGAACCGTAGGGAATACACAACCCAACATAATCGTCCAGCTGCATTGCAGCCGGCGAGCTGGGAAGGGGGCATTCCTGTTGCCAGCTTCGATCACAAAGCTGATAACTCACTGTAACTATTATGGGTTCCATATTGCTGCAGATGATACCCCCCCCCCCCAAACTGTGAGAGAGCACAAGATGGTGAGGCTCTGAGTTTAGCACAGTTTCTGATTAATACTGCATATATTCAGTGGTCTACTCTTTAAAATAAATGTCAGGATTCTCTTCTGCCAATGATTCTTCTTTCCTTGGTTTTATCCATCTCAGAGACAGCACGGCGGAAATCTGCCTTTTGTCATGCTTTAGACGTATGACTGTCTCTCTGCGCAAGCCGGACGCTCGCATCTACCTGGTGTTTGCACGGCTCACGCTGGGCCAGGGAGCATCACCCTCTCCCCTGGTGAGAATCCCGTATGACACAAAACACCCTTAAAAACAGGCAAAAAAAAAGGGAAAACAAATCAATCTGAAACAAAACTAAGAAGAAAAGGTGAGCTGTTTTTGTTTTTTTGAATAACACGGTCCCTAATGCATATTCAGATGTATCCATTCTTGCATGTTTCCTTCTAAGGAGAATGAGTTGGAAAGTGTGTGCATTTCAGGGTTATTTTCTAGCTCCCTACCCTGCCCTCAAAAGCACACAAGCTAAAAACCGACACATTCCAAGGCTACAGCTAACAAAAGATTACACAGTTCCACCACGTGTGCTAATAGTGTTTATATCATATAAGCAGAGTGTTAGCAGCTGTCAGTCTCAGGATAGCGTTAGCGGCTGTCACCGAAATCCTGATAAACACTACTGAAATATTTACAAGCTTAGAGCCAACAAGTACGCAAAGAATATGCAGACGGAAGAAACCACAAGGACACACGCACACACAACACTTAGATGGATGTTCTAAATTTATATTTATGTGCAAAAATGATAACCAGACTAGACCAAACCAAAACCAGACCAACTGGAAAGCTTCTTGAGCACTTGGTGAATACTTAGTTAGTCCGGAACTTAACTAGTAATACAACCGCAAGAGAGGTAGAACTTTTGAAGCCAAACCAGGACACGACCTTGAAGTGTCTCGTTACCTTGTGGCCTTGTCTCCACAAACGGACCCATGATAATGAAGCTAGGGTAGCGATCATTTCGTGTGGGTGTTTAAGTGTATATATGTGTGGGGAGATGACCAGGAAACAGGGGGCTGCCTACACTCATGTGCAAGGGCGCAAGATCAGGCTTGATGCTGGGGGGGGACTTAACACAACGTAATAATTTAAAATGCAACTGTTTATTTTCCAGGTGGAATGAATTAAGAGAAATTAAACATTGGGGGGTACATGCCCCCCTCCATCTCATCCTGGTTTATACACCTCTGCTGACGTGCGACGTCACTGAGTAAGAGGAGGAGAATGAAAGGAGAGGGAATGAAATGGAAGGAAGGAGATGTAGAATGGAGAAAAAAAGCTGATGCTGAGGATCGTGTCTGAGTGGATGTGTTTGTGTGCATGCATGTGGAAAGCCAGTAAGGCACCCAAGGCAAAGGGAGTCGTCGACCAGGGCGAACATGGCCGGCATATTATCTGCGGCACGACCGAAGCCGAAGTTCATGGCCAGTGCATGTAAAGTCAGCCTTTTGCAGAGGAGGCACGGATGAGAGCGCCGGCGCCCCCTCTGGGGCTTTCGGGGAGCGCTCCGTTTTGATGACTGCTTCAAAGGCAGCTGCACCCTCTTTGAAAAGCCACCAAGGGGGACGATCTGCAGGGTTCTGGCTCATGGTGCTCCTTCTTACCCCTCCCCCCCGCTATCTAAACAAGATCAAGGCTGCTCGTCATTCTGAAAGCCACCCCCACCACCCACCCCCTGACCTCAAAACTCACTTAGACAAGGCGTGACAAGAACGGCCTTATGATATCAGTAACCGCCCCTTTGCTGTGCCGCTCTGCCGGCAGTGGCTGGGCTCGGAGATGCCACTCGCAGGGAGAGGGCGGGCCTTGCCGCATTTGGTCGCTAGGCTTTCAGGAACACTGACTCATCCCCGAATGCAAGTGGGAGATATGATCTTACTGGAAAAAGGTACAGTGAGTGTGGTAGAGAGTGCGTGTGTGTCTGTGTGTGTGCGGGTTTGTTTTTACCACATTGTGGGGACCAAAACCTGTTATTTTTTAGCACAATATAAACCTCAATTTTATAAAAATAGCCAAAAGTCTTGTAGGGCTGTTACGCTCCTCATGTCCCACTCATTAGCTCTTGTAATCAACCCCTTAGGTCAGTGGCGGGTGTCGAGGTTAGAGAGTTTGACCTTTGACCCGAGGGCATATAGCAGGTGTAACGCAGAGTCCTCCTGCTCTGAAGTGCTGTAGCGTTTTTGTGAAGTGAGAAAAAAAATAAAAATCTGGCTCCATAAACAGGTAGGGGAGTTAACGGCAGATCGGAGGCGTGTAAGTCACTTTCCCGGAAGGTGTCTGCTATGCAAATAAATAATCCAGCGTGCTGCTCGGAAGGCCGGGTATTCCCTGAGCGAATTCGGCTCGCTGGAAAAGAGGGCGCTGCGGCAAGGAACATGAAGGCAGCAGCCGGAGGCTCCTGGGAGGATGTGGCCTGGTGGCATATTTGGCTACACCGATCCGTCCTGCCTCCTCACTCCCAGGCCCACCCTAATCCCGTCTGCTGTGGACGGCGGGAAGCCAGCAACTGAGTAGCGCGCCCATCTGAGTGCACCTGTCGGCGGGAATCAGGATTAGCTGTGGCGGTATCAGCGGCATAGTCGCCATCACCTGCCCCAGCCGGAACGCCGGGAGGGAAGAAAGAGGGATGGAATGGGGAGCAAGAACAGGATGCGCCAACGTGTGGGAGTGTTTGAGGACTGTGAAGAGGAACGCGAGGGAGGAGAACATGAGGAGCAGCAGGGGGTGTTTTTTTTTGGAGGGGGGTCACACCTACAAATCTCATCTCCGAATGCGAACTTACAGCAGATGGTGCGACAACCATCCAAGCCGACACAGAAGATCCCAGCGCAGAGGCCGTATGGGAGGATCCCGGGAGGGGGGTGGGATGGGGAGTCGTTCTGGACGGCCGTGATGTGGGAGCGTGCTCGCATGGCACATTTCGACCCTCCAGCGCCTCTAATGGGACCGTCCCAATTTGGTTGCCCAGTGATGCTGGGGATTCCAGCTGGCTGAACCCAGAGGATTTCAGCTCCTGCAAATTTATTTTTTTTTACTGCCTCCCTTCTGTTGCTTTTGTTTGCGCTCGTATCTTGCGAGAGGTTCAATGTTAATTGCCTTGCAGACTAATTGCGAAGTGGTTGCCGTGCTCACTGTTTTGAGAGGTTTCTGCACCCCGAGCCCTTTCAAGGCCACATTGGGAATAGCGCTACATAAAAATTAATTGAATTTATCTGGGTAGCAATGATGTATAAGACACATGGAACCGTCCGCTACTCAGCACCCTTTTATGAAAAAAGGGTATGAAGCACGTCTTCCAATTGCCCCCCCCCCTCCCCGAACACACACACCACCTCCTTCAACAGCTCCTTCATAAACCTTTCCTCACTGACAACACCTTCATAACAACCTTGCCCACAAAGCACCCGACTCCCTGACAATACCATCTTTCTCATCCCACCCCCCAGCCATCCCTCCAAAGCCCGGGAATTGTCCGCAAACACCGTGTGAAAGCCCAGATAACAAAATAAAAATGAACCTGCAAATAGTAATTGAATAAGCCCATAAACGCTGAGAGTGAGTTATTGCTAACCCGCCTCATTTGTTACTTTTGAAAGGTATTTATTCCCATCAATTCCTAATGCTGAAATCTCTCCAAGCAGAAAAATAGTCTTTACACAAACCATTTTAAAAAGACCAATTTATTTCAAAATTGTGCTTATTTGCAGGATCTGAGGTGCGTGTGTTCCGTTTGAGTTCCAGTTCACAAAGGCTTTGGGGACTTGTGTGGTTTACTTCCCCCGCTACACGTTTTTGTGCCCCGGTCACCATGGAGGAGCTCCATAAAAGTGTGTGTGTGTGAGGGGGGGATTTCCGTGTGCCGGGCACTGCTGGAAGTCACCGATGGTAGAGTGGTGCACGCTTCAATTCTCACCGCAGAAGTGGGCGGGTGTGAAGTGAAACTCCGCCTTGGCTGTGGTCACCTGAAAGCCGACTGGCGAGTGGCTGCCTGCGGCGCTGGCAAGCCCCGGCGCAGGTGCGAAAAAGGGGGATTACAGGCGAAACACACAGCCCCCCACCACAGCTGCCTCTAACCTCTCCTGCATCCAAAGTAATATTCTGGCTGTACTGATTTCTCATTCACCGGTACAGGGCTCCGTGAGACATGCTGTGTCGCGGATCTTGGCCTGCACCGCGTCGATGGCCCAGAGCTTGAGACTCAAATGAGCGGGAGGCTGCACTCCAGTGGGGGACCACGAGATCCAGCCTACAAAGTCAAACAGCCCTGGAGGCAGCCCCAAATTCGACACAAATACAGTTTTTATTATTGTCTTCACTGGACAACAACATGTAACATTGGGTTACACAGTTACACATTCTGAGGCAGGTACTGATGGAAGGGTGTAGCTCTCATCCCATTGGTCCGTAAGGCTGCCCTTAAGAGACCTATCAGAAACAGCACAGCGGTTGTGGGCGGAGCCAAATGAGACAAAAACGGCGAAGATCATAGTAGCAGCACTGCCTTCCTAACAGTCTTGGGGCTCCTCTTCAGGGGGAGTGTATATACACTAAACGGGGCCTCAGATTGCTGCCCCCCCAGGCCTAGCTAATCACCGTATCCTGCGCACTGTCACAGTGCACTACAATTACCCTAATGGACGAAAAGCCATTAGCGACATTAGCCTAAGCTCTTTTGCAAAAAAGGTACCACCATAGCAGAAAATTAAATATGCAAAGATCAGTTCGAGGCTGAGGGTCAGAGTGTGCTGGGGCCAGGGAGGTCGGAGAGCAGCGAGTTTGTGCTGTACAGAAAACCTTCCCACAGTCTGCCCACAGGACATGTGACTTTCCACGTGGCTGGAGGGCACAGATACACACGGGCGAATCAGCTCGTGCCTCAGGTAGGGTGCAGATAAATTAAAGTATATTAAAGGTACAATCGAACGTGTTTGATCAAAGGCACAGTCAATTTTTTGCATTATGTGCAGTAAATTAGTAAAATAATCTTGCGTTGGCCAGGGCAGATTCACAGCAGGGGGTTTACATAACACACAGAGAAAAGTGCATCAGCAATGCCGTCCACATGTAAATGCAGGCACACACACGCACACCAAACAAACAGACATTTATTATACAGGAAGTGTTACATATTAATGGGTATAAACATATTTTGCAGCAGAAGATCCCACAAACACATGCAACCTTGCAATGCTGATGCAATCCGAGGAAAGGCGGGCATAGGCGACAAACTGCCGTGGGCGTGGCTTAAAGATGACGTACGGTAGCAGCCACATATAAACAGCGCTCCCCCAGGCGAAATTTCGAATGGCCACCGCTCAGTTCGCACACAGAATGCACTGCTGTCCCCGAATGATATCAAGGGGAGTGGGGGGGGGCATGACCTCGACTAACGGGAGAGGGTGAGAGTTTATGATGTGGGGAGAGAAAAGGCAATGGGGGAAGTGGAGGGAGAACAGAGAGGAACAGAGTGCCAGGAGCCCAGGGCGGGGGCGGTGAGTGCCAAGCAGGCTTTGGGTGGGGGCAGCTCTCTACGATAAACCAGCCCAAGTCTGCTTCTCAGCTCAGTATCACTTCAACTCCACTCACCCAAACTGCCCCCTCTGATAAATAAACAAGCTCCACAGCGGAACATTTCAAAAATGCTTAGGCAAGTATTAGCACTACATTGGTGTACTGCTTTAATTAATAGATGGAGTGGGGGATCTGATAATACAGAATAAACAATAAAAGCATTTATTAGAGAATGCCAGGGTAACCATCACACTTAATGAGGCAATCTCGGCTCCCGAGAGGGGAGCGTTTGCAAACCGACTGTGCTGATTGGAGGGACTAGCTGGCGGCTGCACACCGGCCATTATTTATGGCACAGTCTGGCCCGTGAGGCAGTGTTCTGGCAGTCTGACAGGCTGGCCCAGGTATCCCCTCCACCTCCTGACTGTCTGCCCCTTCGGAGGGCCTGTGGGCTGGCAGGACCCCCCTATGGTAGAGCACTTCCTGCCTGCCTATCCATGAAGAGGGCCTGAACAGATGCAAGCTTCCCTGTTACGCATCCCATTATATTCCTCTCATATCACGAACGCTTAAATGATAAAGGTTGAGCCGAGAGAGCAGAGAGTCATGGTAATGGCCTTTTTTCTCGGGGCCTGATGAGTTGTTATCGCAGGCTTTGGAAACCGCATGCCGGGTTACCTGCAGTGGGCTAGCAGAGCAGGTTAGCGGTATCCCCGTGGGGCGGCGGAGTACGTAACGCCCCGGCTCAGCCGCCCACAGCATGGCTACAAATAATCAGCCGCACTTAAGGAGATTAAGCACATTGCAGTGACGAGTAAAAGGGACAAGCGCAAACAAAGACGCCGGAGGCGAGTAAGCAAGAAGGCAGGCCTTCGTTTCAGATGGCCAACCCAAAGCAAGGCTGCCCCCCAGCGACCCCATCCTCCCTATCCACAACCCCCTCTAAATTTCACTTCATCCAGCCATCCAACATCTCAATACCATTGGCCTCAGCCATCTTTGCATGGGAGAGGGCACCCAATCCCCCGATGCTGTTTGCTGTTTTCTGCTGCCTGAACGTTTATCCAAACAACTTACAGTTTTGTACATGTACACAGATACATATGGCCGTGGAAAGTGCCCAGGTTAATTGCCTTCTTCAAGTGTACTACAGCAAGTCATAGTGCCTGCACCAGCTGCTGGTGAATGGACACTTAAAAGACAAATTGTGTCCTCTTTTTATTTAGAAGCCACGCTTACTTTCCCCATACCACTTCCTTGAAGTGAACCTGTAGGGTCAATGTGGGCTAGCGTAAACTTTCTGACTGATGGCCCCCTCGCTCCATTCCTTTTGGTTCTGGCTCTGCAGTGCCATCTCTTTCAGCTATGTTGGACTCCAATCGATCGGCGACTGTTTCATGTTTTTCGTTGACAACTTGATAAATCCCTGAGGGAGCCCCTGTTGTTATAGAGGCTGCAGTTTCTCTGACTGTTTAATTTCTCCAAAATAAAAGCATCGATCAGCCACCATGTCAATCACACAACAAGGCTTGTACAGCTAAAGTGAAGAAGTTGGTTCACATTTGACCAAAAACCATGTGTGGTCTGCCTGCAGGCAACAGGGGTTTGAGGTTACCTGCAAATGGGACTCAGTACTAACTCAGTTTGATATTAACAAATTCAAACGCTTATATGACAAAGCCAGAGAGACTAATAAGCAAATGTAATAAACATCTGTAGTAGATCATCAGTTAGATTATATATAAATATACATTATCATGGACTAAACCGTTTGTTTGTGAAAATGGTTGTGAAGTGATCGACTGAGATTGTGTAAAAGGTATTTAAAACGTATGTTACTACATCAAATGTTACACTTTGAAAATCCAAGGTTTCCGGCTTCATCTAGAACTCAAAATATAAGAGAAATCTAACCTTCAATTAAGATAAAATTATTCAAAACGTTTGGGGAAAAAAATCAATAAAACATATCACAGTTTTTGGTACATTTATAATCTGTGATGTAGAAAGATATTTTATATTCTCTTAAACTCTGAAGTGATCATTCATGATTTCTTGTTCTACTGGGATGTAAATGTGACATGACACATAAGTCAGACTCTCTTAGATATCTATCAACATGGGGGAGATCGGAGACGACACAAATGAAATGAGACAAATAGCTTCTGAGCTTCGTAAATCAGGCGACGGCTAGAAAACCAGCAGCTTGCTTGAAAATACCAAAATCTCTGCTATTAGAGCAATAATCAAAAGCTGAGATGAACCAGCATGAACGCAAAGTGAGCAGGAGGGTTGGAGAGGCAAAACATTCTCCAAGGATCACAAATGGAAAATTCCAGAAGTTGGTTGCATCCTGGGGTTATAGCAAGTCTGCAAAACTGCAATTAGACACCACATGCATGCCAAGAAGCCTACAAGGAGAATGATTCTGCTCTCATCAAACCACAAACATTACTGCCTGGAGTTTGCTAAAATTCACTGGAATTTTGACAGAAACTGGGTTCTGTGTTCAGATGAGAGAAAAATATACCTTTTGGCAACAAATATCAAGGGTGGGTTTGGTGTTAAAAGAGGAAGGGTCATAGAGAAAAGTGCCTAATCCCCACTGTGAAGTATGGTGGCAGATCTGTGATATCATGGGGCTATTTTTCTTCCAAAAGCCCTGGGAACCTTGTTAGGATATATGGCATCATCACAGATCAAATACCAGGAGATTTTAGTTGGAAGCCTGGCTGCCTTTGCTGGGAGGTTAGACCGAGGTCATGGCTGGATCTTCCAGCAGGACCGTGATCCAAAGAATACCTTAAAATCCACATGAAAATGGTTCACTGACGAGAGAATCCAGCTTTTGCGATGGCCATCGCAGCGTTGAACCCCACAGAATACCGACGGGGGTACCTAAGGTGGAGAGTCCGTAAGTGAGGATCAGAAGTGTTTCCCTGAGGAGAAATAATCAAATCCTCTGCTGCAGATCTTCTCCCACATCCTCCAGTCTTATAGGAGACAGAGATGCGCTGCTATTATCTAGGCAAAGGGAGGGTGCACACAGTACCAAATGCAGGGTTTTCAATATTAGTGACACAACCCTTCAGTATGTCTTTTCTCTCATCAGTGGTATCAAATTAAAACAATATAGTTCTGTCACATTGCTGAGCGCAGGAAACATTCCTATCTTTGATGATATACAGCACGTTTCGCTCTTATTCAGGGTGCCATGCTGTATGTAAATCAGATCAGATCAGATGAACGTCAGACTCGGGTCTGTCCTGCGACCCGTGCTCATCTCTTGTCCTCGCTCCGATTAAACGCTCATTCGCGAGCAAGCTAATACCGCTGCTATTTTGATAGGATTACAGGCGAGAGACACGAGCAGGCTCACAACGCCTCTGACTCAGGCCCGGCTCGGTCACGGCTCACAACGACGCGACAGATAAGGCATCGGAAAGCGGAAATCCGCGGTTTTGTTAATGATGCCTTCCCACTCCGCCACGCTCCAGCCCCGTCAATACGGCAGTCAGCAACAAAGAAGGTGGAAAATGATTAAGCTACGGTGACTGTCTCTGTGAAAGGATGGCAGCTTCTGGTTTTAATTCTCTTGACAGCACAGACTGTATTTGCAATGGTGATTTACCACAAAACCTGCCTGTCCGTCTGGACAAGGGATTTTTTTTTTTACAGAACAAAGAATATCTCTGATTTACACGTATATGAGTTTGAAGTGGTATTTATTTTTGATGTGAATGGCTGAGGCCGTTATGTTCTGTGCATTTTCTAAATCTATGGGGTTATGTGAGTCAGCAGGTATAACAGTTTTAGGCACGGACTTGTAAACTGAAAGTTGCTGGTTCCAGTCCTTGGAAGGCCCCGAATGTAGCATTTCTGAGCGATGAAAAATGTCCAGCAACATAAATAAGCAAAATCTGAATGTCGCTTTGAGTAAAAGTTAACAGCTAAAAAGCCATAAATGTTACGGTGTTCAAAATGGGCCCTTTCAGCACTGATTTAAGCTGAGCCCCCCGAGATTTGGACAGTCCACAAATCTTTGGAATTCAGGAAACGCTGGAATGTTCCGGAATGTTCCCTGGGTACAGCCTGTGGGCCTCTCTGCCACTCCAACAGCCCAGCACTCAAAGGCTGTAGCCAGTGCTCCTTTTAACGTTCCCCGATTGTGGCCCCACTCAAAGTCAAAGCAGAACTTCTTAAAGCCTGACACGCTACACAGGTACCGTCCCGCAAGGCCAGTTCAGGGCCCGGAAGCAACTCTACTGTTGTTACCTTGAGCAAACATCTTATCTCAAATTGCTTCAACAAAGTATCAAAGTATACACTTTGCATTTAGCTAAAAGTGGCAGGTAGGCCCCAGAAAACTGGCATTATTTTGGTGCCCCAAAGGGGCCTTTTAAAGACTGGTTTAAACTTAATCGGCTTAAATCTAAATCAGATTCGCTTTGCACTTGCATCTAGGTCTACTTGTTTTATTTAACTTTAGCTGTTGCATTCTTCGTATTAATAAACAAATGCGGAGTTGGTTGTAAACCAAGTTGTATCCCTTCAGACCAATATGTGAGATTAACATCATTCATCACTGTTTACAATGAAACTGCATGCATAAAAAAATACTGCAACACTGGAGGGAGGGCAATCAGAGCGGTTATCACACTGCAGAGAGGGGGCGCCATCCACGTCATGACAGGCCATTCCATTTAGGCCTTCAGAAGCAGGTGGAAATTAGCAGGAGAACATTTTAAACTGGATTTGAGAAAGTACAGTACTGTGTGACTGTGACTCTTTATACTCAACTGGTTGGTCGAAACAAAACCTTGCTCTGTATTTGTACTTTCTGGACCTGAACTTTCCACCTTTGTCTGTGAGTAACGGCATATAGGAACATTCCTCAGACCTTCATGAACAAGGACCTTCTACAACCCCCAATCGATATTTTTTAATATAAAAGTCAGCATTTGTTACATTCCTGCTTAAAAAATGCTGTGGGGACAGATATTTATATAGTTTATTCAGTAACAGTCTATTTGACGGGGCACAAATAATATAGTTTTATGCTATTAATTATGTATTAATCACCCACAAACTAAGTCTTAGTTACACACTGATCTCATGTTAATTCATCATTAATGAATCGTGATGCATGTTTTTTCTCAAGCAGTTACTATATTTGTTACTATATTTGTTAATTCTGTAAACCTTTGTGAACTACTGAAGGAAGTACTAAGGAACCACTGAAGGAACAAGTAATGAATAACAAGAGTGAAATACTGATATCTTTATTCATCATTAATGAATCGTGACACATCTGTTTCAATTAGTGACTGTATTTGTTTATGATTTATCATGATGATTATCATAAACTTCAGTAGCAACTGAGTCATTCCTAAGTATTTATGCCCCATCAAGTAAAGTGTTACTGGTTATATGGTTTCTATTCCCTCCTTCATCCTGCAGGAAGTAAAGTGTTGCTAATTAGCTGGGCCAAAGGCAATTCCTTTCATGATGAGCATTACACACGTGAGTTCACCTCAGAAGCCACCCCTTTACGTGAATCTGTCCATCATTACGGTTGGTCACAGTCCAGACTATTGAGTAGCACAGAACCTATAAATCACTCTGCCATTCAGGTGGTTGTCTGTCAGTAATCAAGGCCCACCTCAGTCCATCGAGGGACAGCCAATCACCTGCTCTGCTGAGACACACCACTCTAGAAACTTGCTAATTGCTTTGGGGCTTAGTCTCGGCCCAGGGTGCCCAGACTATGCGTGCTGGCCCTCTGGACACTTACTTTAGTGATTGGTATAGGCCTCCTGCCTTCCTCTCATTATCAAAGAGGACCTTTCCTTGGACCTCCTGGAAGTACACCCTGCTGAAAAACAACATTTAAGGTGTATGTGCATAAAACTAATTTTCAACCCACGTGTCACTGCCGGCCACATTCGGTGCGACGAAGGTTGTCGTCGCTGTCCTGAAATAGCTACAGCTAACCACAGCATCCTGTTTTCCCCCTGCCTCATAGCCGACTGTGAGCCTGGCCAGGAAGTCAAGTAGGCTGCTGGTCTGTGCTGTCACAGGAGCCTACGGGGAGTGTGGGCCACCATGCCAGCGGAAGGGTTTTAACTGTGACTTGTGCATTCAGGTTAAAAAAAAAAAAATCAGGGCTGGAATGAAACTCAACTGGGACGTGTTTCCATAACTTAAACTTTCTGGGTCAGCAGGTAGCATAATGGCATGGAAGGGTCACAATTCCTACAAGTACTAGGAAAAGTTACCAGAGTTTATCACAGAAAAAATTCCAAAACCCAAAAATCTCCAGAACAATGGGAAAGAGGAAAAATCTGCATACACAGGGGGAGTGGAGTCAGTTCCAAGATGAAACTAATTCCAGTAGACCTGAGATGGGTACTTTCAAGCAGCTGGTGTTCATATCCATTATCTGATTCAATAAGCTTTGGGGTGGGGTAGTGGTTCATCTGAGTAATAGCATCCGCTGTGCTTACTGACCACACACTTGGGCCCTTTTACTAGACATTGCAACTGTCATTTTCAGGATGTTCTTTTTAGAAATGAAGTGGCGAATATTTTTGGTGGCCTCAGATGTGATATTTGCAGTCTGTGAGCTACAGAGGACCAAAGAGGGAGGAGTACGTAACTATTTAAAAATAAATACTAATACTAATAAAATAAATACTAATAAAATTATCATCCATCCATCCATCCATAAAATTTGTAACTACTTAATAAATGGTTTCGGTCACATATAAAACATGACATCAATGAAAATGCAAACCAAAAGTGTTCCACATCACATGAGACTCCAAAATGATTTTTGCTAGGAGAGGGGGCATGCATTTACCTATATCTGACACAACTGACAATGCATGTGAGGATGGACGAGGTCTGTCTGTCTTCTTGTGCGGCATTCAGTGCTTTTAATCAATGGTATACACCATCTAGTCTCCCCCTCTGCAGTGGTACAGTCCACAGGTAGGTACAGAGTGGATTAAATTCAGATCCCTTCTGATTGGTGCCCTCCTTGACCTACGAGAGCAGACCACGACAAACAGGTCCCTGATGACAATACTTGATAAATAAAATTGGTTATTTCTGAAACCATTAATGCAGGGGGCTGTGAGCAACGATTTCTACCCCAGGAGGGAACCTGCTGTAGGGATGTTACATGAATTGCTTCCGTAAATAAGGTATGATATAAGTGGATTAAAAGTTCTCAATTGAAAGGTATGAAGGTCATCTTTCATACGCATTTCCACAAAACCAGCTCATTGATAAAACAGGTACTGCTTTGGCATGGCCAACCTTGGGAATTCTGACATTCTAGAGTTTCACCTGGAAGAGAACGCTTAGTGTGGGGGGGGGGGGGCGTGTCACCATGATAAAACCCATTAAGCAATCAGAGAGCTTTGTTGAAATTCTTCAAAAAACAAAGGAAACCGCTTTAAAATGCTGCACTAACACGATTATAGTGCAGCTGGAGTGCAGTTGAATCACAATGAGAATGTAGCCGCCCTGCCAGCTTTTCCCTAGGGCTCATCCCCTGGTTCCTCAATGTGTCCACTTCCTGCTGGAGGTGGCGGGGGGAGACATTGTAAAAGATTTCCATACAGCTGTTTATTTCCTATATCTCACACTTCTCTTTCTCCATTATCCTGAAGACTGCAGCTTTTACAACCTCCTCTACTATTTTTACAGCCCCTACAATTTAGATTCGAAAATTACGTGAACTTGGGGTCGGGGGAGGACGCACACCCAGGCTCGCCGGTCCCCTGGAGGTCCTCTGCACCACTGACCTTCTCCTGTGGCTTTCTGACTGGAGGCTGGTTCGCTTAGCTGGGTTCGCCTGGTGGCGGCTAATCGAACGCGACTGCGCTCGGCATCCCCAGCCGAACTCCCCTGCTAAAACACGCAAGCAAAACAAGAACCGCAATTACTGAGCAAAGGGCTTTACGTAGCCCCCAGAGCAGGAAAATGTACTGTGTTTAAACCCAATTTCACAGACTTAAACATATTGTAAGCCCTGTATATCTTAAAAGGATACAGAGATTAAAACACATTAGCTTACAATTGTAATGAAAGACAGACTGTTAGCTCCTTCATTGCTCTTTGTAACAAAAAGTACTTTTAATACTTAGCTCAATATTCTCATTTAGCTCAAGTTACCGGGTAAAAGCCTATGAAACCTGAATAAAATATGTGGTCTTAAATTATTCTGCTGGCTGCATTATAAACTCAGAATGGTGTGATTAATGCATAATTAAGAATGACAGATTGAGCTTTTCAGGATGGGGCGATTAAGCAGAGGTTGTAGAGGTCACCAAGACTGCCAAGAAAGTGATCAGCCCAGTTTCAGAGCAATCTGCATAATTGATGCAGAAACATTTCAGATTCAGGTCCTGCAAATAATTTCTCTAATCCTCAATAGCATAATGCAGCATAAATATTTCACTTAACACCAATATAAATGTCCAGCTACTATAAACAGATCTGTAAAATGTATAAATGTTACAATATTAATAGAGTAAACAGATGAGTCCCTACCACCCTGAGCAGAATAAGCAGTTAGAAAATGGATGGATGGCTAGATGGGTGGGTGGTAAACAGATAAGTATTTAGCTCTGATTACACCTCAGTAGTTCACAGTATGCCAGGCTCTTTAGATAACATATATTGCTCACTTTCCAGCAGTAATAGCACACACTGTTCTGCGAAACCTTAAATGGGCCCTATCATGCTCATTTTAACTGTTCATTGTTTTATTTTTGGGATCCACTAGAATGGATTTACATGGTTCAGTGTTTTCTCATACTGTACATCTCTATTCACCCTCTGTGCTCTGATTGGTCAGCTTGCCCTACACGGTCCACCCTACACGCACAGATCCTTGGAGGTAGGCAGCCAATAAGGATTGTATTACGAACTGACCTCACCATGTCATTGAAGTACGGGCTGGAATTCCCACAAGACATTTCAGGCAGATTAGAGGAGAGTGGTTTCTGTGGTGTGAGTTGCTGCCTTTGGAGTGTACATTGGGCCTTAAGACTTTGCAGCCCGTTTACATGTACATGAAGTAATATAAAACACTAAAGGAAAGGGGAAAACTGAGAATGCATAATAGGTCCTGTTTAACCATATTCCTGTGCTTATTCTGACACCCCTTGGAGAAGCTGAGTAGGTTCTTCCATTTGCTCCCCTCTGTAAGTTTCTGGGTCTGATTCCGGCTCCTTACATGCAGTTTTGCACATTTCCTTCGTATTAACTGGGTTTTGTCTGGTCTCACTAGTTCATTCCCATAGTTCTCTTATAGAAAGTGCATGTTCATGCTCTGCCTTGCCTGGGACAGTCTCTGTATTTTCACTACTTCTGTTCAATTGTGCATTATGGACTCGTGTAGCCTGAACAGAACCAAAAGTAAAACCAGAAAGTCCAGGCACTTTGGAGCAAATCTGGTCTGGTTATTTTTCTGGGAAGCTTTGTGAAGCAGTTTACTTATAAAAGCAGTTTCATTGCCGATCCATTTTGACTTTATATTATCCAGTCTGGTTTTCTGCTCTCTAAACCTTTAACTCATAATCAGCCTCAGTTAATACTATGTTACAATATTGCTAGAAACCTGGTGTTGAAACGGAACGACACAAAGACTAATGATTTACAAATCTCTGCAGAATCAAAGAATTCCTTGTACCTCTAGATTTTTGCTCCGTTTTACTAATGGCCATTAGTTCAAGTTGAGGAATTTATTAAGACACTATATTTGGAAGTTAGCATATGGCTTTTCAACTGGCAATTCAAAAACACAAAAAATCCCTTTAAAAATGTTACTGGCCTTGGAGTTTATGCTGAAAGGGAAGTGACTTCATCATCTGACAGCCATGCCAGCGACAGGTCCATGGCCCAGAATCTCTGCTTATCTAATGGTCTCCAAGGCTGCGCTTTGATGAGCGGACTTTGAAAAGTTTGAAGGCCATGTGTGGTGTAAATGGGAATGGGGGTTCTGTGTTTTTGAAGGGGATGACTGTAGCAAACACAAAGGAACAGCAGACTTTAATGAGTACCACAATTATAAAAAATCTGCGAGGAACGTATATTCACGTTCTGTAATGACTCCCTCAAAACCTTTATTGATATGGACAGCAGGGTGTGCTGGGGGGGGTGGTGTATGATCCTATTTCCGTATACTTAGCTTCAGATATAAGGTGAGGAACACCAATTCTATGCGCGGTCACTGTGTTTTAATGCTAAAAAGTCCTCCTCATCCCACTGCATCTACACATACCAGTGACAGTTATGCTAAGTTATTATCAGAAGCTACCCGAGCTGTGAAGTCACCCACCACTCAAGCTGATGGCTGGGTGCTCCTCTGTTATTTTGAAGATCTGTTCATGCCAGCCATCTATAAGAATCCAGGCTGCAGCTGAATGTGTGGCTTTTTAAGAAGCTGCCTGTGCTGAACGCTCTGGGTGCTTCTCACAGCTGTACTTCACATCTGTATTTGTTATAAGTTCCCAGCAGCACTGCTCCATTCCCATCTTCGAAAGGGATTGCGAGTTTCATTTTTTTCTTTCACTCTGGTAACCATTCATCTTCTCACCACATATTCTGCTCAGGGACAGGGTCACCAGTGGCCCGGGGTCCATCCCAGGCAGCACAGGGTACAGCTGCTGGGGTACACCGTGGACAGGGTGCCAGTCTATCAGAGGGCATACACATGCACGCACACAGATTAGGTATCTATATATTTGTGGGGACCGTCCATTCATTTCTATGGGTATAACCTTAATCCCAACTACGACAATCTTAACCCCTACCCAGCCCTAACCTTAAGCATAAGTAACCAAACAGAAGACTTTGGACATTTTTAGCTTTTTGATTACAGTCACAGATTTTTATAAAAATTGATTTTCCCCTTGTGCGGAAAAATGGGGGTGCACATCCCCAGGTAAATCAAGAAATTCCATGGTTATAATTCCATGACACAAATAAATAATCTTTTAATGCAGAAAGCAAACACTTAAACAGTTAATCTTTTTGAAGCAGTGAGACTCTCCATCTGTTTTCACGGTGCTGGCTGGGTTGTCTTTACGATGTTCGGGACTTTACTGTGCTGATCCCACTTGGCGTGATCACTGGGGGCAACCCGCCGGAGTTGAGACTAAGGCCACCACAAAACTGCACGCAGGGACTGAGTGCGTGATCTGCACCGAACCGCCTGCCCCCCCAGCATCAGTCTAAAACCAGTCACATCGACAGTCGGGAATATTAATGCCTAATCAATAATGAGGTTTCCTCGTTGGTTCCGCGGCCTTGAAGCCCGGATCTTGATCCCTCCCACACATATGGCCAAATCCTTGATAGCCTGCGCTGTCTTCACCAGAGAAAGGTTTGAGAAATCTCCCTGACGAGTCGCACAAACAAAAAGGGTTGTTATAGTGAGTTTGGGAGACAGGGAAGCTGGCTCAGCTTAAGCATGGCACCCATGCCGCTTGCTGTCATCACCTGCCTGCACTGAGCGCACACGGACGCTTGCGGGTCTATAAGCGGATGGGGATGGCGGCTCTGATACGGGACACCCTGCAGAAGTGTCAGGTACTCCCGCGGCTTTAACTTCCCCCGGCTCTGCTCACGAGAGACATGCCGTGGGAAGGTCTGTAGCCAGGATGTCATGAGAGGCCATCGGGGGGCGCCGGTGTCAGTGGGCTCGTTGACACCTACACCTCAGAGGACCTGCACACACACAGGCAGGCAAGCACACACACATTACACACATACACTGCACAAAAGCATTGACACATGCGCATCTATGTACACATACATGTATACACACAATAACTCTATTTTAATGCCTTTAATGACTCAAACCACAAGCAAGTAAAATTTACATCAGACATAAAGTTGTAGCACTGTACTAATTTTTTTTTTTTTTTTTGAGTAAAAGTTGTTTAAAAAGTTGTGGGGACATCCCCACAGCATTTATTTCATCCCCATTTCACTCATTGGGTAAGGACGGTGTGCCTATATTTTGAAGGTCACTGGTTCAAATCCCTGGGCCTGCAGAGTGATTTCACTGTTGGGCCCTGAAGCAAGACCTTTAACCCTCAATTGCTCCAGCGAATGGCTGACTCTGTATTCTAGGTTATACAGTCTGCTAAATGAATGAATGTATGTATGTATGTAAGTATGTATGTATCCTACAAGACAACAGCATGCACTCACAATTAGTAACCGAGCTTCCTAGGCACATACAGTATTTTCCCACCACATGATTTTGTGTAGCAAACCCTTCTAGCTATAGTTATGAAATCAGAGCATGAAATGTGACACATGCTCGATCAGTCACATGACCCACAAGATACACATGACCCAGAAATCTGGATGACCGTGCCAGGCGGCCCGCGTTTGCAGTTACAGAACCGGCTTGGCCACATAGCGGGCCCGGGACGTGGTGGGGGAGTGCCCGAATGAGGGCAACACATCGGCTGTCAATCCCAAACTGTTGGTCGAGATTAATGGGGCCATTACGGCCCTGCCATTAGATCCCCCTGTACTTAGGTCTTCATGGGGATGGCTCTCTTTATAGCACAAAGCTGGAGCACGCTCAGTGTGTGAATGCATGTGTGCGCCTTTCCCAGCATGTGTGCACGTTCACATATCGCTTAGATTCTAGATATCACCTTTCTTCTCAACTGAAGTGGCGCGGGAGGCGTACCTATGTCAGGATAGCAGCATGCAGACACATTTCCACCAACACTTCTACTTCAGCTCCCTACAGTTTCCCACCACGATAGGTGGGTTTTGTTTTGTTCTGACCCAGGAGCTATCTGCTTCATCAGAGATCTCAAAACCACAGCCGTTTAACCTTTTCCACATTCTTTCCCTTCTCAGTCAACAACAAGGCAATTACCGCCTACCCTCTCTCTCTTAAACGAAGGGTGCCTCAATACTGCAGCATCAAAAGCCTCCACAAGATGGACGCATTCTCAAATCCACTATCTTTCTGATCAGGCCTTCAAGCACTGAACATATTGGAAACTGGACATTGGTTCCTGGTGTATAGAATCTTTCTTAATATGTATGAGTCTACAGCGTACACTGTAAGCGTTGTCCTCATGTCTTGTATGCAATTCCTATAGCAATAGGATTGTCAAAAGGCATGACATTAGTTTTCAACATTTAGATCATGGATTTCTATTTCAGGCCAACTATCATCACCACAAGAATTTCACGGCCTTTGAGAGTAACAGTCCAGGCTGATGGCACACTGTCCTAGCGTAGTCTGTGACGTTTAGTCTACTGATCTTCTTTGCACTCTTTAATAGCCAACGGGATGCAAGAAAACCATGATTTCAAAACGACAACCAGTGGCAAAGAAGGAAATTATAAAAACCGATATATAGACATCTGACATTGGCTCTGAAATGACACTGTCCAATTTCTCCCCAAGAGTATCCCCTACACTGAGAAGTGTCCTGATTAGCCAACCTCTAGGCGCATGTCTGCAGCCATTGCTCTTCAGTCATTGGCCAAATGCAGAGGTGGGCTGGGTCAGGGGGAGGAGCAAAGGAGGATAACACATACCTGGAAAAAAATGAGAAAGAGAAGGTCAGCTGGTATCCCTCCTTTCCCACCATTACAGCAGCACGACTGTGCTCTGCATTAATTTTTCACATTCACAGCCAGCAGCTGACCGACTTCTGTAGATTGCCATAAAGAAATTGATTGGGGATGGATTGTTTACTCTTCCTGAGGCACCACCGTTCAGAGAGAACATAAAACCTCCAACAGGGGTCCTCTTTCATGGCAGGGCAGGTAACATGCTTGTGAAAAGGCAGTGTACCCCAACACCGCTATATCGATGGAAGGTAAAGGGTTAAAGTCCCAACCGCTGTGGGGCAGGACGTCAAACCCAGGGGAAGCAGTGTTTTCCATCCCCACGCGACCAGATGGACAGGTTGGGCACCCGAGCTGGCAGAAACAGCTAAATGCAATCTCACAATGTAGGGCTCTGTTGATAAGGCTCAGAGTGGCGTTTCTGGTGTGCAGCTCTGTTGGGTTAAAGCCTGTGCAGGCAAGCATGCGTGAGAGGCAGGGCATGCCCGTGCTCTACGCCAAGCAGGGTTAGGCAGGTTTTCCAGGTGCCCCCTCACCCCCGCAACTAACGAAGCTTAAACACACGCCTACAAACTGGTCAACCATGTTTTCTCTCATGTACGTACTGCATGAAGTTCCACACTGAACTGAAGGTCTCTGAGGCCAGCCCATGATACCATTTAGCTTTCCATACGACCATATGCTGTCTCCCTCCCTTCCTGTCCACAGCCGTGCCTGTCCACTGTGGACCTCAGACACAACCCCTCCTCTAAGTGAAGACCCAGGTGGGCACCATCATTACTTACGGAAAATAAGTATGTAGGTAATGAGTAAGCCTCAACATAAAGTCAACATTGTGAGTACAGGTTTGGCTCCGTAACCAAAACAACACCAGGTAGCTGAGGAATGGACTCCATAAAAGCATGTCTGAATAACCTTGCTGTGTGCAAAGAGGAGGTTCTGACTCACAGAACTGGCACTTAAAGCAGCAGTCTTATTACGAGAGTGTCAGTCCCTTGGAATAGTTCTTATGTCTACATTAGGCCGCCAGACTCTTATTTTCAGACTATCTTTAAGATCTAATCAGTCCCTTTCACCTGTATTTTTACAGCTTGTTTTATCGAGTTGATTTTATTGGTTTATGACTTTTAAATTCATATGCAATGTTCGTTCATAGTTTTTCCTCATTTCTTTTATTTAATGCATAGTTCCAAATTTCCAAACTGTATGAAAAGCACTATATTATTTTTATTGCTTATTGCTAGCAACAGCAGCAAAAGTGATGATGATGATGGAGGATGAGGAGGATACTGATGATGAGGACGCAATTTATATTTTCAGTTTTACATATTTATGCAGCTGGCTTCTTTGCTGAGGTGCTTTAGACTGAATAATCATTAATTCACCTCCTGGGGCCTGAACCCATAAGCCGTCTAGATCCACCTTACTACCTAGCGCACAGATCCTAAAAATGGTGATGGACATAGGCTCTGTGATCAAAATAAGCGAACAAGCTTGCTTTCGACTGCGATGTCGGCCTGCTGGTCCGCCATGACGATCGGCAGAACCCGCAACCTGTTATTGCTAGTCTCTGAAGAGGTCATCTGGCCACGATGGCCCTCCTCCTCTATAGCTCTGACGCATATCGCAGGCTGTACTTTACCACACCTAACAGACATGTCATTATGATATCCCAGGGCCACAAGCAAACCACTTCAAAGCTGGAATGTGCTTGGAAACGGACCACAGTGACAATCACGGCACTGCTGTGACCTCTACAACGATCTGCTACAACGGTCATTGATTTTTCCCTTTTCATTAATGTCCGTGGACCTTGGTTACATCAGCATCTTGGAGGCAGGCAGTAATTACCATTTCGAGGGCAGGATGCAGAATTTATCTTTCCTGTCTGTCAGTCTATCTGCCCACATGCCAAACCCGTTTCACAAGCCTCCTGCATCGTATGCATGTTCCTCCTCGAATGCCTGTTCCAGGACGTCATGGACCTTTACTCTCGTGACAGCCGCTGGCCGGGTGACTGTATGTGTTGAGGTCGGGAATCATTGCATGTGAAAGATGTAAAAAACTCAATTGAACAAATGAATGTGTTTCCACAAAAAAAAAAAAATGGTTTCCTTGAAAGTTGATGATAGGATTGATCGTGGGCACCTTGGGAAAACAAAAGCCACAACACAGCAACTGATTTAAACACACACCACATTTGCCTGTTTGCATCATTCAGATGAGATCTGTGCAGGATGTTGGCTGTGGGATGTTTCCAGCAATTAATTAATTCAAGCAGGTTATTTTTCTCAGCAGGGAGATTTGGGGTATATGACAGCGGAGCAAATAAAAAAAAAACGTCATGTATTAAATATTGGTCATAGCGGCGCATTACAGAATGAGCGTATTAATATGGCCATGCTGTCGCTGGACGTAATGAGAATCCTCAAACTAGTCCACAATAGTTCCGTATATCACCACAATGGGCGATTTGTTTACTGGACAACGGAGGTATTTCAGAAATCCATGTCTGAAAATCAATTGGGATTATCTGACTTGCTGTTCAGCCCCATCAAAGTCGCTGATTTAAAAGGCATCAACACAAAAGTGTGGTGGCTGTTGACCTAATATACTCAGGTCATAATACATTGGGTACAAGTGGATCACCCAAACCATAAAGAAGAAAATAAGGCCCATTTGTCACAGGTACAGGTTGAATAGTTCTTTCAAAGGGTATTGGTCTAGTTGCCTGTACTAGAGGTGCATGAATGGGAACCTAGTTAAATTCTGGCTGAGACTGTGGGGCCTGGAGTTTGATAAGAAAATGTAATATTTCTTCCCAGGAAAAGCTTCAGATGACAAGCCACACTGCTGTAGCAGAGGACAAAGAGGTTAGGGCACTTACTACCCGCGACTGACTGCCGCTGTCACACGTCATCTTCAACGGTGGGAGAATTTAATGTAAAATACACCTTGAAGTGCCAGGTTCCAGGTATATGCAGCGAAGATTCCACCCGAGCCACCAGACTACCAATAAAGAGCAGCCCTGATAAAACACAGTGCCCTGTGGATAGCATCTTGGCTCTCGAACCTGCTGCCATGCTTCAACAAGTGCTGCCCCTTGTGATCTGCCTGAAAACGCCAACAGTCAAATGTACTGGGGAGTGTAAACACTGCCTACGCACCCTGTGGTGGGGGGGCTTCTAAGGAGCACTGAGGTGTTTCCAGAGGAGCCAACTGGTCCTGACCCCAAAATCATCTCCCATTAATGGCCAGAAGTCACCTCAAGAGGCTCCACCCCCTAGTAACACACACACACACACACACACACACACCCCTTCTCTAGCAGCAGCAAGGCTCTAACAAGGATGGGGAATCATCATGACAAGAAGGAACCTGATTGCTAACATGGCTGACGGATATGGCAGGACAAGGCAAGTGGCTAAAAATCACTTAATGACACAGCAGCATAGCACATATGTTAAATATTTAAGCAATCAAATCACATTTGTAAATTGCATGAATTAGGAAAGGAAAGTACCAGGCTATATAAGGAGCACAAACCGCCCATCACTTTGGCTCCAAGCATCAGTGAATGAAATGGTGTAATTACTGCTAATAATTACTATAATGAATGAATGATCACTATTAACACATAGAAAAACATTTAAATATATAACACATTTTTTATGGTAGCTTACATTCAGAGACACCTCAAATGGTGCTTACTTTATATAAATAAGAAAGGCAGTCATAGCAGTCAGTAAGCTAATAGCATGTGAGTGTCAAAATACAATTTGATCAGTGCAAACACAAGCTATCACAAAATATGAACATGTATATGCGATTGCATGCGTTATATAATTATATGGTACAATAGAGCTGCCAGTGTTATCTTGGAAAATGGGCATTTTCTCATTGGATATCCAAGTATGTAAATATAAAATTTGGAAATGCTGTCTATTTGACACAAACGAATGAGGGGAGCTCATGGTGCTTCAGACATCAAATGGATGCAGGAGGCCTCAAATGTGACCTTACGTCCCACCCTTGTTAATCAGCCAGGCTTGAAGGTGATGACCTCACCCTCACACCCTGCAACTGGCCAGTCTTGGGTGTCATTGGATGTTGCTAAAGACGCAGGCAGTGCCGGTTTTCCCCCAGTCCTTCAGAAAACATCCAGACCACTAGGTGGAGCTATGGAGTGCCCGAGACCCAACCTAAGGGCAGCAGGCATACTTTTTGGGAGTGATGATGTCACGATGCACATACAATAAAAAAACTATTAACCGCCCTCCCCCCTTAAGTAAATTTCAAAGGTAAAACATTGCCTTATGGAAGAAAAACTAAGTTAATTTTTTCCTGAATGCTCATCCCTTGCTTATTTTATAGCTGAACATCTAGACAAGAAATGTGAGCCAGCTCTCAGGACAAAATGAGACAGGAAACGTGTGAGACACAGTCAATAGGCAGGCTGAATGGCCAAAGATCCAACAGCTGCAGTGGAGGCCTGTTGCAGGTTTATCGCTGAGAATTACAGCCGTGTTAGTCACCATTCTCCGACGGTCGACGCCATTCGCAACTGACTGCACAGAGTAGGCTTGTTTCGTCAACACCTTAAAAAAAGCTCAAAAAATATGTTCCTGTGTTGGACATATGGTACATTACAGAGGAACAAAACAGAGCAAGACAGGAAAGAGCACCATATGCAAGCTATGCTAACATCATATGTTCAGATTGGAAATGAGGGCTTTGGCCTTATTATAGTGACAAGCAGTGATGGGAGTAATGAGCTGTGGATCCACAGTGGGCGGGATTTACCAAGTAGAGCCAATGTCCATCATGCAGCCAATAAAGCAGCCAATCAGAAGTGAGTTAAACCAATGATTGACGGCACATATAATCTAGGCAATAATGCCCACAGTGGGTTGCAAAGCTTCATTTCTTCCCTCACCTGGGCCATGACTGTAGCCCAGTCCTCATGCCAAAACTTCTCCTGCCGTCGCAATGAGTACGGCGGGGGCAGGCGGAGAGGTGTGGGAGGAAGGGGCGGCTTTCGGGGGTTTCACAGCGCTAACAGATCTACTCTTCAGTGGCCAATTAGGAGTCTGGTTCCAGTCGGTGGATTTTAAAAGCTTCTAGGTCCCAGGCTAGTCCACGAGACGCAGTGACTCCCCATCTGTGGACTACCGAAGGCACCGAGCGGCTCACAGCAGGTAGCGCAGGGATTAAGGGATAATTAAAGACTGCGTCAAGTTATACAAATATGCACTGAGCCCTACAATTTCCCTTAAAAAGGTTTTCAGATGAATCTGATATTAATATCATTATCCCATCCATCCACTGATCCAGTACAGGGTTGCAAAAACTGTCACTATCAAAAATATGAAATGTGTAACAAAATATTAGTATTCTTTAAGGATAATAATAATAATAATAAATAATAATAATAAGATGCAATGTGCTGACAGTTCGTTCTACCATTAGGGGGCCACGGTTGTGCCTGGAGAAGAGCAGGGAGCCCGGGGGCCACACCTGTCGGACTCGCCAAGGCTGGAGCGCCACGTCTTCGCGCACACGGCTGCGGGCTGGCACTGGAGAGCATGTCGGAGCTAATTAACTCACCGTCCTGAATGAGCTGCCGCGTGCAAACGAGCGCGACGTGTCAGAACAATATGCAAATCAGCCCACGGTGCCGCTGCCCGGGATAGCAATAAAAACAGCAGGGTGCCAGAATGCCAATTCCGACAGACCCATGTGCCAAGGAAAAGCTGGCAGCCCCTGGCCAGCGCCGCGTGTTGGAATCTTCAGCGCTGAGATGACCGTCCACCTTCTGCAGCCGACACTGTGCTCGTAGCGGTTCCAATGACATGACTCAGCGGACCGTTGCCAAGCTTGTTGGTAACAATACACGAGGGACCCCAACACCGCAGTGACCCCAGGAAAAAGGTTACGAGGTCAAACGGCCAATAACAGCAGCCGACTGGCTAGAGGTTTGCAGTTGGCTTGGCGCCTTTGGTCATTGGTCGTGGGGGCGGCATCCTGGGAAGATGACATCAACAGCAAAATAGAACACCCATGACTATATTTGAATGCTGCATTTCATATAGTGCTTTTCAAGACACCCAAAGCGCTTTACAGAACCAATGGGGAGCCACTTCAACCACCACCAGTGTAGCACCCAGCTGGATGATGCGACACAGCCATTCTGCACCAGTACGCTCACCACACAGCAGCTAAGGTGGTGAAGGGGCAGGAGAGAATTCACTGATTTGATATAGGGGATGATCAGGAGGTCAGATTTGATAGGGCCACAGTGGGGAATTTTAGCTAGGACATTGGGGTACCACCCCTACTCTTTCGAAAGATGCCCAGGGATCTTTTATGACCTCAGAGGGTCAGGACCTTGGTTTTACATCTCATCCAAAGGATGGTACTATTTTTACAGCACAGTGTCCGTCACTGGACTGGGACATTGGGATCTACATAGACCACAGGACGGGCTAACCTGCACCTAATACCAGCACCTTTTCCAGCAGCAACCCAGCTTTCCTAGTTGGTCTCCCACCCAAGACCTGGCCAGGCCCAATGAAGATAATATGATGGTGATGACAGCTGAACAATATATTTAAAAGGTTATCCTGCGTTTGTAGTCTGTTGATCCGGTTTAAAAAGCTGGTTGTATTAAAGAAATGGAAGCCCATGTTTTAAAAAAGAGGGGATATAATCAGGTCCTGCTTACCTTAAGACCAAGGCTGGACTGGCCTTCTGCCATACCAGGCATTTTCCCAGTAGGTCTGCAAATGTATTTGTCATGATGGCGTGGCGCGGGCAGAAAGGAGACTATCCTACGCGAAAGAGCGTTTGCCAGAGACAACCCCGTGTGGGGGGGACTTTATTGTCAAAGGAGGCAGCATGAAGACAGACAGACTACAATGACCAGACAAGGGAGCACAGGACTAGGGAACTCTTATACACAGGAAAGACAGACGAATGAACGAGGGGCACCTGTGGCTGATTAACAAGGGGGCAGGAACACGAGGTAACAACAACGAGCTATAGGCGCGGCTGATCAGCAGCCCCGTCCATGGGAAACACTGGGAGCAGCCTAGTAGGGCGGGTGGGGCTGGACATGACAGTATTGTGGGGGACCCCAAATTCCAGGGCCGATATTTAATTCCAGTCCAGCCCTGCTTAAGACCAGCAGTCTCCCAAAAGTTTCCCTCGTTCTCTTCCTTCTGACTGGGGAGGGAATATTTGATTTTATATCTGTATTCCATTAAAAGCAACGTGAGATGGCCCGCTGGATTGGCCGAGCCCGGTTCTGCGGCTCATCACCACAGAAGGCCCAGCAGCACGGTGCATGGGCCGCAGCACTAATGGTTCTCCAGGCAGAGGGTTGCACTTTGATCAGGACCGGGCAGAGGGCTGCAGAAACAGCGGACGAGTGAACGCATCCCTGGGGTCCCCAGAGAGGATATTATTCGCTCGGTCTGGATAGCATGTAGACAGCTGCCTCGCTAGCAGCCAGCTGTAAGCCAGGAATGGATTCAAATGGGCAGAGGCGAGAAGCACCATGTCAGCATCATGATCCACTGTAGAAGATCTGAGTGGAGCAGCGGCAGTAATGTATGTTCCCCAGTAAAGCTGCGCTGGCAGGCAGCGAGAGGAACAGGTCGGCACACAGAACCTTCCCCAAACAGCTGCGGGCACAAGAAGCTAGGAGCACTTGATGCAAATTTAAATCCTCATCAACAGGAAGGTGCCGGACAGCGAGCAGGCCAGTTTGCTGGAGGAAACCCCCTGAGAGGGTCATGTGGATGCTAAAATTAGATTGGAGAAACCCTCTGCCACCCCACCACGACCATCAGCACCACAAGGGAGAATTTCCCTGCACAGCCATACGCGGTGGAACCCTGGTCCGGTCGCCTGAAATCCAGACCAGGGCTCCCTAAATAGCCCATACTGAGAACTGAAAAGCATGCTGTCAGGTGTGAAGAGCCGGCTGTAGCGTTTCAGATGTTCGCGGCATCGCGGAATTCTTGTACAGGAGGAGGAAGGCCAACGAGGGTTAGCGCAAGATCCTCCTTTATATTCCCTGCCCGTTGGCCATGAATGAAGATCTAAGTGAAGATGGTCCCTGGCCTGTCAGTCTGGGCAGGCTCATCCTGCTGCTTACCTGGCTAAAGGGGCCCCTGCTATTTTCATTCGGGGGCAGGGAGGCAGCCCAGGCTGTACAGTCTCTACTCTTTCTTCTATCTGCGATATCGAACATAACTGAGCATCAGAACAGAACTGGAGTGGTACAGCTTGGGGGGGGCAGCCCCCTCAAGGCATGCATCATGCTCTGGGTGCTCAGGGAACCCACCGCAATCTAATGCATGCACATTAAAGCGCCTCGGACACACACCTACAAGACGCACACAGGAGTAGGCTCAAAGACACACACCCTTGTGAGTGCCCCGACCCGCTCGGCAGCGATCCCGCAGGCCGCGTGATGCCCCGCCGTGCCGCGCCCCCTCTGCCGCGTTCACCAAACAAACAGTGAGACCCGTGAAATGCGTGCAGATGGCGGCTACGTCTGCGCCTCGGAAAGGAACATACGAAGGGGGCAATATGCCTAATTATTCAGGAGACACTGTAGCTGCTTTTGTCAATTTAGCTCCATTCCAAAACAAATATGGCACATTCACCAGAGTGGAAAATGCTTTATGAATATTGCATTGTGATTAAAAAACCTGGCATGACACCAGTTATTTATTAACAGGCTTGACTTGATTTATTAATAGTACACACTTTCAGCAGAGCATAATTGGGCCCTTCCATAATTAAAGAGAATCTCCAGTCTGTCAGTCAGAGTTAAATCCAGTTGGGGACATTAACAATTAATGCAGCACTTTTGAACTGATCCTGCAATCATTGGGCTTTAAAGTGACCCTTAGGTTTTACAGCATTAAGTTTTCGTTTCGAAGTATGGCAAAGATAGGAGTAACGATTAGCAATTCTGATAATAGATAACTGTACTAACTATATATAATACATAGGCTATTATCAGGGAAGCAAAGTGTTAAAACGTTCTATATGTAATCAGAAAAACAGCTATATTTTATTACTTTATGGAATTAAAGGGTTGCATTTTGCCATTGAACTTTGTTTATCCAATTTTTACATATTTAGATATATATAATTATGAACTAAACAGGAGACTTGCATATTCAATTATGTTACCTTATGAAGAATTACTTATTAAATGCTGCTGATTTTCATTAATAAAAGCAGCTTCCTGGAACATAAACCATAAAGACTTGCGGAGAGATCATTTTTGCTTTCAATATAATCAAGAAAACCTCGCTCACAAACAACAGTCCTTCCTGGGACTTGATGTGAGACATTTCCGGTCAGTTATATAACGTGTTCCCGATTGGTCTGGCAGCTCATTTAATATTTAATTAGGAAATCCTTCTGGTAACACTGAATAAGTTCTCCAGCCACAGTGACAGCTCTGAGGACTATGGAGAGAAGACAGGCAGCTTCATAAATGGGATGACGGGAAGGGGGCGGTCCTGCTGTTGAGACGGACACGAAATGAAAGGCAAACAGTTTGCGTAAGTTATTCACTGGTGGGCAATTATGTGGACGGCTGATTACAAAACCAAAACAAAGGCCCTGTGGAGACTATTCTATTGTAAGGTGTCCTTCAAACCATTCACATTAATTGAAGAAGGCTGACACCCTTCAGAGTAAAATACAGACAGATTAAATAAGGTAATCAATGTCTAAATAGCTCTGTTTTGATAATCACACAATGATCTCCCAAAAGGAATTACAACGTGACCAATTTTCCCTGGAGAATTTGGTCCTTTGTGTGTGAAAGGGCATTTAAACACTGGAGTCCCTGAGCAGGCATCCCAATGTCCGGTCAACGTGTATGCATAAAAACTCAGCGTGTGAAATGCAAGCTTTGATCTGGGTCATGATACATTGAGCCTCCATTAAGCACTGGATTGTTACGCCACTTCACAGTGGCATAAAACAAACGCTCTTTGACCCGAGATTTTATTAATATCCATATATTCAGTATACAGTAGCACCTGGGAAGGTCAACAAAGTGGCTGGTCAAATTTCGGCTAGCTAACCCTCAGTTTTTATTACCTGTCGATCCTCGCCTGCTAACTTACCATTTCTTGCTTGACTAATCGACGCTGGAAGGCGGCCCTCTGACTGTAAGTAGTGCCATTCGGCAGCCCTGTGCACAGCGAGCCCCATTATCTGTGTTCACATGGCACCCACAGGTATCTCAGGTCAGACCGATTTGCACCAACCCTGTGGAATGAGCCTTATTTCTGCAGCTTCACTGAATGACTATGAAATGAATATGAAACTTCTTGTTCTCTTACCATGAAGATAAAATCCTACAAACGGCTTGTGACTTGTTCCTTATTATTATCAGTAATGATATCTTGACGTTTTATTCCTCATATCTGCTGCACCATCCGAAACATTTTCTTGCTTAACCCAATGTATTTTTTTATGTCTTCAGTCAAATTTTTGCTTAACTGCATATAATTAAATATGACACTGTTTATAGTTCAAACTGCAGGGGGAGCCATACTGTAGTGGTGACTATAATTGCTTGAGTTGAAAATCAACCTGTGTAAACTGGTCAAGCGACGTTGCTAACAACGTTAGCCATCCAGAACCACGCAACCGAATGGTTCTAACTTTCTGTCTTGCTAATGGGATATTAGACCTAAAAATACTTTTGGGAAATGTATCCCCGCTCAGTAACAATTTTCGTACAAAGGTACAATAGAAAAGCCTTACTGAGGTCTGAAAGTGCTTAAGCACCTGTTACCTTGGGCTACCACGAGCACTTTCTGGATGCTTCCAAGCACTAAAAAAAGGTTGTTTTAAAAATACCATGACATTTGGCCCATTAATAACTGGAGTCACCACGAAAGTGTACCGAGGTGTACCGTAAAACGTGTAAGTGGTGAATTCTGGAGGTGCCTAGGTGGCCCGTAGGAAGCTGACATTTACAGCTAAAGATCTCCAGGCTCTGCCAAACCAGCAGACCGGATAGGAACCAGATTCGGTGCAGCTTCTCACTGATGGAATCTGGCTTTAAGATTGGTCCCATTAATTGGCTCAAATACTCGACAGCAACAGACAGGGAAACCTGATTCGTCAGATTCCTTCAGCACAAATAGAGTAATAAAACTCATTCGGATGTGACCGCGTGCGTTGTGAGTATTTGTGTCTTTACGATATAGGAGTTTCAGAAACTGAAAATCTGCTTACCTCCAAACTACATTTTTCAGTATGCTGTCCACGTTGTGAGTAACTCTTTCAATAGACAAAATTTGTTCAAAAAGGTTTGTTCAAAGAGATCGTAGACTGGCTGAGGCAGGCTTTTGTGTTAGACATACGAGAAATTCTACATGCAATTTAAAATGAAAAAAAGATAATGCAGAGGGTTGTGAACTACAGAAATAAATCATACATGGTTCAATTAGTTTTTAAATTCCTGGTTTAGCCCATAAAAACAGGGTTTCTTATTTATTTTTTTGCTTGTTGGGTCGTTGTGCTTTTCCTCAATCCCTGTGGCTCCCTCAGGCAGCTCTTTGATTACAACCCCTCGTCCAAGACAATCCTCTCGCACGGTTTTGAATTTTTAATCTGTCCCCTTCAGAATTGAACAGTTCAAGGCCACATCTGAATTTCTCTTTTTTTTAAACTAAATAAGTCTTTGTAAATGCAACGCTGTGCCATTCCAGCTCTGTTTCCAAGCATAAGATTGGCAAACTTGTCAAGGGAAGATTTGCTAAGGAGCTGAAGGCCTCGTTCAGTCATAAATATTGAATTTCGGTGACTGCTTGCAATGCATTTTGGGGGAAGATCACCTCACAGCATCGACACAGCGCCACTCGGTCTTGGAAAAACAAAGATCCTTAATTTGTTATTTATCCTGATGATGCCCGCTGACTAATAGGGAGAGCATTTGGTTGAAGACAGCTAGTGTCATCATTACAGTGATTGCAGGGAAGGTGGTGATGAGCTTCTAAGGAACCCTCATAAAGAGCTTTGAGGAGCACCGTCATTCCTTCTCCTTCTCTGGGCACTTCCTCGAGAGACAGCCAGTCTTTCCAATAATGTATCTGACAGTTCCAGCAGAGGACATATAATCCCTGGAATGGGTAGACTGGAAATAATTAGCTATGTGCTGGGCTCCATGTGACCCCACAGCAATCCAGGACGATTCACCCAACTGTGAAATGGTGCCATTTGCATTTATGACCCAATAAGAACTAATCCTCACCCAAGGAAACCCTTGCAATCTCATTTTCAAATTTTAAGTTCAGGACTCAAGTGTTCATTTAAAATAGTAGGATTCTAATAACCATTTGCTTAATAAGTGTTAGTTATTTCATACCTGGCAGTCTGTTTTACATCAGTACACACATTGATGATGGAACCCAGCAGGCAAATACAAAATAAACCTTCAATGCGTTGCAGCAGTTCACAACTCCACAGACGAACATCATCGGGCCCTGAGTAATGAAAACAATTAGCTGCTCTAATTACAGCACTATATCACTCTTCAATGTGCTGCCAAACAAATACCGTAATACCATTTAAAGCTCACCTCTCACCCCACATAAACATTTCTGACAGACCAATCAACATCCATCCTATCTATTCATTGGAGATCTTCACAGATGCTTTGAATGTGTCAACTGTTATTACAAAAGTGGTTAGCTAACCATGCTCAAGGAAATACAAGCTAGTTAGCGTGAAATCTGCCTTAATGTTCTCTTCGGTCCTTACAAAAATATTTTGGACTGTAAAACACCTTTTTGAACCATAAAGAGAGAAGGGTGGATAGTCAGCTGGTTTAACAGGTCAATCAAGGATGGAGAGAATTTAGGACCAGAGACAGGGGTAGCTACAAGGTGCAATGAACCAACATGTTGTGCATCTGCAGAGAGCACATGGCATGGTTAATGCTCACCAAAGCTTCCATGCAAGCCTGCTGAGATACAGAGCTTGACAGAATCAAATCCGCTCTCCATTAGGAAATGTGGAGAGTGGCTTGTTTCTTCACTGCAGTCAAACTGCAAGGGTGAGAACGGAAGATGAAGATGCGGAGATGAGTCAACATGGGAGTATCACCCATTTTTTAGCCTCACCTAAAAGGGCCAACGGCTCACTGCGTGCTGAGTCCTGCTGCCACACCACTGCTGAATCATCAAAAACAGCAACACTGTGATCTGATGTTCTTATCTGCAGTGACTTGAAACGCCACATAACCATCTATCTTTTTCCTTATTGCTTATCTAGTACAAGGTGACGCGTTACCTGGAGCGTATCCCAGAATGCACTGAGCACGAGGCAGGACCGGGTCGCCAACTCTCACGCATCTGGTGTGACACTCCCGCTTTCAGACTCTCACGCAAGAAATCTTACAGCAAATCTATATTATTCCATTATAAACCTAACATTAGCTACATCAGAAGCACTGGGGTAGTTTTCAAACCCTACGGACTATTTACAAGGTAATAAAACTGTTACATACATGCAAATGTGTGTGCAGACTTGTCTCAAATTGAAAGTGTCACACCAGCCAGCTGACCAAAATTGGCAACCCTGAGGCAGGGGATGCCAGTCCATTCCAGGGCAGGCATTCACACACTATGGGCTAATTAGAGACACCAGCTTACCTGAACTGCATGGTTTTGTACTGGGGGAGGACCCCACAGCGTTTCAATACCGAACACAGGAGTCTGCAGCCGGAATGGCGCTTGGCTTATGGTAAACCCATCGGCACAGCTTCCCTGGGGCGCCGTAACACGGTGGAAAGCCGTGCAATGGCAGCACACTCAAAATACTCAGCATGAGGGAACGTATGTGCTGTGGGGGCTGAATAAACACTCTGCAAATGGAAATGCCCACCATGCGGGTGCTGTTTAAGAATTTACAGTACATTTATGACACGGGGAAGATTCTTACTGGGAGATAGGATATTAGCAGGGCGCTGCAAGCAAGCTGCATTCCAGCCAGTGGTTAGGCTTGAACAGCAGCAGGATGGCGCATGAATGGCAGACAAATTGCATATGAATGGCGTATCGATAATTTTTCAACGGAACTGAATTATGTTGCCCGCAGAGCAACGAGAGCAACAGAAGCAATCAAACGTGACTATGAGATAATGAGAGCTGTCGCCGGGGTGCCTGGCTCTGTGGCCTCTTAAGTGGCTCCCTCCATGGTCAGGTGCTGGCATTACTTCCTGTCAGCGGCCAGAATTAACATTTCCAAAAACAGAGGGGATGGAAGTCTGCGCATCGCCTGCATTTCTTACTTGGTAGCTAAACCGATTTAGAGACCATAAGATCATAAGGCTGAAGTTACTAGCTTCCGTATATTACATAACTGCAACTGCATGCTAATGTTCTGTATCTACTGTACACATATATGGGCAGTATATATAAATGTATATTAAATATTCATATATATTTTATGTATCAAACGTAGATAAATATACATTATCTAGAAAATGAACAGTATATATAAATGTATATGAAATATTCATATTTCATATATCAAGTATAAAGAAATTAAGTATCTATAAAATGAACAGTGTGTGTGTATATATATATATATATAAATATCAAGCAGGGCTTTTTAATACTGGGCCCCATACCATAAATGATGATCACATCTCCTTTTTCCAGGGAGGACCCCCCTCGAATATTTTTGGATCTGACCTTTTTCGTGTTGCAGGAGTGGCATGATCATGCCAGCGTTTCATTAGCAAAACATCTGCAACTGCACTACGGATCTGGGGGGGGTCAGAGACCCCAGGCTGACAAACCCAGGATTTAAAGGGTCCAGCATTTAGCCGGATGTCCCCCTTGATGGTAGTTGCCTGTATACACTGTCAAATGCATTTCCACTGTACAATATACTGACTGTATATGTATTCAGTATTTTGATTTTAACAATAGTAATAAATGCAAAGTTTTGCAGAGGTCATGGCCTGCAGGTAGATGGTCTCCCTGTCAATTCCTGATATGAAAAGCAGTAAGTGGAAAACTTTCTATGAAACTTCATCGCAGCTCCCTGGGGGTGGGGGCATTTAATTATTAATGAGGCCTGTTCAATTAGCATGGAGAGCATGTTCATAGGACCATCCGTCTCCTGGCAGATGCAGCCACCTTATTTAGCTGACAGCTCATTGGGATGAATGAAAAACAACAATGCAGGAGCAACACAGAGTGTGGAGTTGGCCCACTCTGCGACAGGCATAGCGATAAAGCCGTCATGTTCCCGCCGCGCCTGACGGCGGCACATGGGACCACAATGATAATTAGCTCCGTGACCGTATATGAAAAAGTTAAACCTGTACAAATGTGGCGTGTGGAAGCTGTTTCATTATGTATTTGTTTGCTTAGCAGGGATTCCCGACAAAAGTAACATGCAAAGTTACCTAGTCGTCTGTGCTGTCATCTGGCAAGGAAATGCGGGAGAAATAATTAGGCGGCAAACTTCGCAGAAGCTCCAGCGCAGCATACAGACCTTTCCTGTTCATTAAATGCTTGCCTGGGATTATTTTTCAAAATAAAAGTTGCAGTTTAAAATCAAGTCCGGCAATGGTTGCTGTGGGGAGGGGGGGCAGTGCCTAGATCTCTTACATGGCACTCAGAGATCAGAGATGTAACTCATATTATTCTCCAGGTGATTAAAGCCCATCCGTAACTCACTGTGGGAGATATGTGTATGAAGACCATCAATCCCCTTTGCTCCCCGGACAAGTCATT
>JAAGVU020000035.1:19314671-19338467 GCA_011763525.2 Mormyrus iriodes | reverse complement strand
CTTTTTTGGCTGGGGGGTGCGGGGGGGGGGGGGCCGGGGGGGGGGGGGGGGGGGGGGGGGGGGGGGGGGGGGTTGGGTGGCAATGACAGGTGCCGGAGAGTCCCCCCAGCTGCTCATTCCCAGCAGACATAGGAGGGTGTGGGGGGAGGGCTTCATAGAACCTACAATGCATGCCTGTTAAAGTCCCTTTTGTGCCCTCACTGGTGTTCTGTGGGGCTGTTACCAAGGATTACCTCCTCCTCACCACTCAGCTTTTGGAGGGGAGGGTACTTTTTTTTTTTTTACTAAATGACCTTGACTGGGCTCCATTTGCTTTCATCTCCCGAGGAAGGGTGAACTCTTCACAAATCCCAGGGCACATGCCCATCCCCAGCCCAACTGGTAAGGGCGGGGGCGGGGGTGGGGGTGGGGCAGCACTCCTGCAGGTTCTCTGTGACTTTCAATTAGTGGCTGGCTTACCCTGTAAACAGCAGGTACAGTCACTATGGATGCAAATAACACTCTTGGGCTGTGATCCCAAAACACTCTGTGACACACATAGATCAGAACTGCCCACCTGTTGCAAGTAAATGAGAACAAAAAAATATTGTATATGCTATATCACGCTCTTTAATTACTTGGTCTGGTTACTTGGTTTGTTTCTTAGAGGAATGTACACAGCTTTCCAAAATAGCCCAGTTTAAAACATAAGTTATTACTGAAGAAATTAATAATTAAGCACTTTGCTCAAGGATACCACTCCTGGACTTCTCATTAATGAAATTCAGATGTTTTGCTATTAGCTTAATTATGTTCACCTCACACTGTTTATGAAAACCAGTTAGATATAAACTGGGACGATGCACACTATTTTACAACAAGCGACTCTCAATTTCTATTTTATAACAAACAATTCTCAACTCCCTCTCAGCAACTGAGGCACAAAGGACAGCTATACTTTTTGAATATCATTAGCATACATTGTTAATGTAGACTGTAGATGACTTTGTGCCCTTTGTACAGTTTTGAGACAGTTCTCTATGGGAGCAGAGAGTGAATGATGTAAGCATATAAGATATTAATCAGGGTCAATGTTTTTAATTAGACTTTTTTTTTTTAAGGCAAGTGTAAACTGAGCAGTCACCCATGAAAGTCATTAAGCGTCTTAATTGGAATGGAAACCTTTTTTTTACAGACACCTGTTCCATAATAATTCACTTCTTGAGAAATGAGTGTTGATAATTCCAGAAAAATCCTCATGGATAAGGGTACAATGCTAGTGATTACTGCCTTTTTGCTACAGCAGTCTGAAGACCTGTTCCTTTGGTCCATAGGCCTCTTGGAGACAGACCAGCCAATTGACTGTAGGTTTAATACCCCAAAGAGAAGTACAAGAACGGTTCAACTTCACTGCTAATCATGTCTGACCTGTTATCCTTATTTTTATCTACACCAGTTTTTTACCTTGCCTCAGTATGAGTGCGGCCTGTTTTCTAAGCGAAGTGTCTGGCCAGCCCTGCAACATTAGCAGTAAATACATCAATAACACCATGGGCTGCGGTAACAGAACCTGAGCAATGTAATCGTTTGTACGCTGTAATGCCAGGCCGGAGGCCAGGAGGGCAAATCAGCCAACATGGGTATTCTCACTCCCTTTATAATCTACCCTGCCTTTTCAGGATACAATACAAGGCCGGCCAGACTCAGAACAAAGAACAAAACCAAAAGTAAACATATTATTTTAAAGAATACTAATAACTGCTATTAATATTGCTCTTTCCTTGCTTGACAGATATTTGTAACGTGACCTACATTGCTTAGAAGGTTGTGCCCATTTGCAGAGTAATTTGCCACCCATCAATCAAGGCTACATGTCTCACCCGCAGGTCCAAAAGAAGGGTCCCCAGAGGCTGAAGCCAGCAGCTGCTGACAAGGTCAAACGCGGTCACAGTCCCTGGGCGTTACGCACACCGCCAGCTATCAGCGCTCACCAGTACCGAGCCAGCAGGAATGGTATCTATCACCTGAGGGGGGAGGGGCCGGGACTCTTTTTTTTTTCCATCGTGCTGTTTAGTCAGGACTTTCAACAGCTGCTCGTGACAAACGCATTGTGATCGCGCGAGTCGCCACTGCGGATATGGTCACTGTGTTGCACCACGGCGTTGGGCCAGCTATCCTGCTGGGACACCCAGTTAATCAGTGCTACCATACTGGCTTTCCTGGCAGTCCCCCAGTAAAAGCCCGCAGACACGAAATCATCTATTGCAGCCCCTTCAGCCATTTACTTTTCCACATTTGCTACAAGTCACGCTGGCTGACCTGCACACTTGCTCAGCAAAGGGATTAAACCTTTAAATATTTATTTCAATAAAATATCTTACACCTTTATATCATAATCATTATTTTTCAAAAAGCTTGTCCCTGACAATGTCAGGGCATCTTTGAAATGACTCCACATCTCTTATTAAGCAAAAGGTTAAGAGTTAGCCTAGCGACACTTGGTTCATTTGTCAATATTAAAGCTTCAGAACTTGTAACGGATTCCTTAAGGAAAAGCCACAGCTGGACTGTACCGCCCCCCCAGGTGGGGCCGGCGCACACGTGACTCTGTGGCCTTATTTTGAAGTTAAGGGCCCGCCAACACGAGCAGACCTCCAGCCATCTGGGAGGCTCGCTCTCCACAGCTTTGGTCACGGATCAAGTTATCCGTGAAAAGTCGCTGCTAAGAGACGGTCAAGCGGCCAGGCCGCATGGGGGTGCCGTGACTCATTCTGGGATGGCATGAGCACCCTTCTGTGGAAAGACGTTAGAAGCTTGCCTGCATTAGTCATTAGGTAGCCACCCTGGCCTCTCATTGAAGCACGACGTTCAGCAGGCGCGGACAGCCGACTAGCAACAGTCAACACTCTGTCCCAGGAGGACTCATCATAAGTCAAACTCACCAATCACGTGATGATGTGGCACGCCAAGGACCCCACTGGTTCCTTTCGGTTAGACTGACACAAAATACACAATGCAATCTCAGGATTCTGTCACACTTCCAGGAAACTGCAGTGACGTGATTATTGCATCTTATGGTAGCTCGTCAGGGATGCATAAGAGCAGTATGTACGGGCTACAAACAGATGGCATTCATGAGCAATGAGGGCGGGGTGCAGGCCAGGGGATCGTAGTCATGGTGGTGGGTAATGACCCTCAGGAGGGGCTCGGAGAGGTGGACGTTAAGCATGCCTGGCCTGTGAATGGTTAGGCACTGATGCATTACCACAAGGTCTCGGACTTTCCCAGAGTGGCAAAACACTGAGAGGGATTTTGACAAAAGGTTGCCCATAGCCCATGGGGGCATTTATGCCAGCGAGCCGAGGTGGGGGTCATGTCAGTCACTGCGAACTGCGAACAACAGATTTACACTCCGGATTGGGAAGCAGAGGGTCATGGAGCTGGAAGGTCATGTTATTAAGGGAGGGGGTGGATGAGTGGTATGGTGCTTAAGCACATGGGCCTGAAGGTAACCTGAAGGTTGTCAGTTCAAGCCCCAGGAGGGGCCCTGCTGAAGTACCCTTGAACAAGGTAATCTAGTTCCTGTAATGTATATTGAAATATAAATAGGTAAAAGTTGCTTTGGGCAAAAGCTTTAATGAAGCAACCAAAAAATGAAGATTAGGAGTTACTGGATAACACGGTGGATCCGGTCTTCTGCTGGTTCAGATCCCCCAAAGGGGTCTTTCTGATGTACTTTTGAGAAGGATGCTTCTTTTTCAAATATTCAGCAGTGAAATTTGTTAGGTATAAAAATAAAAGCTTCACATCCCACCCGGAGAAATTGTAACCCTCTTGGGGATCTGCAAATTGCTTGCATTAGGTAGTGTTTTATGATAACCTCATACACAACACACAAGTTACCTTCGATGTAGATAGAAGATCCAAGTGTCTGTCTGTCTGTCTGTCTGTCTGTCTATTACAACAAATATAATGAGCACAGAAACCGCATGTGGTAGATATACAATACTAAGTATAGAAAAGGTCTACAAATATTTGACATATATAATAACATACATGAGATACAACATCTGTAATCATTATGAAATATCATCTGGAGACTAATTTAATGATGCTGCTTTTCCATATGGAAAATGTATAGGTTTTTTTGGGCTGTTATATGAAGAAAAATGTAGTATCATTAAGGAGCTTTAAAGGGCATTAGCACCTTGAAAGAGATATGAAAGAATAGCAGGCTAGAATGGGAGGTATTTTCTCCAGCTTAAATCAGGCCCAGGCTGGGAGAGTACAAAGGACCGAAGCTGATCCCTCACTCCCTCTCCTCTCTCTCCCAGTGACGGCAGCCAGCATGGACCAGCAGACCGGCAGCTGTCACTGGCCGTCCAGGCGTAACCCTCCGAGCTGCTGAAATGCACCCCCCGACCCACCCACACGCACACACACGCCCACTGGCCCCGCACTGTGTGCTTCCAGCATGAAGCGAGATTACAGATGGAGTTCGGGGGATTTGGGGAGGGTGGGTGGGGGGGGCGCAAGAGTGCAGGGTCTGAGCTAGAAAATCCCAGCCAGGGCGTGATAGTCACAGAGTATGCAGAGTCTGGCACCTCCTTCAGGGTGGGGTGGGGAATGCCCCCTCTTCATTGCTGTATACCCCACTGCTGTGGATCTGCAGCTAGTGAGGCAGCATCCCTTATCATTTATTACTGTGACACGACAAGGCAGCATCCATATCATTTATTATTGGTATTACAAGCTTTCCCCCGCTTAGTAATGCGCTAATCCAAAGTCACCTAGGGCCACAAAGCTTACATTTGATGTCATTTACATTTCATGACATATTTTATATTTATTGGCAGTTAAGCACTTCGTCCAGGGCTAAAATGGCAGTGCCCCCCCCACTCCCAAAAGGCCATCTCCTTAAGCAGAGAGCATGGCTGGGATTCTAAGCAGGCCTGGGGTCAGGGAGGAGCTTCACGGTGATACCTCTCTTACCCCCCATATTTATTTATTGGTATGTTTGGTTTTGTTTCTTTTCCAGAGAATGCAGAGGTGGGATGACCCCCCCGAGGCACATAGCCAACTGTCAGGATGGAGGGTGCCTTTGCCTCCGTGACGATCTGTCCACCGCGTGTCACTCGCGCCCCTGCCCCCATCGCGGGCCACGTCTCACTCCAGCACCCTCATGACACTTTTCATGCCTCCACTGTCCCTGGCTTTTGTATTTTCCCTCTCGCTCTCTCTTCCTCTATCTCTGTCCCTCTCTCTCTCTCTCACACACACACACACGCACGCACACACACACACACACACACACACACACACACACACACACACACACACAGACCTTACCGCTTTAAGCCTGACCCACTGGCAGATTTTATCGAGACAGTTTTAGGATTCATGTCTATCCCAGTGGTGCCACTGTGACCGGAACCTGAACTGGCCCGACCCGTTCACCAGTACGCCACCAGCTGGTCTTTTGTAATCTGTGTTAATAAGATAGATATAATATATAATAAGAAACACTGAAGTGACAGGTGGTGAAATGCGGTGCAGCCCCAAGCGTGTGAAAGCATTCATGCATCCGAACTCACGGTAAAACGAGAGGACTGGACCTTTGATCGGACAAGTTAGTCCAGAACCATTCACAGACCCACCAACAGAACAACACTGGCAACAATGATGCCAGCCTTGTACAAAACCCATTTCCTAAGCATTTCTGTGGGGGAAATTCAAACCTTATACCCCATTTTGCTTTTTTATACCCCCCCCCCTTTCCCAGCCACCCTAGGTCCCAGAAGCCCCCTTTCCGATACAATTGATTCTCGAAATGAAACATTCAGATCGAAAGAATCGATATTTTTATATCGATCCACACATCCTTAGCGAATAGAGGCAACTATGCATAGCTGCAGGTGTTCAGTGAAATGCATCTTGGGGAATCAAGATCCTAATGCGATTTGCAGTTCTACCTTAGAGAAAAAAATAAAATAATAATAATAATAATAATAATAATAATGGGCACAGCATAGATACAGGCTGGTGTGTTGTAAAGAGGGGGAAGTTAAAAGGAGATTCCATTCAGGAAAATTAAAATGTTTCAAATGTAATTGGATTGGTCCGCTCTGGAGGCGCAATATGATATGCGTTCATGGGTGCCAAAATCTTTAGCGGCACCCCTGGATACTAGTAACTTACATGAATTTCCCCAGACTAACGCACATTTGTAAATGCACACTGTCAAAAAACTAACAGCACCATTTGTCTTAAACTTTGTAAGGAGGAACATTTCCTGCAAATTCTGCAGATAAAGCATTTTGCCTGGCTTCTGGTGCCCCGTTAAAAGGTAACAGTGTCCTGCAGCCCCCGGGATATGGACTATATGTGCAATATAGACACCTGTTCCATTGTTCTTGGAGAAAAAACACAGTTTGTTAGTGAACCCGAGTGTTAGTCACCTTATTCTTTATTTTGAAGGCGGCCTTCAACAGCCCGGCAAACCCAGGCGGTCCCTCGCACCGCGGCCATAAACCTAACAGATGGTTTACCGTTTCATTATACTGACGGAGCAGTTTGAGCCTTAAGCGGAGGTATCTGGGGTAATTAGCATGTAGCTGGTCCGGCTCCAAGCCGCCACTCACACAGTCCATCTCCTGCAACTCACTCACTCGCTAATGTGTGAGCGTGCTGCACGCCACACGGGGGGATGGGCCCGTAGTACCGCGGGAAATTTGTTTATGTCACCTGACCTGCATGCCTCTGCCGTTTCCATCAAACAATGTGCCGTACGGACACGTAATGCCCTTTCGGCTACATGGTGCGGCATCCGCCCCTCACTGTTGGCATGGCGACCCTCTGTGCAGAGGCTCAAGAGTCCAGATATATATATATATATATATATTCACATGAAATGCACCGCAGTAAAGCACGCAAAGTGGGTGGCCTTTTCACCCTCCAAAGACAGCAATCGCGGTACTTCAACTATCTGAGAGCTTCCTAAATTAACCTGGAACGTTCCAGCAAGACAAAAAGCTTGCCGGCCTTGTTTATACAAACACTGCCATGGTTTCCTGGATATTTTTTATTTTTTCTGCGTCTCCCAAACAGGCCCCGTTGGTAATATGTGAAGCCTGTCTGCTTTTACATGGCGCGTCTTCACTGTCTCCAGTGCTGCCTGCACAGACACAAAAAAGCTAACTGCCTGTATCTATAACATCCTCAACGTTCCCCCAGCCACTTGCTAAAACAAGCTGTATTGGGACCACTGACTCATCCGTCCATTTTCCGGAACCGCGTACCCAGTACGGGATCGCCGTCAGCCTGGTGCTTATCTCAGGAAGAGTAGGGCATGAGGGAGAGGACGCCCTGGATTGGGATGGCAGTCTTTGTTATATTTTAAAAATGTTGCTACTGGACAAGTAGCTTTTGATTCAGATTTTTTGTTTTAAAATCAAATTGAAAATTCAGTCAGGACTTGAAGTCCTTTTTTTCCACATGCCAAATTTCTACTCTAAAACGAACTGATCGCCAAATGACTCGAAACCTTCGGCCTATCGGTTTCATGAACAATTCACTGGAAATGTATTTTATTTTTATGTTAGCAAGTCTCTTTGGTAAAGGAAAGATGTATTTTACGGGGTGAGAGAGGAAATGTTATTCATCCCCGTGAGCACTTCGAGCAAATCGTCGTTTGCCTTTGTGGCCACCTCCGGTCCATATCAGTGCTTTCAGAACGCAGAGAAGGTAATCTGTCATGACGGATGGTTCTCTCTGCCCTCTCTGGGTTAGAGAAAGGGTGCTGAATTCATGATCAACTATATTACAGGATGCACCCAATTTGTCTGTTTAGATGAGGTTGCCAAGTGCTAAAATCAGAGTCTCCACAGGAGAAGAGGTAAGAGAGATTAAGGGGTCACAATGCAGTGGTCAGATGCAGTGACCGATCGGTTATGGGCCTTGTTTCTGAAAACCCAGACAGACAGCAGCACTGAGAACATTTTTCCCTTACTTGTTTATGGGGGAAGATCTATTGACTTAACTTGCTGGAGCAGAATAATTTCCAGAACTTTCTCTCACGAACAAAAAGCCAGAAGGCAAATTTCAGTCCATGATAGGCTAAAGCCAGCATCATTCCCTGCCGGATCCAAAGCTGCAGTACAGCTTCTGTGTGGCGATCCCGGTCCGAAAAACAAAACGCAGCACACCCCCCCTTAGGAAGATCTTGGCACACTCTGTATCGGGGTGGGGGGGGGGGGGGGGCACTAGCCTTCAGCATCGCCCAGCCTGAGTCAGGAGTTCAACACATGATGGCTTTTATTTTCCTGTTTCAAATATACTCCTGTTTCCCACGAACATGCCGGGTGATAGTGCTCCATTTTACAGTACTGCACTGTTTAAATGGGAGAAAGTGGGAAAAAAAGTAATTAATGCAGGTTCTTTTTGAAAAATGCCCCTAGTAATGAGCTAATTAATTTATTACAAAGTCAAGACAAGACGGGCTCCTTGAATACTACGCAGAAACGTCTTTTGTGGGGCGGAGGGCTTCTCCGACGTGCAGGAAATAAGGGGCTGTCTCCTTCAGCCCCATGAGACATCACTGCCCCCGGCACTGTCCCCAAAGAAGGTTTTTCCCTCTCTTTTGGCCACTTGACAGTGATGCTCACATGATTTTTCAGATGCCTATCAAGCCCCATGAAAGGAGATTTATAACTGAGAGGAAACTTGGTGGTGATCCCAAATGAAATAAAAAAAATTAAAATCATCTATCCACCCACCAATCCATCCATCCATCCATCTTCTAGATACTTATCCATTTCAGGACTGCAGTCCAGTGTGGTCCTGGATTCTATCCCACGCAGCAGAGAGCACAAGGCAGGAATACCCCCATGGATGGGATGCATTGAACTTATATTTCACTTTTATTAAAAACATACGAGATACGTTTCAAGTACAGGTGTATGCTTGTGTACAAGCATATGTATATAACCAATGGCAAAGATTTTTGGATGCATGTATGAAAGAGTAACACATATGCAAGGTGCAAGAGTCTGTCAGTAGTTATCTGCCTATCGGCGTTATGCATAGGAGTGTCTTGCTCTCAGCTGTTAGCTGAGAGTGCATCAACTTTTGTTTGAGCAGTGAGCTGGGCAGGAGATCACAGCACTCCTAAGTTTAGCCAGGGGTCCACGTACACACCTGTTTTCTGGCTGGTACAATGTTAACATGCTCGGGAGGCTTGAACAGCCAGGTGGCCTAGAACCTGCTGCGGCCTCATTGTTTTTTATCATCAAACTAAACACTCTTCTTTTTGTTTCCTCTCCTTCATTGTCTCCAGGATGTTCTTCTTTTCTCTCTTCACCACACTCACGTCCATCTGTGGTCCCGCTGTTGCTAAATCTTTGTTAAGCGCTTTGGGGCAACTACATCATGACAGGCGCTATATAAAAATAAATTGAAATTGAAATATATGGAAGTGGCTGTAATCATTATACAAACTACTTCCAAGAGACCAATTGAGATAAATGACCCTTATAAATCTTTCCTTCGTGTGTCTGCACACCGGCTATGCAGACAAAATAGTCCTGCAGACAGATGTGCAAAGGAGTCCCAGATGGAGACATGCCCAAAACAGCAGTCCACTTGAGGTGGGGATACTTTTCCACCTGCCCAACTAACATGAATTGTCCTTGAGGCGGAAGAAGATGATGTGGTTAGGTCATCAGCATAACAGTTCTGGAACGTTCTCGTACGTCTCGGGGTATTCTTCTTCCTGGCCATCGCGGAACATTTCCTCACTTTTTCTCCTTCAGCTGTCTGCTGTCAGCTGTCAATGAGTATGAACTCATTGATCGAGGTCGTGAGGATCTCAAGGACGGGAACCTGGCCACCTCTTCCAATGTGACCCCTCTGTATAGCGTGGGGCACAGAAGCTACACATCTAAGAGCCATATGTGTGAAATGACCCCTGGAAGATTTGTACTCCATCTGCAGATAGGATGTGACACTGAAACGGTATGGACAACATGGCCGCCGCCCAACCTCGTCTCGCTCCAGCAACCGCGGCACCCTCGCCAGCCGTGGGCGCCCTAACTCAATTACCCACCACAGCTATCTCACTGCCGGGGCATAAATCTCTGCCGTGGGCTCATAATCGATTCCCGGGGCACTCCCAAGGCCCTGCGTGGTTATGAGTCCCTCAGTGAGCAATGCTTGGGGGGAACGAGACCTCAGAGCCATCTGTCTTCTTAATGGGTCGGTCACAGTTCATAATGAGGTATAATATCATCATACGTGACGTAAAGAAAAATAGATGCCAAAAGGACTATACGGGGGTGGGGGGGGGCAGCCCTCCTAGTCTTGAGTTTCCGAATTAGCTTCCTCAGCCTCAGTCCCCAAAGCAAAATGGTCACTAGGTGATGGGACCTAAACACTATCCATAGCCATGGGCTGGTGGTGGTGGGGAAATCAGGCACATTCCACTCCTGAAGTACCACTTCACCTAAATGGAAAACAAAAATGTCACACTCGTAGGTAATTGCTCCGGAAGGCTGCTGCTGAAACTCGCTTTCCGTTGTGGGCAAACCGATCTAATTAACTGTGGAGTGGCTCTGTTCATCCCCAAGCTCCTGGCGCAGGAAAGGAGCAGGAATAATGAGCCCTGTGAAGAGGCCCCCCCGCACCCCCCACACCACCCTGCGGCTTTGGCGGCTCCCGCGGGGTGACAAACAGCCGCGGCTCTCGGACGATGCCTCGCCAAGCAGCTCTGTCTGATCTTCACTGGCCCTCCTTTTCAGGACCGGCCTGAGCGCCTGACTACTTCAAAGCTACCAGTTCCCCTTTCTTTGGCAATATAGGGGTGTGGGGGTACTAGATGTGTGACCCCCAAAATATTCCGGAAATAAAATCAGGTAACTGGATCAATTCGGAGCCTGGCAGAAAAGCTGAGTGGACCAGTAACGCACATGTTGAGCAAAGTGGTTGTGGGAAGGGTTTGGACAGCTGAGGGGTCTGAAGGCCCACCAGCTGAGGGTCATTTGAACCTAGCTCCGGTGGAAGTGCTATTTTGGGTTATCACTCTGCGGGTGCCGCTATTTGGGGCAGGGGGCTTGGATCACCCCCGCTCCATTAAGCCCAGGGAGTGTGTGGGGGTGGGAGGGAGCTGTTGTGTTGTGCATAAACAGTTGGGGGAAGGATACGTAGGATCTGGAGGTGGTAGAGAGGCAGTGTTGCCAGCACAGGGAGCCCAAAACAGGACCTAGTTACCGAACCAATGATTTTTTACCCCCCCTCCCCCCCAGTGGCCTTAGTGTCCATTGAACACAAGGTGACCTGTGCTACAAGTAGCCTTAAGCACAAATATGATGCCATACCTCACACTTTGTGGAAACCTGGCTACAGTTGGGACAAAGGATGCGGTCGACACACAATAATGCCACCTTCTGCGGCCCTCTGAAGCCTGCTTACATTTTCCACAGAGGTTATTTTGTATAAATTCAAGGTGGCATGAAGAATACTCATAAAAACCTGTTCATCTGACCATACAGCGGGTGTTTTTAGCACGTCGCCGTCAGGAACTGACGGGCGCTCTCTAGTCATTAGGGCGTGGCGGCCGATGATGTGGACTCCATCCCAAATGAAAGGTGGCGTTTCTTACAAAGCAAACAACAGCTGTCAGGTCTGTCATGCTGCATCCTCCAACCTCACAGCTGCCTCCCATATCCCAACCTGCCCTCTCACCTCTGTGTTCCCCATTGAGAACCATGATTCAGTCTCTACAGAAGTCCATGACAGAGCCATGACGCTTCCCCCTTCAGACATTTGGCCAACGATTCACGGGCTCACTTGGACACAAACCGAGAAGTGCAGGTGAGTCATCGAGTGCTGCGTCCATCACATAAATAGCCATCTGTCCTGGGTGGCCAGACCACAGTGTCTGTGGGTCGTCTGTAAACCCAACAGGAGAGTAGATCATTATCGTTATGAGACCAGCTTCTCTCACCAGCACACAGAACTCAAAGGAATATAAGGAATATCAATGCAACTTTGTCCAGGTCCCTCACAGGTTGATTCAAGATTCATGATGCCCTTAAGGCTTTTGGGAACAGGAAGAGAACACATTTCTGCACTGGGATATTTTTCCACACCGCTGCAGAGTGTGAACGCTGACAGTCAATTCCAAAACTAAACAAAATGACTGTCCCTCACTTGGAGAACCTTGACCCATTGTTTCGCCATGGGACGGAAACTCCATTACAGGGGGCAGGTAGTTGGTGGGAATGAGGCAGGCAATCAATAAGCCTTCCCAGACTTCACAGCTCCTCCTGATGACAGAAAATGAAGAGGCAAATGAGGAAGACACAAGAAAGACCCTGCCTGCTTTGCACAGCGCTCCAGGAACTGAAACAGCTAGACTAACCACACAACAGAGCACGGAGACTGAGGTCTTAGCTGTGCCAAAATAAAATTCCACTCTGAAGCCTAGAAATCTCCTGACTGTTGACAATACACACTTCCAGCTTATAGTGCGCGTCACAATGTTGCCCAGAAGCCTGGGTAAGAGATGCCCTTGCCTACCTACTTCAGTCTATATGACGGTTAAAGTAAAAAAAAAAAATTGTCAGACGTCAGCTCTTGTCTTACGCCCTCTGAACGCCACACAAATACAGTTTACAAGCATGCGAGGCTGTTGTGTACACAACAGAGTAAATTAACTCACGTACAAGATAATGCAGCACTCTCGCTATATTTATCACGGTGATTAAGTAAGTGTAAATCTGGTGTTACAGAACACAACACAATGATCCCCCTGTTATCTGACTGGGTAAACACTGGGGGTCTCACAAAGCTGAGCACTGGCCCCAAACAGCGCTCCCACGACTATTCATCATCCACCAGCCACTGCAGGGCTCCAGTGCCGCCCATCGGGCACTATTCCATGTCCGTCCCCCCTCTGTGTCCATCCCCACCCAACGTCGGTCCCCAGTCCGTGTCCGTCCTCACCCTGTGTCCGTCCTCGTTCTATGTCTCTCCACGCCCTGCATCCGTCCTCGCTCTGCGTCTGTCCAGCCAGCGTCCATCCTTGCTCCATGTCCATCCCCACCTAGGATCCATCCCTGCTCTGTTCACGTACTCACTTTCACTGACCAGCGTTATACCTCAGCTGTGTCTGAATTCTGGGGTTGTACCCTTCTAAGGCAGCATTTGAAGACCGAACGCTTCACAGCGGTGCAGCAAGGCTGTCCCATTTCAAAGGCTCCTTCAAATGTGGTCTAGAAATGCATCCTCCTTTTGCCGAGCCTAGAAGGACCCACCCGAAGGATCCTTCGCAGCCCAGCGTATCCCAAGATTCACTGCGCGAAGGTAAAGTGGGCGTGTCCCAATTAAGCAATAGGAGCAACACTTTATGACTCAAGGGTCACGACGGGAATAGCTGGTGACTCCAAAGCATTCCAACACTTTCTGTGCAACCATTGAAGGAAAAAGGCCATGCCTTCTTAGACCATGTCTTTCGAAGAATGCATCCCTTGAATTCGGACGCAGCCATTGTTTCCAATTTGGAAGGCTTGGACGTGTTGCGTCAAGATCGATGCTCAGCAGGAAAACCACTAAAGCAAGAAATGAACACGAATTTAGATAAGGACGGTTTGAAAGAAGTGATTGTTTTCAAATGTTTTTATTTCATTTTTTTTAAATAATTTAACTCCAAACTCGGAATAGTTTTATTTTAGTCCTGAGTGAATAATGCACCGCATTCAAGAAATAGGAACAGCAACATGCTGAGTGAATTCTAATGGCGTTCATCAGAATTTATTTAGTAAGTTGACACCTTTATGCAGCCCACAAATATATCGCTTTTCACAGGTGGATACTTGATAAAGCTGCTCAATAAATAGCATGTGATGCTTAAGGATGTGAGTTAACAACAGAGCCCAGTATATACATGCTTCTCATTGGCTGTATATCCAGACTAATTTTAACTGAACTTTTCCATGATGAAAGGTATATATGTTTATTATAGTTGTATCATGAAGCAACTGTTCAGAAGATGGTGTGTGGTCTTCCCCAGGTAAAAACACAGCGCACGCATGCTGTACGCACAAAAAACACACTTGTGAACACGTGCACTCACACACAGAATCACAGCATTAAGTAGGAGTTTGGGCACAGGTGGTGCACATGGCGTTGGAATCCTTGTGGCACGTTGAGGGACAGTAAAATGTAGTGTTAGAAAATGTCCGCGTGGGAGGGACTGTGTGAAAAAATTATCACAATCACTGTGGTGACAAAAGACAGAGGAACGGGCCAGACCTCCGATAAGGTGCGAATTACTATCAGAAAATAATGGAAGTTAATTAAAAGCACAAATTTTACAACTTAATGATGAGGAAAACAAGTATTCCAGACGTGTTTCAGTGAGAGCACCATGTTTCGCCAATAACTGCTGGTTTAACCTAACAGGAACTGATAAGGTAACCAGTGACAAGTGACTTAAACCATTGACTGAGTGCACACAACAATCCCACCCAGCATGTTGCCTATTTCTAACATCACTAGTAATACTATCACTACTATAACAATTACTACAGTCTGACATATTTTATATATCAAAAATACTGCTGATTATTGAAAGAGGCATGAGCTCCACACAAACTGAGACGGAGGGTGATGATTTGTTCAACAGTCATCGTAAACGTCAGTCACAGAAAAGGGATAGAAAATATGCTGTATGACGTTCATATTTTTTTCCTCGTTCTTGGGTCAGATAGCTTATCCATGAGTTGCACAGTGTATCGTTTCAGTTAATGACTTTATTCAGTCATCTCATTGATACAATTTATTTAGCTGTAAATCGATATAATTTATGTTTCTCTCTTAAGATCAGGACACTTCATGGGACCCAACCCTTTTATCTCTTGCCAAATTCCTTAACCGTTACACTATCTGCTTTGTCCATATATATCCATTGTGCTTAACGCAGAAAAGAGGTTGCCTGATACTTGACACAGGTTGACATCCAGCCTCCTTCCCATGTGGAGTTTCCATGTTCTCTCTGTTTACTTGGGTTTCTTTCAGTTATTCTGCTTTCATCCCAACTGGTGTCTTTAAATTGCCATTAGTGTTCACCCTGCTCACACATGGCCTTTACACTGGGTGAGTGTACGCACAAGGGCACTGGGACAGACTGGCGTTCACGGCGTTCATTGTGCTTGATGGCCTGCCAACTCTCTGTAACCCATCTCTGGTTATTGAAAATTAATGGATAGGAGGGTCTTTTATGTTCCTCTGTCTTTTGATCAGTAGATGCCTTCAGCAGAGTACCAGACTTTGATACTTAGGCAAATGTAGAACTTCTGAAACACTAACGGCTTCAGAGATTTGATGTCAGTAATGGTTGAGCTCGTCCTGTGAATTCGTGATAGCACCTGAGTGCTGAATCCTTTTTCATAAGTGCCGATGGAGGTCATTCGTGAGGTGGTTGGGTCCACCATGCCCTGTTCTCCCCCCCATCAACATGGATACGATCTGGGCTTGCTGGACAAGAACAGAGGTTTGTGATTTAATCAGCGTCAAAATTTCCATGAAAAAAAATCTATATAAAACATTGCAAACTTCTTTAAAGCAATTTTGCTTCAAGCTACAAATCACTGGGCTGTTATGGTTGAAATTGCAGACTAAAGAACAGTTTAAGCTGGTTTCAGAGACTTCCTACAAATCATCCGATAATGAATGTTCACTTGGTTCACTGAGAGGTGAAAATATGGGCTGTCGCTGCCTCAACTATGACCACCCTGCATCTTTTGCTGACTATCCTCTGGGCATAAGAAAATCATTCACCCTAACATCGGGAAAGAAGGCAATGGGACTCTTCCCCTCTCATCTGCTATGAAATCCCATATGCCTGGAGGGTAAGTCCTGGAAGGTCCTACCTGTGCAATGCAGGTTGCTCGAAAAGCATTTTACATCTAAATAGCCCACAGACCAAATAGATGGCTAGTGAAACACAGATATCACGTCGGGAGATTTCTCTTAATTACTAAAAAATTATGCAATCACCATCCAGGCCAATTATGGAATGAGAGCTAAAAAGCAGATCAGTGGGATACAGGTTGAGAAAGGTTGAGCTGCTAAGACACCTCACTGGCTTCAGCTACAGCTTCAGCTTCGGCAATGTGAAGAGTATCGGAGCCTCCAGCCTCTACCAGCATAGTTAAACTCTACCGCAATAAATTAGTCAGCGAGCATCCTCACATTTCTCCTTTGGTTTAGCTGGACAAAGCAGATACAGCAGGCCTCACTGCTGAAGGCTGGGATTAGCAAACCAGAAACCTTCAACAGCATGAGGCACAGTGTTCGAGGAACCATACTTCAAAATGAACACCATATGTTCATGCCTGCTATGTAATAAAAGCATTAACACAGTAAAGGTGTCTTCCCTAATCTGCTTCAGTATCTAGATAGATGAACGAGTAAAACCATGAAATTACATGCTACATGTAGTAAATAAAGATCATTGTTCTTTTTTTCAGTAATGTCAAGGCTTGAAAGTGAAGACATCGTCTCATGTTCCGATGTGTGCATAGCTTCTTATAAATGGTTTGCTACTTTTTGATGAGACCCTGTCCCCGCTCTGAATGGATAGTCAATAGCGGGTGAGAAGCTTAAATGTTTAGTATGGAGGCAGGCAGGGCATCACAAGGGCCTGTGCGACTCTAGACAGCCCTCCTTCACCCTGCTCCTTTATGTGAGGATTCAGCCCTCAGCCACTCCCCCTTTTCTGGGCCTGTCTACTGGACGATTAATGGGTTCTGGTGTGCCCCCCCCTGTCTGCCCTCTGCCCCAGACTGCCACCCAGGAAGAATGATTCGGAGCGAGACGAGGGTAGCATCTCGTGTCTATCTTTGGTCTCCAACGGGGTTCCATATCCTCGCCGATGCCGAGACCACGGAAGCCGTCTGCGTTTGAACCCCAGCAACAGCCGCCATTCTCTGTGAGAGCACGGCGGAGCAGGGTGGGCCTTTGAAGAGTTCTTCAAGGCCGAGAAGCATTGATTAAGAGAGGCCTACTCCAGGTGATTAAAATGGCATACTCTACTCAGACACCTGGGATCCAAACATCCTTTGAGGACTGAAACCCACACAAAAGGAGCTTCAAGCCATACTAATTAGATTAAAATACTTTTAATAAAAGAAAATCTCTACCCTCCTATCAAAGGCAAAAAGGAAGCAAAACCTTCAGTCACCCTACTGGTTATTTCCCTTACAGTGTCAGAAGGAAAATTCACTCTTTTTTGGAGGGATGGCTCAACACAGCCTCCTGCTCAACTAGCACATTCTCTGGAGCTGTCCTTCCGGCCGGTCCTGGTGAAGGCTTTCGGTCACACATCGATTCTCCCAGTCCATGCTGTTTCCTGTTGGCACATGCCTACCGTAAGACACCTACCGCACTTCTGCAAGTCTTGCAAAAGAGGCAAACAAATGCACAACACAGCCTCCACAGCGGCACCTTGTTAAAGAATCACCCTGTAGATGGGATCAGGCAAATAATACTCCTCCCGGGGAGATGTCGCCCATTAAAGTGCATATTCTGCGGGTGTGAAAAGAAGCAGGTGGCTAACGTTCATCAAGGGGGTGATGTGAGAAAGAGCATAACTGCCGCCGAAACAAAGACGACCAAGTGCGCTCAAAACCATAAAAGAAAAGCATCATGCTGTCTGCAACACTCTTCACGGGCATGAGCACTGAAGAAAAGTAAAGGATCATGATATGTTTTCCAATAATAAACGTTTCCTTTAAGAAAAGAGTGGTATAAAGGACCTATTCTCTGGCACCTCCTTTGTCTCCACAATAGCAGCGATGACTAGACTAATGGTAGAGGTCAGCTAACCTGACTCAGTCGAGTGGGAACGACATTAACATTTAAAATTTTATCCGCGCGGTCAGTGTCTTTGTCTGCAGTGACGTGCATGGCCATTGTCACAGCAACATGCTCTGCGCGTTTGACGATGGAGAATCATCCACGACAATGAATGCACTCACAAAAAGACTCGCAGAGCGGTTTACGCCCTCCCACCCCACCCGCCCCGCCAAACCAAAGCAAAAAAAGGGGTGCCAACGGGCAAATGAGACACCCACAGCTCCCGCAAAGGGGGCGTGTGGAAACTCGTCCCTCCTTTGTTCAGCTCCGTGAGGTAGGGGCATGATCGAGGCAGGTGAGACTTTCCCCGTGGAGAGTTCATTACCAGCGGTTACCTCAGCCTGATTGGTCAAGTGATGGAAGATGTTGCCCTCCACAAAAAGTATACTCCACACTATGCTGCCAGAATAGTTTCTTAAATGACCAGCAGCCCCTTTCATAATTTCAATCACTTGCTTAAACACGCACGCACACACAAACACTCATCTCCAATGCCCTTCCCTCTAATTTGAGCAGCTGCTCCAGTTGGCAGCAAATATTTAACAGATTTTCCACAAATAGGTAATTCCAGGCATTTACGATAACTAATTGCTTCTGGAATAGAAAGAAAAGTTAGACAGAGAGGCGAATGTTAGCATGCAATGAAAGAAGGAGGGGACCACTTGGTTTCTGAAAGGCCACCCCTGGCGAGATCTGGAACTCACCGGAAATACTGGGCAGCGGAACAGAAATGGTGCCCTAGAGAGTGAGCGAGAGTCCGAAAAGAGAATTAAGGAGAGAGAGAGAATGAGAAAGTGGGAAGAGAAAAGAGGAAAGGAGAAAATGAGGGTAGATGAAAACATGACAGCGATACACAAGGAGATGTTTATAAAGCTGCATCATGCAGGTTCTCTCAGCCAGGTGAGGGGTCAGGGGTCACCAAAGCATCATGGGAAGAGGTGTTTAAAGACAGACGACAGACTGACAGAGAGGAGCTGAGCAGTTCTGCTAATATGCTCATAACTCCCGCAGACAAACTCAGGCCGGAAGGCACCGACTGAATGTGCCAGCGAGGTCTGTGAGCCTCACTAACTGTGCAATGAAGAAATGCAGCAATGAGAGCAAAGCCATCGGTACGTGTGGCAGCCTGTTCACTTCAGTGGGCAATTGCTAAATTTGTGGGTATCACCATGGAACATACGCCCGTATCAGCAGCTGCCCCGCAAAGCCTCAGCCACAGCGTGGAAAATATTCAATACAAATAAAAACCCAGTGTGCAATTCAAATGCAGGGCGGCCCCCATTATGCCAGGAAACACAGGGCACACTTTGGACAGGCTGCTGGTCCACTGCAGCATGCACACACACACACACACACACACGCAAGCACGCACACAGGATAATGTGATGACACCAGCCCAAGTACATCACATGTGGGAGAAGATCCATACAAACCATGGACAGAGCCAGGGTAGGACTGAAGTCCACTTCCTGGTGGTGTGAGGGTATCCACTGTGCCCCCACCTACCACCCCCCCACCAGCTAAATGCAGCACATTTTGTACAGGATACAGAGTATTTTGTTTAAGGCTCCATAACAGTAACTGTAAGATTTCTCAGTGGTCAGTCGTGATCAGATGTAAATAGTTCAGGTCCAAAAGGTGAAAATCCAGGCAAAGATTTTGTTTCAACCAACCAGTTGACCAGTTGAGTCACTGTCACAGAATACTCAGCTGGTTGTTTGGTATGAATTTTTACTTTCAGGACCTGCTCTATCCACCTTTGGTCATGATGCATTGGACCTGATTGCGAAATGTGCCAGTGTATGCAGGACGGCTGCTCTCTTTTGGACTGATTTGAGTCTTTATTTGAATAGATGGCCTCACTGGGACTTTAAAAGACCCTAAGATGGCTGCGTGGTGCGGATATATTTGCGAAATTTAACACCCTGATGAAGAGCCACGATACGGCAGCATAAAAATGTGAAATATGAATATTAATCAAGATATGATGAGACCCCCTCCTTTGTGTGAGTCAGCCCCCGAAATGGGGAAGGGGGGGGCACCGCTGGGGAATTGTAGCGTCAATCTGTGCAGAGGGAATGGTGTGATGTTCTGCCCGGGGTGGGGGGCGGGAAGCAGTGAATGCCGCAGATCGGGGGCTAATGAACGATGGTTGGGGGGGGCGGGGGTCATGCACTCTATGAAAAACAGGCATTATTGTTTTAATGAAAATGGCTGTCAGGGTTGGGAATTACAGCCCAGGGAATTAACCTGGGCTGCACTGAGACACTAGTGTCTCTATAAAAGTGTCCATAAACAACAGAGCTGCGGCCTGACCTTATAATAATGGCGTGTGGGGCGGAGGAGGGGGTCTCTCAATCCGTGAGTCTATAACCAGACTTCTTGCTTCTCCACAGCTGATCTGTATGTTAAACCGTACTTACTAAGAGAGATCACTGTGCCCCTGCTAATGCGGGGAATGTCGAGAGTACAGCAGGACAGTGCCAACAGAAAGAGCTCCTCAGGACGGCAATTATACGCGAACAAGAGTATAACGGAGCGGGTCGGCGGGAGGCTTTTATTTTATATTATTTTATATTAGTCTAACATCCAAATTACTCATCATTAGCAAATTAGGACTCGTTGTGAAAAGGACACAGTAAACGGCTACATTTGTTGATTGTTGAAATTAAGGTGGCCGTTCATTTAATAAAGCAGGAGAAGCAGATACACATATTATAATAAAAATGTGAGATGGAGCCGGGGTCAGCCGACTCGCTGGTTCATTGGCGGAGCAGATAAGTTCCTATACGGTTTGATTTCCTGTCTTCTTGCTCTCTCTCTCTGTCAATGTCGGCAGCCTGCTGGCTCTAATTAAAATGTGGCCAGTAAAAAGAGTTGCCTGTTTACCCTTATTAAAATTAGCGCCCCGGCCTCTCCAGACACTTCAATGTCAGAGGCACAATTAGCCAACACTGGCCTAATTAGGAGACGGCATCAGCCGAGGACCGGAACTCGGGAACGAGGCCCGAATTCACAGGAATGTGAGCTGTGCCTTTGGAGGTACGCATTCAGTGTAGTTTGTATGCCTCTCGGTTTACAATTTCAGCAGTCTTTATTGGAGCAATTTCCAGCCATCCATCCATCCATCCATCGTATTTCTGTAACCACTTGTCCTATTCAAGGTGGCCCGGAACCTCTGCAGGAGGTACAACCCAAGATGGAACGCCAACCCACCGCAAGACACACACACAGACCTATGGGTAATTTGGAAGCAACAATTCACCTCAGCATGTTTTTGGACTGTGGTCCAAAAACCAGAACCAGAGTGCCTGGACAAAACCCCACAACGACACCAGAGAATCTACATATTCCACACAAACGGAGCCACGGCGGACACTCAAGCCCTGGTCCCAGAGATGTTAGACGACAGTACTAACCACTGTGCCACCATTCTGCCCCATGAGGGGATCTCTATAGCTCTAAATAACAATTTCAATAGGTTTCGCACCTAGTGTTCGATATCACAGCTTTCTTTCAGGTTAAAGTCAGTCGAGAGTCCTCACATAAAAGACAATTGTGCGTGTCTGTGTGTGTTATAAGACAACTGATTCTGCTGTGGATTCATAATTGGACAATTACCAGTTTAAGCAAGAGGAGGGGCAACAGAAAATCCTGCAGCACAAATGTAAACAGCCTGGGACTTGGCTAAGGGCACTGCGTCTGAACCCAGTCTGCAGTTCACTGAAACGGGCTTTCCTACAGGTTCCTGACTGGTGGGGGCAGGTGTAATGGGGGTTAGATGAACACCCTCGGATGTGGGTGCCAGGTGGCACTCTGCAACTGCACCCACAGGTTATAGGGTCTTGGGTTGCACAATTTAAACAGGCAAACCTTTAAATTGTGATCTGGGGGAGTCCTTTGCGAAGAAAAACATTTGTATGTTGTCCTAAAAAAATAAAATATTGTCACGTTATTGAACACACAGTGGGGGAGATTTGCCCTCAATGAATGTCAATCTCACTTCCTTTTACTTACCCTCAGCTCACGCCTTCTAGTCTGGCCAATAGAAATTCGGGTCAAGATCCTAATGTTTGCTTATCACAATGAATGGATTTCAATTTACTGGGGGCTAACTAGACAGTGATCTCTTATACAGGCAGCAATTAACCTCGCAGGGGTGCGTGGCAGTCCGCGCCGAAACAGGATGCAATACAGATTCCCACCAAGGCAGGGATGGTACCCATATTAGTTTTCTCATCTGGTTACCTCTGATGGTTGAGGATCAGTGCTCCGTTAATGCTAACATTCATATACTACGCATTTAGGCTGATCCAAGGTCAGTTGAGACACAGCATGCTTGTGGGAGTTTTATTTACATAAAAATATTCTCAGGACAGAATGAAAAATGATTGGTTTAAAGAGATAACCAATCAGATTGTACAGGAGGTGGGTCCAAGCAAGTAGAGGAGGCAGGGCCAACCAATCAGATGTCTTTGTCCATCCTCTTGTAGTTTCTTGGCCCCACCTCCTGTACAGTCTGATTGGTTATCTCTCTGAACCAATCATTTTTGATTTTGCCATTTTTGTGCAAGTAAAACTCCCATGAACAAACAGCACTCACAAACCATGCAGGCTGGTTGTCTACTCCGGTCCTCACAGCGAGTGCAGCGCTGGATCTGCTCCAGGCAGGGGGTATGGTGCTGAATGAATTGTATTTCTCAGCGAGGAGTCACGGATTGATGCTGTCGTACCGCGTGGTTCCCGCGCACTGATAAGATAAAGCCGCTTCCAAGAAAACACCCATCTGTACAGCAGGGCTGAGCTTCGCCAGTCACTTACTAAGCATCTTTCGAGTAATAAACAACATACATCCTACCAGAGCTAAAGCTGCCCTATAAACGCTGGGGATGGCCTGATCATCTTTAAGCACAGCTGGACTATGAGTAAAGGGTGCACCTTAATACCTACAAAAAGCTGTCTCATATACTTGTGGGCAAGTCTGTGATTTGGTTCCACTGAATACCTTTATCTCTCTGTAAGACGAATAGCTTTCGAGAACTTAGATCCGTTTTGCTGTGAAGAGAGAGGTCAGTCCAGCCTGGCTAACCCAGGATCTCTTCAGGTCTTCATCACCGGGCACACATGGAGAAGGACAGCATGAATGAGAATGAGACCCAAGCAGATGAGATGCAAGGTCACAACGGTCACCAGACACCCAAAAAACCGGGCACTCCCTGAGGCAGAATGCGAAGCCAACCTGGCATTCTGAATAATCATGCTCTCCCCGAGCATATTCCTGCACGGCCCCGCAACCCTGGCCAGCAGTGGCGCCTTGAAGATGGATGCATACCACCTGCTAGATAATGTAACCCAGGCGAATGTGCCGATCTGAAGGAGGCGACAGAGAGCCCACTGCCTTACGTCTCAGGGACGGAGAGAAGGCGCTGAAGATGCAGATATGGAAAAATGGCTTCCTTTTTGAGGAAGCCATGGTATTTAAAAAATGAACATATCAGCGTAACGCAGGGAGACATGCCAAAAGGACAGCTCACTCGTACCAGCTGGAGCGGACTTCTGATAAAATGTCTCCATTATGCTATGAGTGCACATGTGTGTGTGTCTGTGTGTATGTGTGTGTTTTTGTGTCTGTGTGTCTGTATGCATGCGTGTGTGTGTGTTTGTGTGTGTTTTTGTGTCTGTGTGTCTGTATGCATGTGTGTGTGTGTGTGTGTGCGTGTGTCTGTGTGTGTGTATGTGTGTGTGTCTGTCTGTCTGTATGTGTGTGTGTGTTTGTGTGCGTCTGTCTGTGTGTGTGTGTGTGTGTGTCTGTCTGTGTGTATGTGTGTGTGTGTGTCTGTCTGTATGTGTGTGTGTGTTTGTGTGCGTCTGTCTGTGTGTATGTGTGTGTGTGTGTCTGTCTGT
>JAAGVU020000035.1:19243137-19312958 GCA_011763525.2 Mormyrus iriodes | reverse complement strand
CCTGTTGGTGCTTGTTTTTTGATTTTGTTTTTTTGTGTGGGGTGGGTGTGGGGTGGGGGGGGGGGGGGTGGGTAGCCGCTGCGGGTGCAGTATAGAGACAAAGTATGGGATGCAACAACAACACATCCCATGTTATGGCAGTAGCACAGCAAACACCTCCATCACTGATTCATGCAGCTTTGTGTCTACTGTGGTCTCTGCTATGGTCTTGATGTTCTGGTATAAAATAAACTGAAAATAGACATAATCTAATACCTCTGTATCAGACTGTAGGCTATTTTTACCATAACGTAATTACAATCATAGGAAAATCTGGCTACAATTTGAACAGAGCTGACTTGCTTTGCTTGAAATACCATAAGTTCTCTGCTGTTGTATGCCAACTACCAAATTATACTGCATAACGGGTTGCACCCGTCACCAAATGCGTGACAGTTCTACTGCTGTAGAACTGCCCTACACTTTATTCTGACCTAAACAGGTCTTTAACGGGTACAGCCTGTGGTCTTATATTGTTAAATTAGTCCTTTCATAAGAAGCCCTTCTGCACGTCCCTTCCTGTCCTCAAAATATACAGTAAAAATGGTTAGCCACCAAAAAGGTCAGGTCGTTTAAGTAAACAGGTTGCATTTACACGTGTGAAACTGTGTACATGTATAGAAGAACAAATTGGGTTAGACTGATTCTCAAAGTGATTTTTTACAGCAAAAACAATACCAGCAGAAGTAGTCATTATCCACATTCTGATGAGCGAAACAGTCATCAATGGAACTGCTTATCCAGTACAGGATCACGTTGGGCCTGGATTCGATCCCAGGCAGCACAGGGTACAAATCTGGGGAACAAGCAGGATGGGATGCCCGCCCATCCCTGGGCACACATACACACACAGTCATACTCTAGCATGTGGGAGTTTTACTTACACAAAAGTGTTCTGGGGGGCAGAATGAAAAATGATTGGTTCAGAAAGATAACCAATCAGACTATAGAGGAGGTGGGCCCAAGCAATTAGAGCAGGCAGGACCAACCAATCAGATGCCATGGTCCCGTCTCCTCTAGTTGCTTGGACCCACCTCCTCTATAATCTGATTGGTTACCTCTTTGAACCAATTATTTTTCTTCTGCCCTCAGAACTTTTTTGTGTAAGTAAAACTCCCGTAAGCCATACTCCATGGCTACTGCATGGCATACAGTATGGCTCTGTGGTTAATTTGTAAATGTCAATTAGCCTTGCATCTGCATGTCTTCGGACTGTGGGAGGAAACTAAAATACCTGGACTAGGGTACAGTGTTTTGCTTAAAAACAGAAGCATTCAGCCAGTAGGGTACAATACCGCACACAATTTCTCTTCTGAGATATCTAGGTATTGGCTCTTTGGATAAGATCCCCAAACAAACTAGTTTCCTCCTCCCTGCTTCAGTTTACAGCCCACCTGATAAATGTGTGTGCACTTACGTAATGGACGGATTCTTAACAGAACACTTAATTGCCTGGACCCTGGGCATCCAGAGGAACAAACGGGCCTTCCTGTTCGCTCTCTCAGATCTATATAAATCAGCATAATGAAGAGCTAACAACCTGCTCCAGGCGACTCACCAGCTGCGTGCTGCTGCAATGGCACCATGTACACTTGATTCTAATCAAATTAGAGTCAAATCAAATTATCGGAAGAGTAACAAATCGCCCGGCAAATCCCAATAACCGGCCGCTTCCTCTTCACGCCAAACACCATGACAACCTCAAAAGACGCAGGGAAGTTCACCTGCGAAGGCTTTCATTCCTTTGCTGGTACTTTTCAGAGAAAATAACAAAAAAAAAAATCAGTTCTTCTTTTTCATTTTTGACGTGACTTGATTTTAAGATGTTTTCTTAATTTTGAGCAGAACTCTCAGTTACCGCAGTTCCCTAAAAATAACAAGACAGGTAGCCGGATGAAAAAGAAATCATAAATATTCTTAGAAGGATTGGACTATAATAGCCGGAGATGGCTGAAAAAAATGCATCTGACTGACAGTGTACAGTCAAACGATCCTATGCCAAGCCGAGCGTGGCCTTTTAGCCAGATATCCTGTCAGAGATGCCAGTCTGACAGCCGATGAGAATCCCATTGACATTTCTCCTGGATGGGGGTACGTATCAGTGAGTGTATATGCTTGTGTATGTTTGAGGAGTCTGTGTGTGTGGGGGGGGGGGGGTCTGTAAAAAAAATAATTTAATCCAATTTCCAAACGCACACAGCAAAATACTACCCCCCAGCATATGGCTATCCTGGTGTCTGGAAATCAAGATGCTTTTTAACATTCATTTACTCATTCATTAGCGTGGGCCCCATTAGCATTGGAATCCACTTTCCGTTACCTGGATGGCTCTCCTGCCAGATACACATTTCACTACCCGCCAGTGATTTAAGCTTCATTCGCAGTCGCTTCTTATTATGCGTTTCCATTATCCGCACTGACATTATGTACCACTACGGACCGAGGGGGGGGAGGACAACACACTGTGGCTCTGTTTCGGAAATTAAATAGGCTCATTTTTTATCATCCACCAAGCTGTGGGTGACTTCATGGCAGGTGACATGCCAGGACATGGAAGAACCTGCGTAAAAACTGTTACTTAACCTCTATTTAACCTCCACAAGCAGCATCCATCGCTCCTCCATAACTGCTCATCCAATGCAGGGTTGCACTGAGCCTGCAACCTATCCTGGAATGCAAAGGGCATAAGGCTGGGGATATCTTGGATGGGACGCTAGTCCATCACATTGCAAACACACTCGCACACATCATCATGCACTATAGGCAATCTGAAGACAGCAGCTTGAGTGAGAACATGGCTTTTGACTGCAGGAAGTGAGAGGGGTGCCCAGAGGAAAACACAGGAAACTCCACACAGAGAGAGTCCTGGGCAGGAATCGAACTCATTACCCTGAAGGTGTGAGGGATTGCTGATACCACACTGCATTACCCCTACATATCTATATAATCATGACAAAGTTGTTTTTTTGAAGCAGGTCCCAGAAAAGATCTTTGTTAATAGCAGAGTTCAGAGCAACAGGACACAAGCGGCCTGTAGGGGGACCAGGCAAGCAAACTCCCCCTGACCCATCCTGACCAGAACCTCCACTGTCAGGCCGACCCGCTTAATTAAGCTGAGCAGAGGTATGCTGAAGCAGATGGTGGCAGAGAGGAGAAAATTACTGCCCCTCCCGCACCAACCCGCCCCCCGTCAAAAACAGGTACTTTTATGTCTGGGGGGGGGACGGGGTTGGCAGCACCTGCCTGGCCAGGCTTTTTCCCCCATCTGGAAATGTTCACCAATCAGTTTGGATCTACATGCACACCTGACCATGTAACATCTGAGGGAGTCCCGTTCTGAATCACTGCTAATCAGACACAACAACCGAACACACCCCGACCCATTTGGACTGAACCGTCGCGGGAAGTTATGTTAAACACCGTGCTTAAAGGCACAATTTCAGAATGTGGCCAGGGACTTTTGGGTCTCATCTGCTCCAGGCAATATTTAAAAATGGAAGCTGATAGAGCTGCTGATTACCCAGGCTGAAAGGTCCAAAAATAAGCTACACAGAGTATGAGTACAAAGCATGACAAACAGAGCATGAGTACACAGAGTATGAGTCCAAGCTTAAGTGTTAAAGAATAACAGAGTATGAGTACAAAGTATAATGAATATTATGAGTACAATGCTGGACATTATGAGTATAGCGTATGATAGACACAGTATAAGTACAAATAATGATAAACCTTGAATGATAAAGAACGATAAACACAGTATGAGTACATGAGTACAAAGAATGATAAACACAGTATGAGTACAGGGTATGACACACAGAGTATGAGTATATGAGTATATATGAGTATGAAGTACAGGCGTAAAGAACGATGCATCATTAGCAGGCAGTACTCAGAGACAAGATGACCCCACTCGCCCAGATGGCCCCTAACCCCAGCGAGCCGGCGGGGCATATGGCGGGGGGGGGGGTTGTCTTCCACCACCAGCCAACCCCTCCGTCCACCCCAGATTAATCATGCGGCGGCACAGCCTCCAGCTCATCACTGAGCAGGGGTCTTATGGACTGCGTGACATTACATTAATGTTTACCCCTCCCAGTGGAGGAGGTCCTGATCATTTCATGTGTGGAGTGTGTGTGTGCGTGTGTGTGTGTCTGTGTGTGTGTGTGTGTGTGTGTGTGTGTGCGCGCGTCTGGGGGAAGGATGGGATATGAGTGAAAAATGGGTGAGAGAGAGAAAGCGAGACAATGTGAAGGTGACAGACATCGCGGACGGGCAGTTCTGTAGACACCCCAGAGCCGATGGGACCACAGCTAGAGTCTGAGACCTGGTGTGGTCCACACTCCCCCCCGAGCATGAAGTGTGGTCGGTCTGGCCGTGAAGGGCCCATCGGAAACAGGGGCCCTAGAGAAGGGTAACCTGCCGGACGTGGCCTGATACCTTATGTATGAGGAGCAGGAAGAGAATTCCCAGCTGCCCCTCCCTGCATACGTCCTTCTTTAATGCTGCAGCGGGATGGGGAGAAAATCTGTCCAGGCTCCCACTCCAGCACTTTGCCTCTGGGAGGCATTCACCACCGTCACGGCACCTGCGTGCATTCCTGTGTATGTGCGCGTCAGACGGACGTGTGTGTGGGGTTGCGCAGGAGCCTATTTGAGCACAGATAACTCGGCTGTGTTACGTGTGTGTTCTGTACCAGAAACAGCCTGTGCTCGGACTGCACGCAGGCAAAAGTCGAGAAGAAGGCCCCCATTTTGTTTACAATACTCAGGGCTCAAAGGACAAATATGGGCTAGATTACCAAGAAGGCCTGCAAAGACAGTGCCATCAATAAAGCATACAGGCAAAGCATACTGTGGGTGAGGGGGTCTGACTCAGTGTCTCCCCCTAAAAGCGGCTTGTGACATTTAGGAAAACCCTGGGTGAGCTGCAGGTAGAAGCTGCAGCAGAGACACAGAGGCAAATGCAGCGGGAACGAGCCCAGGTGGAATCACTCGCTGATCCCTGCTCAGATATTCAGTCCGTGTTCAATAATTTAGTGCACTTGCATTGATTATCATGCATATTTGCATTGACAGAACCAGCCGCCCATTGCCAGCTATGTTTCTGTCGGTTTCTACACGCACACACACGCGTGCACACGAACGTTAATGGTATATAGGTAACACATGTGCGTCCATTCTTACACATGCAAACAAAGACAAACACACACTGACACACAAACATACAAACGCAGACACACTAGCGCTCTCTCACGCCAACATTTAAGCTCGATTCTGACAAAGGGCGATGAGGGCAAACCCAAAAGCACCAGGAAGTCACACAGGTCACAGGACCGGCCACCGTCCATCACATATAAACATCTAAATTTGATACCAATTAAACCCAGTTCAGCTGGAGTCAGGGAAGATATGGACCAAATCAGAAGACAAACAAGAGAGGTTCTATAGGTGTGTGTGGTGCCTGAGCCCTGTCTAAACAAACTGGTACGGACCAGAGACTGCCTATTCACAGAAACTGGTCGCTGTCATGTGACACGAACATGTGCTTCACATTACGGTGTCCAGTATAAAATACATCTGCAGTGATCCAGCACTTCACTGATAAGACACGCGCCCAGAGAGACTGACCTGTCCCAGAACAGCCACAATTCTGAATAAACAGAAAAGCAAAATCAATGATAACTTCTGATAATTCTGGGATCCAGGCCGGTTTCTCCGATAGAAAGCGAGTAATTAGCAAATGTTTTATTCATCTGCTGAATTTCAGGGGGACTCAGCCCAGACCAGTCTGGGGGGGCCTGGCAGTGTCTTTTCTTCCGGGGGACCTTTGGAAACAGCACGCGCTGCTTATTTGAATCACGTATCTCGTCAGAGTCAAGGTCCTTGCCGATCCTGGGTGGCGAAGAACAGGAACCAGGTCCAGTTGGAAAGCTGAAAGTTGGGATCAGCACGCCAAGCACAGACAGTCCCCCCTCCCCGGGCTGCCATCATCTCGACACGCACACACACACAGACAGACACCGACAAGGGGAATGAGTTGGGCACCGCTCAGGCGCTCCAAGTCTCGATTCCAGTAATTTGACATTGGAACAACGTGAGCATAGATCTTCAGTAGCCTGACTGCGAGTGAGTCACTCTCCTGCCAGAGGCATGCGAACGCTCAAGGGGCCTCATATCCAGACACACACCTGGATAGACACTGAACCACCAAGCTCATACAGCCACTTAGTCACCAGCTCACGCCTCTGACCACCATGCCCCCTGCTGGCCAATCCTTGCCATTCAGACTCTCTTTTTTACAGGATTTGAGGGTAAAAAAAAACAGGATCCTCCAGTGGTGCAGAAACATACATCGCGGCAGGGCTGTTTGTATGGCGAGGACGAGAGAAGACAGTATCTACCGACGACCCAAACCAGCGTGTTTTTCAGGTTTGTATGGTCTTTGGGGAGGCTGAGTGATGCTTCTCCTGCATCTCCTGCAGAAGGAGCCGCAGGGTAATGGAGGGAGGGCTGAGAGGAGTGGGAGAGCATCAGTCTCCCCTGGGCCAGGGTGATTAATTGGAGAGACAGGGACTCACGTCTTGCGACTCCCGGGGTCTGACTCCTGGAGTCATCTCTGCTGCCCTTTCAATCTCTGCTTACCCCCCCACTGCAAAGTCACCCCAGTTAAAATTAGAGGCCCCCAGCCCATTTGATTGTTTTTTACTCTATGCTGCTGATGCTGCTACACCAGGTGGGGTCAGGGTAGGGGCTAGGTGGCGGGGCAGGGGGGCGGGGGGACCTCCAGCGGATCAGAACGCAGGTCTTTTGTGCTGGCGGGCCCAGAATTCTCCCAGCAACACACTGATCATTAAACCCGTGCGGACAGTGCCGTCTATTTTTCTCCCTGAGTGGTGGTGGGTGGTGGGGGGTGGAGGGAGGGCTTCAGCGAGGCCTAAGATGGAGTGTAGCTGTCACAGGTAAAACGGCCTCAGCGGAAAGAACATGGCCACCTCGACATTGGGCGCGCGTTGGCTCTCTTGCCCACTCTCTCTCTCTTTTGGGATAAAAAGGGATGGAGGTCTTTTCACTGGGAAGCAGACAAAGGTCCTTATTCTCTATTTCCAAAAAAAACACACTCACAGCTTGAAATGGCCATTCAGCTCAGCACTAGGGCTCACCATTAGCCCAGACTGGCGTAGCTGTCCGGAAATGACTCCTGTCTGGACGGGCTTTATACGCAAAGCACAGGAAAGTGCGGCTCACTGGGCCCGCTGGGCCGGGAGGGCTACACCCAAAGTCTAGTGGGGTGGATCGGGCCCTGTCCATCATCAGCAAAGCCCCGCCCACCCACCATGGGCAGTCCTTCCCTCAGCCATAAAGCATCACTTTCTGACGCTCTTGTCTGCTGACATACATGGCAACCACAGGGAAATTTACTTTCAGGATTTTGCAGTTAAGCACTATTGAAAATCTCTCCATTCATCCATCTTCCATATCAGTTTGTCCTATGCAGGGTCCAGAGCCTATCCCAGAATAACTCAGGATGGGGCCCCAACTCATCGTGGGGCACACACACAGCTGACATCCCCAAGGCTGCTTGCTATTCAGCTCCCATGTACCGCTCCACGACGACATCATTCAGATCGTTCTGGAAGCTTCTGGCCCCCAGTGCATAAACAAGCGCACCCGAGCAGGCCCCCAACTCCGCTACTGTACCCATAATGCACTGCTGGGGCAAGGGGTTTCATTAATGACTGGAGGCATGAGTATGATTTAGGTACAGGCACGGGGCAGGGAGGTCCAACCAATTGGACAGGACAGGCATACATTATTCATCTCTGTCGCTCGCACAGACTCTCACACACACTGACACACATGGAACACGCGCGCTTCTCAACAACAAACACACACTGCTTTTACCTCGTGGAAACTCAGGTGCTGCTGCCCGCTTTCTCTGCCTGCTCTGCTACCTTGCTCTCTCCCTCCGCTAAGCCTTAGCTGCCATTTTTCACAACGCGTCCATTCATTAAAATACAAACGGAAGCATTATGAGCACGGTAGAGAGCTATCCGTACCCTGTTACCGCCATCCCTGCACCGCGCGGGTGTCGTCTGTAGGTGGGACCCGTCAGGAACGGCACTGAGGGCCTTTCATAGCTCCTTGCGTCACCTTCACGCCTGTCTCCTGCAGTGACCGTCACACAGCCAGAGGAGTCATTGTTCATTCAGGATTGTTCACCTCCAAATTATGTGGCTCCACTGACAAGTATTGCCTCATATGACTGAGGTGTGTTATACTCCGAAACACATATCGAATGCAGGGACACTGCTCCCGGATCCAGCCTGTGAGTCAAACCAACAATCTTCCAGTTTCCTTACCTGCTACTTGTCTTGCTGCCACTGGCTAAAATTTCAACTCTGCAAATAAATTACATTTTTGTAGCGTAGAGGAATCCAGACAAGCCAAGGGATATGACCCAAGGGATCCAACAAGGGACTTGAACCTAAAACCCATTGGGAATAAGGCAGACTTCACTGTCATTAATGCTCATTCCTCCAGCCAAGGTGGAATTCAACACTTAACATTTTTATTTTAAAAAAATTACACAAAAAACTCAGTACATCTTAATAAAATACCACGAAGAGATGCTTAGAACATGAGTTACTGTTTCTTTTTTTTTTACTCTGTGTTTGACAGCCTATTATTTTCACGGTTTATCCAATTATTCAGAAAGTACATGCAAGGAAAAGGAGAAATAAAACAAATCACTTAGAGCTGTTGACCACTTCACAGAGAACAACAGCCCCAACCCAGGAATTACAGACACACAATTAGCCCATTTCTCTTCTCTGGCTTGTGGTAATGGGCGCGCTTTTGTGAAGATTAGACTAATTTTATTGTCATTCTAATCCGTCCCTTTGTTGTTGTTACAAAGGGAAAGATGAAGGCAGGGAGCTTCTGAAGAGCCGCCATTCAGGCCGACTAACTCGAAGTGCTGCAGGACCAGCGGGGCGACGTTGTCAATCACAAGCTGGGCTCCGAACTGTTCCTTTGTCACCCACTGATGGGAACAGCTTCTGGTTAATCTTCTGAGGGCCGCGTGTACAAAAAAATTAAATAAACCAGAGTCAGGCATCCCTAAATGCATGTTGACAGTCTCAATTCTGAGTAGGCCCAGTAAGGATGTACAGTAGCGTGATACATATGAAGCGGGGCTGGAACGGAACAGCAAACTGGCGCTGTGACTCAGCGAGTTGGGATGCTGTGTCTGAGATCAGAAGGGTATTGGTTAAAATCCCAGGTTTGGCACAGTGATTTCATTGTTGGGCCCCTGAGCAAGGCCCGTAACCCCCAATTGCTCCAGTGACTGGCTGACCCTGCTTTCTGAAAAACAAATGTTTTTATGGATAAAAGCATCAGATCAAAAAATTTAAAAATGCAAATTGTAGTTTTTATGTTGGGGACGATTGCAGTTAGAACAGCCAGGGTTCTTTGAGTTACCCAGAATTCCATTCTTTCAGCCAGCATAACCTAACTTCTATCACGTTAGCTGTAATTTGCACAGCAGGACCAGAATAACATGCAGCTTTAGCTGAAGCTCAGTTATGCGGAAGAACTTTTCCCTTTAAGGCTTAAAGGATTTAAGATGACCTTGCTCAGGAACAGGTCCTGAGATTTTAACCTACAACCTTTCCACCATAAGACTAGCTTCTAAACAATGTCACTGAGACAAACAGTCCAACAACGGGTAAAAAAATGGGCAAAAGAATCACACATACCTGCTAAAACCATACCTGCATGCGCATGCAAGCACACACACACACACACACACACACACACACACACACACACACACACACGTTTACTGTAATACCCACAGACCCATTCTTCCAAGTGGGAAACAGAACAAATTTTCATCACCTGCTTTAAAACTTCTATATTGACAGAAAGGTGACCCCCCCCAGTCCTGGCAGGTATGAGATTGAAGACAAATATGACAGCAAGGGACCTGGGATTTAATGCTTATTACCAGCCTTCGTCTCCGGAGGAGAAGACAGTCCACTGCTGCTGGTTCAGCAACTTACGCTTGCTTTCTTTTTATCTGTAGAAAATGGAGTTTGCCTTCGGTAAACATTATCCTTTTAATTAAACCCAGAGAGCTAAAGTGTATTTTAATGGTGCAAAGCACATTGTAAGCACAGTGTAATTTCATCAAGGACCCTGGCTGGTCTCCTTGTATATAAACTTCATCGGCCGGCCCCGACCTGCGACTTCAGAAGCTCCCACCATCAGCTGTCGCCAGGATGTCTGATGGAGCTTGCCTATCTCCCCTCCCCCCCAAGCCCATGGAATCCTGAGGGTGCCCGACGGACACTGCACCTCAAAGAGCCCCATGCTTACTGCATCACGTCTCAATGTCTCATGTCTCACGTGTTCGGTGCTTTACAGCAGTTTATCGTTCTCTTTATTTTACCACTGTTTTTTGGGGCCGAGCGACGCACCGTCGGTCCCGGCAAATCCAGCCTCTTCCGCCTCTGAACACCGCGTGACCCTGGGCACATGCTCAGCCCAGCCGACATCATCTGTCTCCAAGGATAACGTCATGTTTTGCTTTCCCTGTCATTTACCCATGCCAATCGCTTCAGCCGTGTTGTAGAACCTGCCCCCCACCCCAGCTGTTCTGTTGTGCTTATCCTTTGCTGCGTGAATGCATGCAGCCTGACGTGTGTGCATGCGTGCCTCCCACTGTCCTGAGGACGTGCACATGCTCAGGCTCGGCTGTTCACGTGTCCGTGGCTGACCTAGCCCTCGACCTGCCTCCCTCCTATGTTTGGCTGAACACCCCCCCACCCCCTGCCACCTTATTAACCCCTTGGCTGTCTACCCTGTTTAAAAACCACTTTACAGCCTGTGATCTCTGGATTTCTCTGTGAAGCAGCCTTGACATAGCTGCCGACCTCCTCACAAGAGCCCAACCCCTGCAGGATGTACAAAAAACGTTGCGATTCCTCAGCCAAGTCCATTCCAATGATAAGACGTCCCGCAATGGAAATTTCCCTTTAAGAAGGCCGGCCTGTCTTCCAGTGCTACTTATCCAGTACAGATCTATGGTGCATTTCATTTTTATGTTCGGTTTCTTTACTTTTTTAATATTCATTATTTATTAATTATTATTATTCGCGCATATTATTCCTGCAGACTGAGTTACTATGGCCTCACTTTACTGCACTAACATACTTTCGGGGCAAGTTGCTCACAATTTTTCTTCCCAAACAGGACATCTCCCACTCGTGGAAACCCTTCTTCCACACCACAGTTTCTTATCTCCTGATGTCACGCATCCCTGCTGAGTCAGCGGTTCCCGGCCGGCTGGTCTCCGGCCCAGTGCGTGGCCAGCGTGCTCTCAGGGACCCACAGACATCCTCGCCACATCAAGCATGTGACCATGCACCCGTGTACCCTATAAAAGCCCAACTGGGTTAGCCCAAAATAAGTGTATAACAAGAGATATCAAATGTTTGTTCCACTGGATGCATGGACGCACACTCAGGATGGAGGCAAAATGAAATATTAAACCAGTAATTTGACATTTTTGGCTCGAACATTTTTCTTGTTCTTTAGCATGGCCACATTCCTGTAGGCCTGAAGTGCACATCCCAGCATAAGGAGGACAGACATCAGAGCACCTCCTTGATCATGTCTTTTAATGAGGACCACCGACGTGCATGACTGCAGGCGATGGGGCGGGTAGACTGGATGGAGGACATGAAAAACGTGCTTAATAATGTCTTAGGCTAGGTGTTCCAGCAGCTGAGCTCACTACCCATTCTAACCATTCAAAACTAGCCTACTGCATGTTACTGAGCCGGGCCAAAGCAGGATATGGGGTGGACCATCGACAGTTAATCGGTCTTCTGCAAATTCACCGCGGCATAAGTGGGTCCAGAAAATACAGCTGGGCTAAGCAAACAGCTGCACTGCTGTTTTAACAAGGCGGGTGCACTTTCGCACGAAGGTGTCATCTACGTGGATGAACTTTAGCCTGATAACATCTTTTGGCCTCTTCTCATTTTGCGAGGGATTAATGTAACAGAGAATGAGGGAGGCGGCAGGGCGTGAAAGGACGACGGATGGGGGAGGAATTCAGGTGCCACCCAGAAGGGGGCGGAGCTAACGGCGGATATGCGGAATCACAGTGTACACCGCGGTGGCTGTGGAAACACGAACGGCCATGTTTTTGTCCTGTAAGACCCGGAACACACCTGTGCTAGGGCTAGCTTAGCTCTCACTCTGGCATGACAGACTTCCACGCGCGCTGGTTCAACTCGGTGAAAGAGCATCACTAGTTGCTCCCTGTTACACACTCAGAATTTATCTCTGAAGTTCTCAAGCAATAAAAGAACAACTAATTCATTGAAATATATTAAGGCTCATTTTATGAATTCCTCATATTTTTTTCAGTGCTAGGGCAATGTGCTGCCTAGGGAATGGAAATATATTCCAAAGGGGCATTTTCTCAGCAAAATAAGTGTATCGACACATAATTTTGAAGATATGAACTTTCTGTGGCTTTTCAAAGAGCAGCACGCGACTGCGAGAGGCTCCTGCCCCCCCAGATGGCAGTGTCAGGCTCCTGCATGGCATGGAAATGCTCACGGATGGTGACAGACTCTCCCAGTGACATAACGGGGGCCAGAGTAGAGGGGGAAATGGTCACAGACTTACCCAAACAGTCTGGAGGAAATTCTGAGAGGAGTTTAAGAAGTGGCTGAGCAAAGATCACCACTCCCACCCCCCACGCACACATATATACACACACACACACACACAAATGATTGGTGACACAGGCCAGTCCCCTTCCTGTCTCACAGGTGACCAAAGGGATGGGGACCCTTTCAACACCCCTTCGGTCGAAAGGGACAGAGGGAGGGACAAAGCTTCGATTTTTTTTCCCCAAATAAGACTTGGGGCCCCGGGTACAAATCGCAGGCCCAGAAAAGAGAGGGAACCACATTCAAAACAGGCCATTGTTCCCTTTAAATGAGAGAGTCATGCAGGTCAAAAGCAAAGGGGCCATTCACAAGGCAACCACTATGACCATGAGTGAGGCAAATGTGACCCCCCTGCTTGGGACGGAGCAGTGCGCATACTGGACAAAAACCAAAATCTGGACAGCAGTTCATCTCTTTGTCCCTCCTGCATTGCGGTAACGCCACACCGTGTAAATATTTGGATGTACTTTGAACTCCAGCAATGAAACCTCCCTGTGATACGGACTGGAACAAACAAACGTACGTCCCTGTGGTCCATCCCGATCAGCTCTGTGTCCAAAGTTAGTCTGCATGGGGCAACGCTTATGTATTCGCCTGCGTCTGATCGCCCGATCTGTGTGGCATACGTAAGCCGTACGCTAAGCTCTTCACGTGTGCTCTGGTGTGATCCTGTGTCACGCAAGTGGAAGGCATTTCTCCTGGCCTGAAGCCGATGTTTCCAACCGGTTGTGGTCCATTAGAAAGGCAAGCGGCCGTCGGAGACCCCTACGTGCAAATGGGTCCTGTGACCAGGCAGGGGGCCCCTGCTGTTGCCGGGGCCTAAGCGCTGTCCAGACGGTGCGTCATATGTGTGTGCCATCTCACGTACGCACGCCATGGCTACTTAGGGCACTAAAACAAGTTACAGCTTAAGAGTGTTTTAAGGAAAATAAGCATTTAAACCCTGTTACTGCCGTGTCATTCTGGAACTATTAAGGAAAGGCATGTGTCTTGTATTTGTATGCCAAGGGAAATATAAAATGCTTATCTTTTCTATACTTTTGTGACATATCCATTAAGTTAGACCATACATCACAAAACAAATGCACGATGCTTGAAGAAACAATTGTCAAAAAGAGAAAATGATTCTAATCACTGGCTTGTTGATTTAAGCTCACTGTAGATTCAAGGACCTGCAATATGGGTCGACAAGGTAAGAGTCATGATGTGAGCTGGAGTCAAATAACGTCTCTGTATTCTGTCGTTTTCAGCCAGAGTTTTCTTTGGGAACATGTAAATGTCACACCGTAATCTGATTACAATTTATAGCCGTCTAACCCATGCCTAGGCATATCTCACAAATACTGCCTGCCTAGTTAGTGGATTCAAAATATGTTATAAAAATAGACACAGACTTAGACTGGTGTCCTCAGCGCACAAATATGTACTCCTGCAATTGATTTAAAAAATGTTTTAATAACTATAATCAGGACTATAACTTTTTTTGTCATCCTCAAAGTCTCAATTACTCTTAATACCGCTGTCATCCATTTGGTTCTGGATGCACAGGACAAACGAGCTGCATTTTTCTGCATGCCTGTTTCGTTGAAGAATTAATGACTGAACAGGACGGAACAAACTAGCAAAAATAATTTATGTGAGAACCTGGCCTGCTTATGCAGAATACCATGTGGTGTAGTGTGAGACTGCACAAGTGTGTCTGCGACAGGGACAGGGCAAACTTTTGATTCCCCACAAAAGCCTCACCACATGCGCTGCATAGCTCAAATTCCTTAGGAAATCAGCATTATAAATATTCATATTTTCTGGAATTAAGCAGCTCCAATAACTGAATCAGGGGAGTGCTTCCCATCTCCATATCTTTTCCCGTCTCCCCCCATGCTGCCCACCCCCCACACACACACCTCCCCTTTTCCCTGGACCTGGTAATTTGTTTCATCTAAAAGCAATTCAATCAACATCTTGTCACCCTCCGGCAGCTTGTGTTAACGTCTGTGACGTTTCACCTCTCCTTTTCATTGCCTCCACTGCTTTTTTTTTGGGATGGCTGGACGCCCTTCACGGTGGGGAGAAGCAGGTGCGCTTGAGTGGCAGTAATGGTAACACATTGATTAACAGGCATTTGCAGGAGTAGCCCACTTACATCACCTGGACCAGGAAGAGGTGACACTATTACTTTCCTATCACAATCTACAAGACATTGGACAACCTGAATACAGCTACACGGAGCACCGTCTTGCAAACGTCACTTGTCATTTACTGCAAACGGAGGCAGGCAGGGCCCATCACCAACCCACCCCATTTTATAGACCCATTAATTCAACATTCTTGCTTCCTCCACAATATGTTTCCAACTTAACCATGGCAAGAGCACATAGCGTTAAATTACGGGACAAAGTGCCTCTACATAACGTGAATATCTGAAGCATTCCATTTTTAAAGCATTTATTTAATTTATATAGCAGTACAAAAGGCACCACAGCCTGGTCTGTGCTTGGACTTGAATCAGAAGCTTTAATTTAGGGTTTCTAGTCAATGCCATTAACCAATAACAAGAAAGCTTGAAATGCAAATATTCAGTAAAAATAATATTGGCGAAAAAATTTTGAGATACTGCCGATGATCATGATGGAATATAATACTTTTTACTTCCTGCGGATTTCAACAAATCTGTGAATCATGTCACCACGTGCAATTGCTTAACTAAGCAATATCGGTAGTACACGAATGCACCAACACAGAAGTTTGTGCGTGATAACTGGCCCCATCCGTGCTTAACTGACCGGGGCACGGGAGAGGCTTTCCGAAAACAGGAGCGGCGCCGGCGCAGCGATCCACGGCAAGATGCGATCCGGGAAAACCGGTTAAAGGTAAGGATGCCGTGCCATGTGATCCAGCGGAGATCATACGATTATTGCATCCCTGTCATAAGCAGACGGTGCACAAATACAAGCGATTATCGGAGATCTTCTTCTAAAACGACAGAGCTATCAATATCCTGAACGCAGTATCCTCAAAACACCAAAGACAGATAGCCTATCAGTGGAATGGTATTCAATTAATATGAATTAGCCTATTGTTGTTGATATTGTTAGTAGCAGCCAAGGAGCAGTAGGCCCAGCAGAAATGTCATTAATAATACTTAAAATTATATGATATAGAACACAGATCACATTTTTCATGTTTTATTGAAAAATTCAAAAGTGGTCTACAAGAAACACGCTGTCCTTACCTTAATCATGGCCGAGTAACGGCGCTGGAAATACACTTAAGCTCTTTTCATTGCACATACAAAAAGATAATCAATTACAGCTCTTAATGATCAAGTGAAAATAGACAATTTGGTGTTTATATCCATCGAAGCAACACAATATGGCCCCAAATTATATTGCCTATAAATTTTAATTAAAGTGGGATATGGCAACTGATCTCCTGTAAAATGACAAATTTCTTCCTTAATTAATACAGAATTACTATTTATTAAGTGGATTAATGTGAAGACCGACTGCGTGAACAAACTTTAAAACGCGGTTTAGGGAGCCCTACAGTTTTTGTTTCCAGCAAACCCACATTGCATTCTCCGGTGCCATTATTGCATGCATTAGGCTATACATTAAATGGTCAAACTAATCTGGAGGCACGAAGCAGATACATCCAGACGTCTTAAATCGTATACACCTAAGCGGTAAAACTTTTTATATATGGAAATAACAGTCACGTCCGTCTGATTGTTATCTCTGGTAGCTAAAAGAGAGTGAAGCGTAGCTCTGCTAGCCCCCTCCTCATATACCCGCATGAGATCACACTTGGGGGGCGAAATCATTTCGCTTTCGCCCGGCTCCCATGGCGTCCAGTCGGGTGACAACGCTCGTAATCGGGAAAACACGTTCGGGGAAGGGGGTGGGGGGCATGCCGTGGCAGCGGCGTGCTGTCCTCGCCTCCGCCTGGATGGAGACAGCAAGCTCGTCTGGCAGCCGAGTCTCCAGCTCATACCACCACCGTGTGGATGCGCGCATCCTTCCAAATAAACAACCACTACGCTCAAGGATAAAATAACAGACAGTCGCTAGTCATTTCCAGAATGTGTAAATATATAACGCTTAGGAAATTAAATAAACTACTTTATCCTCACTATAGAGATCTTTGCCATTCCAGACAGCCATCCTGCCGCTAACAAGGTGCACAAAACCTCATTCAGACACTGTAGGCATTGTGCTAAATAGTATTTTTAAAGTTTTGAAGGTGAAGGCAATAGATACGTCTACGTTAAACAAACCGTGTGCATGAGTTGACAGGCGTCAAAACTGCATCAGCCTTATTTATGTAGCTGTTTATGTATTTTAATAGAAGATGGGTCCATCCGTGTATGTGCATATAAGCTAATACTGCTGCACTCTAATGCACCCCATTTAAAATTCTTCTACCTTTTTGCCTGAAATGGCGACCCAGGTAACCATGACTAGCCTACAGGTAATATTACTAATCAAGCCAATATTAACGTTTATTTTCAGTTTCTGGTGCTTATCATAATAGAATACTATTTTGTTAGTTATTATTGTTGACGTATTAATGTGTAGATACTTCACAGTCAGTTTTATTTAATAAATCTACTGCATAGTCTTAAAACTTGGATGAACTAATAAATAAAATGATCCGTGTAGGGTCTCTTAATCTGGGGTGATTATGCAGTCTACAAAATCGAGGGAGGCTGCTGAAAGTCATTTGAATGTCTTTACATCCTTAAAACAGAATAATTTATCAGACGTTCATAGATAACTGGCGAAAAGCAACGATCTATTATAGATAGCCCTACAAATTGCAGGGCTGATATTTAAAAACCACTAACTGAAATCGATTTCGCCGGAGCGATTTTTCGGAGATGTGTAAAGGTAAAGAAATATATACAATTCAGCTCAAATAATACAGCAAATGCAAAGAAAGGCGTACAATATACAAGTAAATGAGGCTGGCTTAATTTGTGTACTCGGGACACGTGTGCGAACATTCAATGTTTTATGATCTCCTAATTCAACAATGGCATTCTGTGTGCGGAGCTGAAAGAGCATAGCCTCATTTGAAATTCCTCACAACCCATTTCAAAACACTCAGACGAAAGGAAGCGCACAGAGTACCGACTTGCAGAAAACGCAAACCAGGTATTATCTAAGGAAAAAAAAGAAAAACTTCAAATTCAGTCGATTTTTAAGTCGGACTTTTGTAGACACGCAATGACGCACTAACGGCAGTGAATTACAAAATCTGTTTTCTAAACCAGTGCACTGCTATTGAGCATTTATTACCTCCAACATTAAACACTTCCAAAACTGATCAATGTTGTGAAATTTGAGAAGTCAGGGGAAAACGGACTCCACTAGAGGTGCCTATAGTTCAGAACAGTCGCACATTTAAACTGGAATCAATACAGCTGCGTGTCCACGCGGAACTGAATATAAGCCCCCAGCATGACAACTAAATAAACATCTTGCGCACTAAACATTAGAGGATCTGTCACTCACCTGACTGGGAAGAGCTAACCCGTACAACCACAGGAGTGAAGAGAAAGCCGAGGCAGACTAAAAAGGCTAGCTTCATTTTGGGGATGGCATTAACTCCTTTAATTTACATGTCCAGTAAAATATCCCTTTTGCGACTGGAAATAGCAGAAACGTCTCTAAGTAACACTTTCGATGCGCAAATCTGAACTGCTTAGATTTTCTTCGTCCGAGGAACGTTTTGGGAATATCTGTAGAAGTTCAAAGACTCGTAGCGTAGTTCCCACAGTGCGTTGTGGCTCGTCCAGATTACTGTGCTATTTCCATGCCATTACTGTCCTCGGGTCGCAATCGAGAGACACGCCCCCCAGCTGACCTGTCACCGCCCACCAAGCAGCAGATTGGTCCAGTGGGCGGCTGGCACTGCCTAACCCCGCCTTTCGCCACTCCCAGTCTTCCCTAATTGGCCATTCGGAGTTGCCAAAAAGACTTGCGTTTATTGTATCGCAGGCACCTGTTTCGGAGACGGGAGAATCAGGTGAATTACAAAGTGTCTTAATTGTGCCAGCTCTGTCTCTCTTGATTTAATATCCCCGATCATCATATCTTGGTTACAGAAAATAAACACGTCTGTCTGCATCATGCGGACATTTTCATATGTAAATAACCCGATTATATTGGTGGCACTGTGGGAAAAGAACATTGGGATTAATTACCCTCGTATCGTAACAGTTCATCGCGAGTCTAAAATACACAGGTTCATATTAAACTCGCACCGTCTGCTAACTCTTTCAGATTGACATTAAAGTGGAGACGCAGATGGTTTAACTTGCGTACTGCCAGCAACTGGCCGCCGTCATTTCCTGGAGCTGTAATAGACTGAAGGCTGGAACGGCATAGTGGTCTTCTTAAAATAGTGTTCTCGGTCAGGGAGAGACTGTTCTTGTACCCATCAGTGGATACCGTTTTGCTTTCTGCAATATATGATCACAAACGGAATGTATTCAGGAGATGTATTTTTCAGTTTGTTTCAAACTGCGCTTGACTCATGTGGAAAATGTCATTGTGCACACATCCACATATAATGTAAATTGGCCATCCAGGAAGCCTGATTTCTTTGCCTTCGCATTTTGACAACACAATCCAGACGTATATTTATTATATTGCGTGGCACAGACGAGTTTAACACAGTCGCTTTAAACTTAATTTGTTTGTTGCTAAAACCCAAGCCATTATCGCGGCAATTGGGGAAACAAAGAAATTCATTAAACTTTGCCAAGAACTTCACCCACACTGGATCGCAAGTGTTTAAGCCTATGAATCAAACAATGATAACAAGTTTATTTCTAACTAACCAGATGACGTGATCTGGCATTTAATGACCTATACATAAGTTGTACTTCCATCACAAAACGTCGTCTTTTTTAATAGTAACTAATCATTTTTAGTGAAAACAGCTGTAACAACAGCACAAACTCACTGACTGCTTATAAATAAGCTTTACATCCTTTTTCATTAACCGGATATCCAATACAGGGTTTCGGGAAGAAAACAAGCTATAATATAGTTTGATTACGCTATGATAGTATACTGTGGAAACTGGATAATATACTTGGGAGACTTGGTCGTATAATGACAATTGTACACTTGCATAATTGTGTAGGTTTAAAATTTATTCAGTCTGAGAAATATTTAATATCTGTGGAGTGTGAGTAATTAAGAAAATATTAAAGTGAGCAATATCCTATGTGCCGCTTTTTAATGCAAAAATGGTGCCGGAATGTTTTTCTTTCCTTTAATAGTGTTATTCCGAAATGATTTCCTATTCGCTGTTAATTAAATAATTACCCCCCCCACACACACACACACACACACACACGCGCGCGCAAGTTATAACGGGGTTTGAGTTGACAACACATTCCCAGTTGCTAGGTGACTAAAAATTAATTTAAAAAATCATTTTACTAGACAGGATGCGCCTACATGACAGCCGTTAATGAAAGGCGGGCTCTGGAAGTTTGGGCCCATCGTAACATTTCCAGGCGAAGAATAACGCTCTTCACGAAGCTTTTATTGCTTTCTCAAGAACGCCGACCCGCCGTCGCCCGCTTCGCAATACTGCAGTTCAGTAAACTAACACACCGGAGCATTCGCGGGACGATTACAATGAGCTACAGGCTGACAGGGGAGGATAATACAAAAGCAACCCTGGGGATTCTGGGTAACGCAATAACCATCGTGCAAGTTAATTGAGTCTTAAATGTTATGCCATTCTAAAAGGCAACACTTCTACTGCCCTTTTGCCATGGAAAAAAAGATGCCATTTTAAGCGCCCCCGTGAATGTTAATTACTCCCTTTTAATAAGCAGCCAGTGTACTGTTTAGTTTTGTAGCTGACAATGGGGGTACTTCTAAACACTTGTTAGGGGGCAGCGGGGAGTATAAAGGTTAAGAAACTGGCCTGGTGACCGAAAGTTTGCGTCCCAGTAGGGGGGGCCTTCTTTTGTAGCCTTAAGCAAGCTACTTAGGCAGAATTGAAGCTGTAAAAAAACATCGTTTAGTGTAAATATGTGTCACTGTGCGCAGACTTAAAGGAATGGTCTGTCATTGAAAGGGAGAGGCATTGATGCAGACCCTGCAGGAGAGGCTGGCTGTGTTCAGGGACGGTGAATGTCATGGACGTGATCAGGTGACGTGTCCTAGGCGTAGATGTCTGCTACACAGGTGCCATCTCCTAAGATTCTGGCACTCCTAAAATATCTCTACTGGAACACAGATGTGGCAGGTCATTATTATACTTACAGATGTTACAGCAAGTAAAGAATTTATAATCATATCTATTTATCTCATTTAAAATGTCTTTCAGAAGATTGTATTGAATCTATGGTCCAAAGAGGGATTTGACACTTTGTGCCCAATGTTATTGTTTTACATCTAGATTCTTTAGTTGTTTTGGGGATTTTGGTCAAGGATGGAACCTGAGACCCTAAAAAAAAAGGAAAAATTCTGTTAAAAAACACAGATTTAGAAGTAAATTCCTGGGACAGAAAGCCCAGATACTTTAAAGGGAAGTTACATAAACATACATTGTGCCTAAACGTATTTAACCTATTGGGATTTAAGTATAGTTTGAAAAAACTTTGAAAAAAGAACTGAATCATAAATTAGTTAACCTTTAAAATGTAGTTAAATAGTTCAATTTTAGGTGTACTTTTAACCATTGGTCCGTGTACTACAAAGGAAATTTCCGCGGAGAATTAATCACAGTGCGTTTGAAATGGTTAAATACAACCAGCAGAGAACCTTTCCTGTCGAAACTGTGTCCTGCGTAGGAGGTAAAAAACCTATTATTTTGCTCTGCCTTTTTCAGTATAGACTGCATTAACGGGCCTGCATGGAATTTAATAAACGTTATTGGGAATTTCCAAATTTGCACTGTTGCCTTCAGTTTATAAAATGGATTAAGGATTTCTTTATATCTGCGCATGGACATATCTAAGTCTAAATTTACCAGAGCATTTCAGAAACATGGCATGGTTCTGAAATAATCGTACGGTCATTGATGGCCGAGTCTGTTACAAGTCATACTGATAAGTGTCAGGCAAAGCAGAGGAAGGCACCAATTTCCCTCCAGAGGAAATGTATCTGTCCAATTTCGGAGGGATTAGAGGATTTCTGCAGTGCGGTTGGGACTCAATAATACGAAAATAATCATATTTTACAATGCTGCTATAAAAATGCATGCCTTATATGATGATTTATTTCGCTTTCATTGTCGTCATAAATTTATATGAAACCTGTCGTGATACAACGACCCGGGGACCTCACTCTCTGCTTCATCTCGAGTTTGCGTAGGTAAAATAAAAGTTGAATGCTTATCAAATACAGACATTCTCGTGGACTAATAAGGGCAAATAAGTATTTAATTAAGGACTTTCACCCAACTTTAAGGCATAACAAGATTTTAAAGCAGATTATCAATATGTATGGAAGACACGCATTTTCACTCAGAATAATAGATACAATTTAAAAGTCCAAATTATAACAGTTGATATCATTCTATATCCGAAGCATATTAAATCATACATATATTTCACTAAAACATGTAACCTCAAAGTTAATCGCATACACGGAGATGCGAAGCTAGACAATTCCCTTATAAAATGCGCTAATTAAATGGCTGTATATATAGCAATAGAGGGTACATATCCGGCATGAGGCTTCCGCTATTAATGGTAGTGGTTTCAGTATATGGGCTAATCGGAATGTCGCCTGTCCATGTCCCAGGAGAAGTCCTTCAGCTCGATAATTAACTTGAATCGCTTCACTCAAATACCAAGCCGTATAACTGGTCAAAATCTCTACGTTTCTTAGGATGAGTGTCCACTGTACGAATTAAAATATAACAGGTTACGGCTCTACCTTGCTTTCTTACCCTTGAGTAAGCACTTTTATGAATGATTTGTTAATGTATTTAGCATATGTGTACCTAAGCAGAAGTGTTTAAAGATTTAAGCCACTGTTAAAAAAAAAAAAAACAGTTTGCAAACTCAGTTGCTTCGAGCAGAATATGCAGCTTGTCAGGTTGAATGACTGAGATTGTAATATAGCTGCCAATAGGAACGGGTGGTTGAAGACGTTCGTTGCGTTTGTTGTGTCAGGTGTTCAGGACAACAATAGAGACTTGTAAACGGAGGCAGGAATGGCCGGGGTGAGCTGGGAGCCCAGTCTGACAAATGTGTTGCTTGGCTCATTCATCGTGGTGAATGGATTTGAGTGCCATCCATTAGATTCAGAGAGACAGTGGCTGGGATAAATTCCATAGGGTAGAGGTTACCAGAAATGGCACCCAAGGTGGGTGGAAGCCATTGATGAGGCTTTCAGGTCAGGAATCCCTATGTTTGTATTCTTATGCATATGTGTTTTTCAGATCAAGGCTCTGGTACTGCCTGGTAGTCAAAGAGGGTGAAATAAACAGGTATATCAATTTTCTTGAGTTGGGGGGGGGGGGTGGTCGTGGATTAATATAGCTAGCCATGGAGATGAGATCTTCAGTCAGTGATATCAGAAAGCGTAGTTGCCAATGATTATTACTGATCATTTTAAAGTGTACCAAGGAGAAAGAACACACTGATTAAACTCATCAGCTCAAACCTGATCAGACCAGACTGCTGGTATCAGATGTTGAAAGAAGTATATTAAGTTTTGGTGCGTGATTGTTCCTGTATTGCGATCGACCACTTCTTGTACAAAGTAAAATTTACTTTCTTTGTGTCTCTACAGTGCAGTTCGGATGCCCTGTTATTCACTATTGTGCATCGTTGTCTTAGTTAAAGAATATGATTATGTGATTATTTTTAATGCCTGTCTAATAGTGACCTTAAAAGGTCATTTAAGAAATCAAAACACAATATGAGTGTGATCTTTGCTCTTAGGAAAAAAGACTGTGTATAATTAAAAACAGCTTGCAGGTATAACTAACCTGATAATCCCCCACGGAAGGTTAGCACTTAGTTACATCAGTGTCTTTGAAAACATTTTTATTATATCATGCTCCTGTAGGTGTTTTCCAGTAGGATCCTGTATGCCAATGGAATGAACCAGAAATACAACCAAAATAGTAATTATGAGAATAATCATAATCATAATCATGACATGTAGAAGACGAATATAACATTGATTGATTCCCTGGATCTTCATACCTCAGGGGTCATAGGGTGGGACTGGGATGAAATATGTACAGGGATGCTTCAGGAATGCCACTCCCCATGAGAGAGGTGGCCAAAGGCAGAGGCATAAGTGGAAGGTGTCAGGACCAAAAAAAACCTTGCAAGAATCCAAGAAAATGTTCCGGTGATGCAAAAATGTCTGAGACATCGGTGCTGAGTTTCATCTTCACCTTTGTCTTGTGCTCAGAACAAACTAGAGATGGGGTCAATGACAATGATGGTGTGGGACCTTTGCAGCAGATGGCAGTCCGCAGAGAAATACAGCAATATCCATATCAAGCCACCTGCTATTTCAACATCCTTGATAAACATTCACATAATCTGGAAAACAACGGAGTTAAATGAAATGTTTGTCAGCAAAGGTCACAGTCTTACATAGAGCAGATGGTTAGATTTTAACCATACTTAGCAAGTGCCAAGGCTGGATATGTTACTGCAGGAATTCGGATTAAGCTTCTGCCTCAAACAGGGTCCAGCCTAGAACCTGCCAGCTTTTCACTCATCTGTCCAATGAGGACCAAACAATCAAGCAAGACCTTGTCATGGCTCACTGGGGAAAAGACCCCTTGCCTGAAAGAAAATCTACAAGAATGTACCCAGGCACTGTTTAAACATTTCCAAAGAGCAGGTTCATTTTTAAAATAATAAACAATCCGTGACTGTTAAAGACAGTATGGCTGGAAATAGCATCGAGATGAACTACGCAGCTGTTTCATGCGCTCTTAGATGTAATTATAATAGAGATTATGTTAGAAATTATTACAGGGTCAGAAGTTTAATAATGTCGTACATTTCAAACGTGATTTCAAGATCATTACTGAATTTCCTTTATTGCGTTATTTGTTTAAATGTCAGTTACTTTCGATTATGATTTTGTGCCCAAAAAAATTATATGCGTCTGTAAACTTCAGAGGATTTCAATAGAACTTTTGCTCCATCTAGTGGAACGGAGGTGTCATAGCATCAAATTAGGATTCAACCGAAACTACAGAGGGAAGTTTATGTTCGAGATAAGATTCGGAGAATTAATTATATTTATTCGTTTGTTTGTTTGTTTTTTTGTAAATTAACTGTTGGGCTGATGAAAAGCACACCCCCACACATGTGATGTCATCTTAACTGTCCTTTTTAAGGAACAACAGGACTCTACAGATTAGCATGTATGATAAATGGTCAAAAATACATTGCTGGGACTTAGGAGGATGTACAGTCTTGTTGATTGTTTTTCTTTTTGGTGTCCACCAAGGACATTCATCTTCCTTAAGCCCATCGAAGGAAATAAGATGTGGGAGACCCTAGATGGGATGCCAGTGTGGCAGGTTAAAAATGTCATATATTAAGGGTCTGTTACAAGTTTTAAAAGCCAGTGGATTTGTAGTCTGCTCTAAAATTAAAAGAGTCTGTGGTAAGGTTAACAGGATCATAACAAGATTATATGGTTATGGCAAACAATTCGTAAGATGTGTTTAAAGCCAGTAAAAATTCATTTTATGTTAAAAAGGGTTAAGAAGAAACTTTTAAGTAATTCATTATTTTCACCATCCTGTGTTGTTCAGTTGACTGATTTCATTATCCGTGACCTATAAAATGGTCTTGATCTGCTATTCTGGAATAGATTGCTTTTGTCTCATACCCGGAGGAGTTCGCGGTTTTTTTCTCATGAGGATATCGCGATATTTCCCTCAGTCGAGTAAATGTTATGGTGAGGAAGCGTCGCTCTGTCTTTTTGTGATTATTTCTCCCTATTTTCAGGGGCGTAACACCAGTCCATCGTCCGCCGGTCTAACTGCTTTTGCAATATGAGAGGCATCCTGCAGAAATACAGGGAGAGAGTGCGAACACCGTCCGTAAGTGTGAGACGGCACTTCTGCCTGACGAACCTTTTAAAAGAATTTCTTTTTCGGTACAGACATGACCGATAGTATACAATCTTCACTGTGCTGGTGGAGGTCATTTTTAAAAAGTGGTGATGCATATAATTGCTAGAACTTTCTGGCGGGAAGTATAACTGCCCCCCCCACCTCACTCTCTCTGAATGTGACCTAAAGCTCTCCGGGAAAGTATTTAATAGAAATCACCACAAGATGGCATTAGAGACAGAGGGTTAAAAAAAGTTACACTGTCCAAAAGCTTTAGTTAAAGATACATGGATATGAAAGACGGGTACAACAATGACATCATTTAAAATACTGAATCCTGCAGACAAACTGCAGCAGATGTAATTGCTTCTTAAACTTAAAGTTGTTATATCTCTCCCTGAGGAGTATTGTGCTATTTTTTTGTGCTAGTTATTTTTGTAATGCTTCTGGTCAACAGGAATTTCTATCCCAGGGGGACCATTAAGTTGTATCTCATTTTATGTGGCCTGGACATAATTGTGAGTCATGCATCCTTTAAAATCTCAAATCACTAATTCAGAGGCCCAAGTGACTGTAACAGCCTCAAGGTGTCAACAATATAACCTATGGTTTGGAACAGGCAGAAACTTAAGTGGTCTTTACTGCAATTCCTTCTTTTTTTTTTACATAAATTTTCAATTTCACATTTGGCCTGTTTGCACTCTTTGACCCCTTGCTGGAGTTTCACGGCTGCTATTGCCTGAGTAGGTGGTGGGAAACTGCTGTAATAGAATCTTGAAGACACACTGGCTTCAAAAATTGTGCTCGCCTGTATATTTTTGTTGTGAAGCCACACGAAATGTTCCAGTGCGTAAATGTGTCACCCGTGCTGCCGGTTATTAAAAGCGCAGTGTCGGAATGGCTGCCGAAGGGTTAAGAGTTGTGGTTAACTGGGCAAAAGGATTTGAAAAGTACACTCACACACGATTAAACTAGCACACAGTTGCCTTGCATGACGGGGAAAAGGTGATGGAGAAACAGCTTCCTGTTTTCTTGCACGTGTTCTCCATGCTACGGTGTGTGCATCAGTGCATGCACCACTACACGCGTGCGTGAATGTGCATGCACGGGAGCCATGTGCGTCGTGGGCCGCCGCGTGTGAGTGCACCCGGTAAAGACTGCGCAGAAGGCCACGGATACCCCACCCGTCCCTTGTGCTACCACTTGCCGTACTTGTTTGTTCTCGGGCTTAACAGTCCTGAGGGCGCCCCCCCCCCCCCCCTTCACAGACAAGCCACTTCCTTGCGCTTGATGCAAGGGTGCCGTTTGGAAAGAAAAGCGCGGGTCTTCATCTTGCGGTAGGAGGTGGTAACTCCGGCATACACCAAAGCGGGACTACAGCCACATGTAATACCTGTGTCCGGGCAGCAAAAAAAAAAACCAGACCAACCAGGGGAGACAAACAAAGTGGGGTGGGGGAGGGGTTTGGGGTGGTGGGTGCTTTGTTGGCCAGGCAGTCAGCAGGTCTGGAAAGTTCTACTGTTGAAGGATGTTACATAACAGTGATAAAGGCTGCTAATAGGAGATCGTATAAGCCTGTAGATGTTGCTGTTGTCAGCAAAACACACACGGTGGCATAAGATGTATAATGATGTACATGAGCTGTTGATGAGGTTCATCTTCATGAGTTTCTTTCCAAGGCACCATGTCATTGTCCCTGTATGAAAGTCAAAACATCGGTCTGGACATGAGCACCATTTCATGACCCCCCTCCTTTGGTCTAGCCATTAAGTTAACTTGAGTGAATCCAGTGATTTCATGCCCAGTAAAAGGATTTGATACAAATAACAGGTAGCTAACTGGTAGTAATTTCACTCTCCCTTTGAGCTAAAATGGTTCTTGCTAAGAGGATGCAGTTCTTACAGTTAAAAGCATTACCCGTCAGCTCAGTATGCCCTGTGAATGAGGCCTACACACGATATTTAAAACTTTTAAGCTGTTCAATGCCTCAGCATGGACCAGTATGAGTTTTTTTTTCCAGTGGCTGGAGTGCCAATTCTGCCACCAACCCCTAAATTTCCCTATAAGTTGGAGAACCTCCTTGCAGGGCTGGGTGTAGATTAACATCATACCCAGGACAAAGCAATTGCGGATTAAGGGCCTTGCTCAAGGGCCCAGCGGAGTAGGAGCATGCCTGACATTCACAGGATTCGAACTAACTACCTTTCAGTTGCTGGGACAGATCCCTAGCCTTAGAGCAACCACGCTATTTAAAACTTTTGTAGGGAGAACAAGAATGAAGCTAAAAACGTGCATCAATCATCATGTGAACGAAAACGCTCTCCTTGTAAAACGTGTGAAATTTCCCAGTAACAAAATGCTCACATGACTGCCTGCCTTCACCTTTCTGCTTTCTCAAATGGAAACCTTTACTATAATATCAGAACAATGGCAGTGTAGAGTTTAATTGTATTCAAGTGCTTATGTGACTAGGTAAGGTCAATTGACAAACATTTTTTATCTGAGACAAAAACAGACATTCTACCACAAAGAAACACGCCACGTTTCAGGATGCACTTTGGTGTCGAGGCATGCAGTCACCCCCTGTTGGATAAGCGGTTATGGGAAAGAATGGATGGATGAATGGATATAAGGTGCTCTGTCAGTTTGAACATGAGCATGGCTGGATAAACGGGTAACATGGCAACTATCTGAAACTCACTGCCATCATGTATGATGGAGCTACAATAAGCAAGAAGGCCCTGGCAAATGCTCGACTTTAGCAGATTATAACTAGGTGTCAGAGGAACAGCTCACTGGATCTGAGAGAGATTCAGTGGTTTTCCGCAGAAAGGCAAAGAGCGTCAGCTGATGTGTACGATCACCAGCTAATTCGTGAGGACCGAAGGCATAGACGGCAACACAGACCCAAAGTGTAACGCGCATTTATCCTACAGAGCCCTCACTTTAAAGCCATTCCGTACTTTATGTCCTCTTAATCCAGATGGAGTCGTCTGTGCGTACTTCACTCAGAGGATGAATAAAAGCCTTGTTTTAACGCAGTTCGTCTGAGCATCATACACAGCTAATGGCACAAGAGAAGCGCTGTGGTAATTTTGATATGATTTCTGCCTCGACAAGCATTGCAGCGATGAGCGGGTAAGTGGCGGATTAAGACGTGTGGCTGTCTAGAGTGCATGATATGAGACTGACCTGACAAGGACAGACTTTAACATCTATAATTAGAAGTTGGCGCTTTTAAGCACATGTCAGTTCTGGGGCCGCTTCTTTCAGGCGTGTGGTTTCGTCTGTTTCGCCTTGTGACTCCCAGCTCCTCCTATAGTGCAGCGGAGCCCTGCTGTGAGAAGGAGCCTCAGCGTGGAGCTGTGACTTCTGCAAGTCTGACCCTCTTCGCCTCCTCTCTGAGTCTTCTTTTAAAAAGCGGACAGTTCCTTTAAAACCAATCCCCCATAAGTACCCTTGGGGTTTTCCTGCACATACGTGGAACGTGAGATTTGGTTACAGGGTCTTTGAGCTGTCGGCCACCTCACTACATTCATAGACGGCACGGAGACACATTGTAGGAATGCATTTACACCCTTGTGGGAGTGCAGCACCACTGAGATATTCTCGCTGATGGCTGCAGATCCATCCTCCAGGAACGAAATGGACGTCTGCTTATGACCCCTGGCAAAGGCATCAAATCACAATATCCTCAATGGTGGGAAAAGGTTACATAAATGAGTACTAGTGCATAATCGAGTTCTGTCATCTTTGGTACTATACTGTGCTGCAAAACTAGCAATCAGTGTGGGAGACCAATAGTGTCCTCTACAGGTCAGACTGAGAAACAGGCCCTTCAGCTTTTTATAAAAATGATTATTGCTTTCAAAGTTTATTTCGGTAATATTTTTATTTTCCAAAATATGAAGTCTGGTAAAATTACTTTGCTTGGAATGTGAAATATTTACATGATGTTGAAGGTGATGTTGACCCTTCTTAAGCCCATCTGAGTCCCCCACTGCAACACAGAGAACTCGACCACATTCTCAAGAGGCTGGAGAAAATGAAACTAGCAACATTTTGAGAGAGAGAGAGAAAAAACACAACTAACGTGAAACAAGAATTAAAGTGTTTAACGACAAGGCTTCACACTTCAAATGCAGAGGAGAGAGAACTCACCTGGAGTCAAGGCCTGAAATGATGCTAATGGTGTTCTTAACTTTTGTTTTGCCTTTGGCTGACGTCCCCATCCAGCTAAATCAAACTTTAGTGTGGGATGCCAGCACTCGGATTGTCAGACTACCTGGTGAGGATCTGAGTAAGGCGGCTTTCAGCCTGAGAGCCTGCTACCTGCTGTCTCCTTTATCCTGCTTTGCTCTGTGAATATAGCATCTATGTTTGGAAAATTCCCCCCCTCAACTAGGACACCCGCAGAGATGAAAACAAATGTTGTTAAGCTGAGGATGGTGGACCTGATAAGATGGACATCAAGTGGGTCAACCCAACAAGATCATCTTTAAAAACATCCAGCTGTAAGAGTAAGGAGATTCTTGCCAGCCGTTGGACTCTCCTATGGCACGCTACCTACAGGGCCACCCACAGTAATATGGCACCACCCTGGCATACTCAGAGAATAAATAACCAGCAGATGTTTACTTTTGTGCACATCCTAAGGTTGGTTTTATGTACGTGTTACATCAAGGCCCCATACCTGCCCCCTGCTCCCTGTTTGACCCCCCAATGTCCAAGAGCATCACTGGGGCAAAGCCTCTCACCAGCTGAGCAGCAGCCTAGAGGCACCCAGTGGCTGGGTAGGTGTGCTCCTTCCGTTCCTGTTCTGTTTTCAGTTCAGCTATCAGCAGCTGTGCACCCTGGTCTCTGCCAAACCGCAGCCTATTTCCCCTCTACCCTTCTCTGGGGAGTAGCGCTCTGCAAGCCCCCCCTCAATACCCCGCAGGGTTCGCTTTCGCTTCCCAACACAGCGGTGCCCCCCCGTCAGACAGAAACAGTCGCACACAAATACAGCCAACACGCAGACATGGCGACTACCCTTCCCTTAATGCACTCTCTCTCTCATCCTTCCTCCCCACTTCCACCGACCTGCCTGGCCCGCTGTGTCGTCCCACTCACACTCCCTCCCTCTTTCGTAGCACACTCCATATTTGCATATCCGCTTTTCACTGACTTCCCAGATGCTCAATGAGTCCAGCTAGTGGTTCAGATTATATTTTCTTCCAGCCACTCAGAAAATACCTCTTTAGATACAACATGTTTTGGGTTTTTTTTTGGTAACACTTTTCATTAACGGCACCTTCATAATGCATTTGTAATGTATTCATAGAACATTCATAAACAGCATGTAAGTATACCTTAACATACCTTAACAGCTGTAAAATATATTAATAACAAACATTATTTGATAATACAATTACAATGTTTATTGTATAATGTTTGTTATTAATATATAAGAGCTGTTATGGTACATTAGGATGTTAAGGTATACTTACATGCTGCTTATGAATGTTCTATGAATGCATTATAAAGGTGCAGTTAATATAAACCATTATTGTTTTTTCTTTAATTCAAAAACAGAATAATTTTGAAGACCTCTGTCTGGCTGTGTGCTGAGCAATAGATTGGCACCCCATCCTGGGTTGTTCACTGCCTTGCACCCATAGTCTTCTGGATAGGCTATGGACCCCCCCCTCCCCCACAACCCAGGAGGGAGTGCACTCTTACTTAATGTATTAATTACCCAGAAGCCAAGTTTTAGTTGCGTATTGATCATTAATCAATAATGATGGTACATGTATTTCATGCAGTTACTATATTTGTTTATGATTTGTTACTAAGTTACTCGAGCCCCTTCAAGTAAAAGGGTTACAGTATTATATTTCTTTGCTGTTTATTATCTCAGTCACTAGATGTTGGTCAGGGAATGCTTGTCTAAGTGTGATCAGACAGGTCCTCTTATTGGCACAGAGAACCTTCAGTGGTTCAGCTAGTCTCCTGGTTAGTGTCCTTAGACCATACCATGTCAACATCAGCCTTGCTTCTCCTCAAGCACCCTGCCCCTGCCCCAGCCCCTTGGACTGCACACAGCCCCAGTGCTGAGCCTCCTGACGGGTACTGCAGTGGTAAGCTGCCTAAAATCACTACTCTGCGCTGCTCTGACACCTCTGCTTCGTTTTACCTGATCAGCTTGTGGTCAGGCAGATATTCTTTACTGGAAACATTTTTGATCAAAGTTCCCATTGGTCTGTAGATTTCCGTTGTCATAGTCTGATTATTAAAATCATGGAAGAGACTGGAAATAAATCGACAAACTTACCTAAACCGATAATGGAGAAATTGTTTGGTTACCTTGCTGGTTGTCTTCTTGAAGTTGTTACAGTGGGTAGGTAACGGATGTGATCAGGTGTTCCAAAGACCTCTAAAGGGATCATGAAACACAGCCCTAGACCTTAGGAGAGGAAAACCTGTTGACAGGAGGAAGTCGTCACATTTTGTGGCAGTGCGTTAATGGTGCTGAATTTCAGCTAAGTAGGGTTGTAAGTTCAAGCACTGGAGGTTCTGTTGTACATTTGAGCTGCTCTAGTAAAAATATCTAGAACATACATTCATAGTGGGGAAGGGATTCAGATGCATTACAATGGAGGTTTGAGGCACCACGGTTATTTTTGTGAAATACTGATGAGGTGAAAAACAACTGATTTAAGTTGCCTTAGACACACTTGCTAAAGACTGGACATGTGGTAGCAGGAAGTATCAAGCTGCTTGTCGCTAGGCCTTATGCCTTGAGGTTCCTGTGAAAAGGGACACTGATTGGCTGATTCCGAGGCAGGGAGAGCCAACCGCCCACACCAGTATAGCTGGATTCCCTGCTTCCCAGTAGGCTGCTCCCAGTGCCCCGCCCAGTCCTCCCTCTGCCTCCCGGCACACCTCTTCAAGTATACCCCCCCCCCCACTACCCCCACACCTCCAAACTTTCTCACCAATCCTTAAAATATCCTGGCCCTATGCCCTCCTCATCTGTTCGAGCATGTATCTGTCCTGCCATTTCCCGGCTGTCCTTCTCCGTGTGGCTGCGGATAAGGACACACGAGCACACACACTGTGAAAATGTAAAGCTGGGACGCGTGTTGAGCTGCTAAGCACTCGAGGAAAGGAAACGGACGAGAAGCTGTACATCTGTTTCTAGGGTGTGGTCTCAGGTATAATAGCCATGGCGAGGGCCAGCCCATGCGAATCCTAGCAGCATGCCAAGACAGCGTCGCCGGGCAGGAAAAACTGGAATCCTAGTCAGCAGTGATTGTTTCCTAATCCGCCAGTATACAGTTTCACTGTGACTGTTAGTATTCACAAGCCTTCTCACTGTCTGTCTGAATCACTCAAGACCTAACAATCTGGGGTGACATGTGCCCAAGCCTTGAAACACATTGTAAACACGTGTTTTATCACTATTATTATTATTATTGTTGTTATTGTTATTATTATTGCTATAATTAGTAGTAGTAGTATTATGATGATGATGGTGATTATTATTAGTAGTATTATTACTACAATCTTGAGCTGCAGAACTCCTATCAAGAGTTACTGATACGGGGTCAGCTTGACCCCCGCTGTGGATAGTCAGTTTGGAAGAGGGATGGACTAATAATGCAGTGCTTCAGCTATTCATGTATGTATTAATGACCTGCTATAAATAGTGTTTATCGAGTTACACAGATTAATGTAAGGCTCCTCATTGGACATCAATATATGAGACTTTTCTGAAACAAGTACCCTGCATGTTTACTGTAAGTTTTTCAGGTTCCATTTATCCACTGCACTTGACACTGGATCTCCCACATGGCCGATTGGAGTGCACATTAATATGAACTGATCCTGTCTGGTTATTAACCCATGACACCACCCTCTGGGTCTGATTCGTGTATGAAACTCTGCCCAGCATCTGCTGCTTACGGTGATTGTTCCTGATGACTGGCAAATGTGTGGCTTCAGCACGCGTGTGAGAGCGGTTCTGTGGACATGGCTCCTGGGTTGCCAGCTGGTCTGGGATAGCTGCCCGGCCCCATCACCCAGCGACTGACAGAAAACACCGCGTCGACACGGTGACTGCGGTACCCAAAAGCCTAGGGTATGTGAGGTGGGGGACCTCAGTTTAACTGCTCAGCCATGCCTCTTTGTCTCAGTCAGCGAAAGCCACAGTAATCAGGTTTTCATCATCTGGGTCAAAGTTAGGATCAGTAAGAAGTGTGATTCTTGTGTGGCACAGTGTGTCCTTAAGGTATTTGCTTGGTGCGTTTGTGTTGTCTTCCCCACTGTGTTAAGTTTGCTCTTCTTAAAGGCATATTGTCCTACTTCCTGTATGTTTGGATCTTCCCTGTAAAAGCACCTGCCCGCGTCATCGATCCCTTAATCCCACCCTTTCTTCAGATAGCCAGCCCACAAACTGCCAAAGCTGTCAGAAAGTATCGCCTTAAAAACAGAAAAAGTGAAACGTCGCCACTGAGTTTCGGAGCCGCTTGCATGTCAGAAAATGTCGGCTGAAAGAATAAATCCACCTAATCATACATCTTCCAACTGCTTATGCAATGCAGGGTCACAACGAGAACACCGTCTATTCCCGGAAGCAGGGGAGCACCGGGACAGGGTGCCAGTCCAGCGCAGGGCGTAAATTAAAAAATGCCAAAGCTAATTCTTTTTTAATACGCTTTGCAAACTTTTCAGCAAACATGTCATTTGGCAAAATCGCTAAATGCGGATATAGGGTCCTTTGTGAGCTCAATGTTAGAAGTTTCGCAAGCTTAGCCACTAAGAAAAAAAAACCCATGAACAGGCGCCAGGGCCCCAGAGATGAGCGGCTTTCCATGCTCATGAAGTGGGTGACATAAGGTGAAAGAAACGAACAAAAAATATAGACAACAATCTGAAGGCTGACAGGGGGCACATTATTAAAACCCCAACCTAAGATAAACCGTGGGCTGCCCTTTGCCTCAGAGTCCCGGCTGACTGAATGGGTTGAGCAGCTTTGATTGAGCCTGCTTCACAACTACAGGCCGGGCTCTTATTTCTTAGAACTGGTGCTAATCATTTTCACGCAATCTATTGTCTGTACAGGATGATATCAAGACTGGAAACAGTGTCAGACATATGGGCCTTCAGCCAGACTCAGATTACCCTTATATCTGATAGCTAATGTACCCCGATAGGAGAGCTGTTATGCCAAAACGGTCACACTGCACCGCTGATAAATGCTGATAATGACCATAGATGTTACTTACTTGTAGGCCCTTTGTTGATAATTGACATTTAATCGGCAATGTAATGTGACCTTTTGACACAAAAAAAAATAGAATCTAAGAATCACATTGCATTTATGGCACGCTATGTACATTTTTTTTCCACCAGAAGTATATTTTGGAAATTCAAAGTATCATCTCGTATAAGCATTTGCAGGTACAAATAGGTTGTATTTTTGTCAGTTTAGAATGATGTTACAGAACTAACTGCCACACAAGTATTCTTGAGTAAATTATTGTGCTGTAGGACAGAACAATAATGAAGAAAAAAAGTCATTTCATTAAACATTCTACACACAGCCATGCTATAGGTCCAGCTAAAGCATGGATTAGTGCATCGTGCTCTGCTACTTTCATATTGACAGGGTGAGAAAAGTTGAAAAGTTTTTCTCCTTTACTGCAGAGGGAAAGGGCCCGTGAAAAAAAGCTACCATCCTTCCCCTAATCCACAGGGCGGGGAACGGTGTGAGCCTCGCACCAATAACCAGCCTGCCGGGGCTTGGCAAGTCCGCACGCGTCATCTGTGTCTGTCACACTCAGTGGCACGTGTGCAGGCATACGCGTGTCGATGACATACACTTGAAGAGCATGTGCTTTAAAAGAGTGGAATTACTGACCTGACTTTGATCTTTTTAACACTATTGGAAATGCTATTTTTCCACGTGTAAAGTTTTTACATGATCTGAAAAAGGCTGAATATGGTATCACATGTGGTGCTAATGTCATGGAAGATTTCACTGGGCTTTGGGTGTCGCTTGCGTGGTAAGCTCCAAACCACAAATTTTATAAATATATATTTTTTTAGCACTTTTTTTTTATTACAAATATTTCAGCAATAAAATTGAGGAATACACTGCAGACAAAAGTACCTGAGATCCCTAAATTTATTTCCACTGAACTCTGAGCCAGAGTTTGAACAGTATAAAGCCATCATATTCAGTACAAAATGTATACAATTCATATATTATATATTTTACAAAAATACGCTGCAACCTTTCCTTTGCCAGTTTTCCATTCAGCAGAAGTTAAAATTGTTTTTTTGCTAAATTATTTACACTTTGTTTTTTAAAAAGATTCATCCATTGCACTTAGTTAAATGCTCTCCTAAATCCTGTGCTAGGCTTCCTCTTCAAGTATAAATCAACTTTCAAGACTTAAAATAAGAACGTGTAAAATAAGAACACGTGTTCATCAAATTCGGCACACATATTTACACAAAATGTCCATACTCCTTGTTTTAAATGTGAAAAGGTATTTGACAAGTTTACAAACATCATACTTCTGACTAGACAACACAGTGACTTCTTTAGCAATCTGTCTACTTCAGGCTTTAAAAATAAAGGAATATACTGTAAGCCCTTGGCTAATGTCCTTTGCGAGGTCTATTTAATTTTGTACCAGTCTGGACAAAACCTTTAATAGTCACTTATTAAAAACAAACACATCTGAGTTCAGATTCCTCTGGGCTCATTTAGTTTTGCTGGTCTCCATTATTTGAGTCATGCAGCATGAACATTGAACAAACTGTATTGTCAAAGACTATAGGTAATGAGCTCATCGGGGGGGCAGTGTAGCAAACCGGTAGCCCTCACTGCATAGGCTTCGAGAATCTAAACTGTAATATGTTGGTTTTGATACCATAGATACCATTGCTGGTACCTTAAATCTGGATGTCCACTGCACTACACATGCAGACCTACCAGCTAAACAAAAAAGCAACCTACAAAATCTCAAAATAAACGCTTGACAACAGGGCGGGAAGAGACATTAACGAAATACAAACTATTTCCAAATAAAACTTTGAATTTCATTTGAACGGTAGGCATTTCTTTGTTCCATTTTGAGGCTCATTACTACATCTACAGAAGAAAAATATCAGAATGGAAAAAAAAAATACAAAAAACATGCCAGAAAAAAGCTGCCCTGTAAAAAGGAAGGTTCCCGCTCATGTCGAGTGGCAACCCTTTTCACACACATATTGGAGGCCTTCAAACAGCAGAGAACGGTGAGGATCAGCTACCTCCATAGTCTGCGCTGAACGCGGGAGGCACAAAGGTCTAGGTATCTTCACAAGGATGAAACAATAACCATAGACATTAAACTGAAGCCCCAGTGTTTCTGCTGCGTTTTCAGAGTTCCTGTGGAAACCTGCTTGAGTCACACATTCTCATTTAATACGAAACTTACTTCACGGATTGCACCGGGCAAAAATCGGGAGCATTTTACAAAAGAAAAAGCACTTTGGTAACAAAAAAAATGCAACCTTTTCGCTTCTTAATAAGCAGTTATATAGGCTCAGCAAACAGACTGTGCAAACAGTCTAATGTTTTAATAATATGCTAGTATATTTATGAACATCCCAAAAAATATACTTCACACCATCCTATGAGAAAAGAGAAAAAAAAATAAATACAAGTTTAATAAGGCCTTAAATTATCACAAAAAACAGCTTCAGACCCCAAGATACATAACTTCCCTTTCTACTAAAATATCTTAAATACAGACCATTTAGATTCTGTAATATAACTTCCAGAAAATGCAACAAGAAAGAATCCAGTTGAACCCTGAACTTAACATCTTTGGCGAAAATGGCTGAGGAAAAATAAAGCAGAAATTGGAGTAGAGAAGGAAACGCGGATGTTTTGACCTGGATGAGAGAGTTTGCCACTTAAGAAGCAGAATGAATCTGGTCGTTGGCACAATGGAATCATAATACTTCATCTATGTATTGGTCCTCCATTTCATATGATTCACAGGGGAGGATAAAGGCTACGAGGAATGACAGAGGTCTCCAACGGCTACAGCACCAGCGAGCGAATACCCTCTGAACCATGCGACTGCTGGGGATCTCACCTGAGGTATTCTCAGCGATTCCTTCAAAATGGACAAGCACTGGGGACGTCGCATGAAAATTCTGCAAAACCGACAGTGGCATACAATTGCCTAGCGAAAGTAATCAACAGGGGTAACACCATTGCATTACAACCCAACAGTTGATGTCACATGGGTGGGGATGAGAAACCATGATCCTTACATTGGAACCATCAGGCCAACATAATCAAAGTAGTACAGCAACATTAATTTGAAGAAGTACTAGACGTCTGAAATATGTTTAGCACAAGATGGCAGGGTGTTTAACACTGCACGGATAGACAAGCAAGCTGGCCTGAAGGACCGGTTACAGAGGCTCACACTCTTAGGTGCTGAGACAACCAGGACGTAGATGTAAGCTGGACAAAGATTTTTGTTTTCAACATGGTGGTGTGGCACTGATTTCAGGTTTTCTGACACCTATACAGCTGTGCCAAAGGTTTCCTAAATCCATATCATGCCGTGGAGGCTGTTAAAAGTGCTGGTCTGCAGAACTTACATTCGCCTGTTGACTTTAGGCATTACTATCCCAGTGGGCAATACGTAACGTAACACAAACTAATGAAATAGTAAAAACAGACAGTACAGACAGTGGACTTTGCTGGTGGATGCAGGAAATGGCCGTCTCTCTTCCTCAGGCACTTGTAAGGCCTAATCACAGCACCACATGGAGGAAGGTCTGGCTCCACACTGAGGGGAATAAATTGTTTTGGAACGGCAATAGCAAGACCCTAAGTACACTTCATTGTTTTGTCCCAAAGCTCATGACCTTGTAATATTTCAGGGAACCATCTAAGGGTGCAAATGATGGCAATGAAATATGGAAGGCCAGTGCAGGAATGATCTGGAAGCTCTACTGGATGTAAACTGTTCGGTAATGGCAGCACATGCAGAGCCTGTCCTGGAGAGAGGAGTTCACAGGTATTTCGGAAGAGTCCCCATGAATAGCTGCTTCGCTAAAATTAAGACTTCAAATACAACAAAAGACAACAGTGCTCAGAAAGGGGTTGTGAATCATACCAGTACAACACACCACAACTCACTTCACTTATTCCAGTCATACAATCTCAAATGGCTACACATGGGAAACTGATCACTGTCCTTTTGGACCCAAAATTATGTGTATTTGGTTCATGTAACATAGCCTGTGTCATACAGGTGTGTCCATGGCGCAGATAACTAGCGTGGTCTCCACCAGGGAGACTTGCTGGACACGAGCGAGGGTTCCCGCTAGTGGAAGGTGTGCTCCCCACGAATAATATGTGAGGAGAACTCATAGCGATCCTGGCTACGGCAGCCACATATGTTGCACTCCAGTGGGTCTCTGTAGCCATGGCAGCCCATGTGGATGGTATACATGACGTGGTCCAGGAAGAGAACCCGGCAGTGCTCGCAGCGGAAGGCCCGTACCTCCTGGCCATCCTGGGTGAAGACACGGAAAGTCTCCCTGGACACAGTGCGACTGAAGGCAGCCATGCTGGCATGTGATGCCTCAGCTGGTTCGGGGCCTCTTGGCTCCGCGCCTCGGCCGTCCTCCTTACGGCAGGAGGGGCTGGACCTGGGGCAGGGGGCATGGCTCAGGGGACCACCTGGCCTGTCCTGCGGGCTGCTACGCTCCGAGTCGGCCGAGTCCAAGCAGCTGTTACTGGGAGATTCCTCCCGGGTCTGCGGTAGCCCCCTGCGCCGCGTAAGACAGAGGGGCCCATTGGGGGAGGAAGACAAATCAGCAGGAGGGGGCGGCGGGGGTGGGCCCTCGCAACTACTGGGCCGCTCAATGCGAGGCCCCATCGGGTAGAAGAGCGGGGCCACCATGGCCATGCCGTCAGCCATGGCCAGTGGCGGGGGGTGCACCAGGGGCCGTAGCGAGTCAGCGCCCAGGTAGGAGATTGCGTTGCTGATGGCTTGGTCCATCACATGGCCCTGCATGACCTCCACCTCCTTCAGGCCCATTTCATAGCCAAGCTCAGGGTAACTGTATCGCATCTGCTTCTCACCTGCGGGGAGAGATGGCACACTGAACAGGCAACGCCCTGGAAGATGGGCATCAAGGCCGTATGTGAAAGAGTACAGCCCCACGACCTGCACAGCTACATTTACCCTAACTGACAATTTTTAAAACTATGAAGAGTGTGTCTCAATATAATTATATACATAAAAAAAAAAAATGGAAAAAAAAATTACAGATGATATCTCGATGTATGAAGAATGTCTACACAAAATGCTTTGAGGTCCGGAAGGCGCTTAGCGGTCCAGGTTTGCCTGTGCAACCTTTCCAGGTCTGTGTTTGTGATTGGTACAGGTCTTTAATCACGGAAAGCCCCACACGAGCGCTACACACTGTGCTGAGCGTTTAACCCCTGCAAAACAGGGATGCGGTGAGTGTTTTTGCCTACATCTCGATAAAAGCCGTGGCGACGATTCAGGTGTACCAAACCACAAAGTGAAAAAACACTTTCTTGCCTTGTTCATTTTTTTTTTTTTTCACCCTCCATGTGACGCAGCCATGACACACTATTCTCACTACAGAGAAATAAAGTGCCAATAAAAATAATTTTGGGTGATGATTTCAAAAGAAATAAAATGCAAAAACATCTATAATTCTTAAATATGTTCTGCCTACATTTCCACAAAAAATGGATGGCAAATTCTTTTAATCAAATGAATTTTTTTACAGTAACAGTTTGGGTCTTTTCAGTATATACCAGTCATCACCAAGAGAAATTCACTGGTATGGCATTATTATACAAGGCTCTCCCTGTCAATGACAATGTGCCGACTACAAGACACTGTTTCCTTTCCGTTTCCAAAACCCAAACCCAGAACAGACGTCGTAAGCAGAAAGTGCATAACTACTTTGTCTGTCTTGAAAGTACTATAGGAAAGTTTGTGTAGTACTTCATCCGAGTTACCGGTCTCTACAGAAGCAGAAAAACAACTAATTTAAGCAGCTGTGATTTAAAATTATTGCATTTTTAAAATGGAAAGTGGAATGTATGTGGATGAACTGAACTAATTTTTATTATTTTGTTTGGAAAAGAACTTGAGATGTTCCTCTCTTAACTAATCAAAAAGTCACCTGATTATCCTTTTTCATGTTAATGCTATTCATATTATTTTCATAGTCAGAAATAAAGAATAATTTAACCTCAGAATGTAAAAGGATAGCATATGACTGAATTGTATACACAGAAGAGCAAAAATTCACAAAGACAAAAAGCCTTTCATGACTTTAATTTGTTGTCATTAGAGAGAGAAACATTTCAACTTCAGAATTTGTCTAAAAGATTCATCACTTGTTTGAATAAAAAAAAACTGGTTGAGTTCATAAAAAAAAAAAAAAAAAAAAATCCTCAAAAATAGTAGTACGAATTAAACTTAGTTTTGAAAGATCCAGACAAGCAAATGTATTTATAATATTAAGTAATTAATAACTTATACTAAATGCTAATAAAAGACCTCTGCCTCAAATATTCACCACATGTATGTAGCGGGATCACTTGTTGAGTGATGCGACTGAAATACAACCGATACTAGCAGTCTTTCTGAAAAACAGAGCCACCTTCATACAAATGTGCATGGCCACTAAGTCTAGAAACTTCCTAAAACTCCTACCTGTGGCTACCTCCCCATTAAGGGACATTTCTTAAGGTACATTCTAGAAAAAGTCAAACTTGTGCACACGATGCCTCCAAACATGTGTAAAAATAAATGACAGCCTCCACTTGCATGAATGAGTTTCATCCATGGCGTGAGAACATCTCTCCATGCTGTAAGGTGCGACTAACAGACCTTGCTGACTTAAGACAATGGTGCCATTTACTGTATGATAAGGAGTAATAATCCTATTTCTGTGGGAAGGTGCAAAGAACTCTCATATATTCTTGGCAAAAATGCCCGTTTAATCACCAGAAACCTGTCAAATAAAAATGACCTCACAGGTGCTTCAGTTTTTTTTTAATTGTGTAGTAGTTGGACTAATGTAAATCAATACTGTTTGGGCTGCCCCTGAAATTTAAGGACAAACTACCGTCCCCTGTTTTGCAGATGCATCAAAGGCTAACCGGTCATTAAAGGATGATTGGACCTTCCTAGTTCACATTAACTCTGAAGCAAAACCGTAGGAAGAGCTGTGCCCCGTGGACAACGGGCTCTTTCTGGCAGGCCCACCATGATACCTACCCACAAACTTCTGCGGTGTGGTACTCTTCCTCTTGCCCACGTTGCCCTGGAGCCGCTCGATCACGGGTGGCCTGTCGAATGGCATCATCGAGTGGGCGTCCATCAAGAGCTTGGGGTCACTCCGGACATCCCCTGGGAAGGTGAGGGGGTAGCAGTGGAATGGCAGAGATGAGCGGCAGATGGCTAAAGAAAAATCGACATGCCTGGCACTGATTTATCAGGGCTGCCGTTTAATTCAAGAGGCAAATTAATACTAGTTGTCACAATGACTTTGGCTCGGGGAGAAACCTGGCCACAATATCCCACATCAAACGCACCTGCACCTGGTCATTTTATTTGCCAGCCGTGGCCTCGTTACCTTGATGGGGTCTTAGGTTGGAGGAAGGGTCCATGCTGATGCCCTGTAGGTAGTTGTGACAGCGCTCCTTGTGTTCTTCCAATGACGCTCTCTGTTTGTAGCTCCGCCCACAATAGTTACACTTGTGCGGTTTACCCACTGCAAAAGAACAGAAAGGCGAGTCACACACACACACGAGAAACGACCCGTTACAGATGAACCATTAACCAAAAATGTCGCAGACCTGGTTCAGCACTTGCCAGTACCATCACCCCCACCCCACCCCCCGCTCCAGTGCTACATCATCCGGCGGGGGTGCAAAGCAGTAGGACTGGTGAGCATGGCAGGAAGAATAATGAATAAGCTCTCAGGAAAAAAGGGGGACGCAGGAAGCAGGGCAGCGCGTCGTGAACTGCTCGAGGTCTGGTCCTCACCTACTGCCGACCAAACCCAGAAGATGTGGGTGGCAGGCTCCACCTTAAGGTTTCTCTTACTCACAGCCTGCTTTGGTCGCCTGGAGTTCACTACTACAGCGTGAAGCCTACGGATCAACCCTTCCTGCTGAGGGCGAGAGCAGCGATAAAGGTGGAAAAAAGTATTGGCGTGCTCAACAGAGGGGGCACCACTACCAGTTTTTCCACTGATTCACCCTTTCATTTCCACTCGGAGCTCCCAGAACGGGGCCACGAGAAATGCAAGCAAGAGAATCCACCGCCCGCATTTCAGTGGGCTGTTCTGGTGGGAGGCCAAGACAGGGTGAGGCAGGTGGGACCGGGGGCTGAGTTTGACATGTGTCACAGAGAGGGGGGAAGTGAGCAGGCAGGACCAGCAGCATGGCATTACATAGAGACAGAGGGGCAGACGAGCAACGAAAAGTTTAAAAAGAAATAAAAACAATTTGGGGCTGACATCTGTGTCATCACAGTGCAGTAGCAAGTAATAAGTGCAGACTATGGACGAACCTCAGAGAGTTCACCAAGATGCGGATGCCATTTTCATTTTCATCTTCAGCCAGGAAAATTATGAGGACCACCATGATCATCAGATGATCAGAGCTAAATCAAAAATCCAGACGTACATTTGTTTTTTTTTTTGTTTTTTTTTTTTTAATACTGCTGAGAGAGCAAGCAATCCGTAAGGCGTATATGGGGAGGGCCAGTCCCACCAGTAACTAAATCTGATGATCTACTCACACTGTCATGAGAAGAGACTGAAAATAGTCCGTCTCATTATTACTTTATTACGGGATTACTGTGGGCTTTTCTTCTCGAAATTTGTCATGCAGCCTCACAAAACAGATGACGACAGGGTTTTGAAAACTTTCGAGGTGACAGCGTTTTGATGACAAAAGGAATAAATGTAATAAAAATATGGCAAACGAATTCTAGATTCTCATTTCTGTCTGTACTAATACCCACAGATCACTGTGACCACAATATGAGTTATTATTAGTGGGAAGTTATTTATTGAACATGGACTTCTGTGGTTTCACTGGTCTTGTACCTTTTTTTAAATATTTTTTTTAAAAAAGGTACTAGTTCAGCAACAAGCGTCTACCATATTTTCATTTGACAATAACAGAGGTAACATTTGTTCGCGTTATCTATCCCTCACTGCTTATATTTATGAATAGGTCCCCAGACTAATAAGTATCTAAATGTTATTAAAAAATTTCCTTTGTTATTTTTGCAAATGATCTGAGTACTGAAAATATCATATTGGTAAACTGACAACTGGAAAAGTTTAAATAGTTTAAATAAATCTACAAGTTGTGCTATTTATTTACCATATAAATTTTCCCAAAAAATTAAGGCTTTTTGTAAAACTGACTAATTTTAAAAGGCATATTTACCAAGCTTCTTGGGTTAGATGGGAAGGTAGTGCTGTGCATTACTATGCACATTACTTTGCGCTAGCAATCTAGCGCCCTGGAGAATTCAGGAGCTTTTATGTTCTGAATTACACGCATGAAGGGGACACAGAATGTAGTGACCTTTGTAGAGAATGCAATCTGTGACACCTTCAGTGTAACGGTGTGACTGGACGGCTCTGTGAAGATCGTGGTAACTGTCAGGGGATGGCACTTCGCTTACAGCATGTTGCGTACCTTGGGAGGTGCTGCGGCCATCGCATGAAACGTACTGTCTGCTCCACTGATCGCAGCCAGTGCAGCTGCTAACTGCCATCCGAGGCATGAGACACACCCACTGTCACATGGGCAGGTGGTCTCACACACACCCCTACACTGATCGTAGTTAATTGATAAGGTGCTTTGATATCACCGTATGCAGTCCTTATGCTGTCCAACATTATTCAATTAATGCTACAGTACAAATTTATCTTTCGGCCATTAGAATTTGAACGCGCGCACGCACACACACGTTTTAGTGATGGGATAATGCATAAGGGGATTAGTGTTAAGTTTGCTGACTTGTTTCGGGCTTCAACTAACCTACTATTAAACGTTTCCATCATCCAGATCATGTCCTATCTAGTAGTAATAAGTAAAAGGTAAGGGGACTTGCTGTTTGATATCGAAAAGGTTTCACCGCTCATGTTAGAGGATGATGGATAATCAAAGCAAATCAAAAATATTCCCAAGCTGAGTACTCCCTCCAATATGACAGACTGCCCCTCTACATTAATCTCCCCCCATACAGATGTTACCCTCCAGATGTGACCACTTCAAAAGTCTGAGTTACTGACTTTGGAGGTAAAACTAACAAGGCTTGAGAGATGACAGCAGATTTAAGGCCAAAATTGGCCTTGAGGAAGCTCACACTGTAGTCACATCGGTAAAGAGGCACCTTCCTTGCAGAAGGAAGGCACATAACTTTAGGTATAGGCCAACAGGGATCAGCCGGAGCTTACGCAAGGTGTTCATTCCTGAATTCCTAAAGTGAAAAATCCAGGTAACAGGTGAAATTGTGAAAGTCACTTTGATGATTTCATTCGCTGACAACTTTTATCCAAAGTTTGCTTTTACAGAGCCATCTCCCCATAGACTGCTGTTTGGAAACGGCTCACAAATTAACTATGAGGAAGTCCATATGCATACTGTATTTATATGAACATAATATCACATGTTGTTTCTGGGAAACATCATGCCGTAGCCGTTGACCATGGAGCTTCATCACGCTCGTTTTTCAACACTTCTGCCTACAGCTGTCTGCTCTTCCCTCTCCATCCTGGCATGTACCCATCATGCGACTAACATCCATCACCGTATGACTTTGAGCCAATCCGCTTCCAGCTCTCAGCTCCTTGCAGGCCTGAGCTTTGGAACCGATCGAAAACCGAAACCGTTCTCAGATCCATGCCACGCCACTTCAGACAATCTCCTGCATTTCCTGCAGAAAAAGAGTACGCCACAAAACTAACAATAAAAAAAAAAAAAAAAAGAAAGAAAACAAGGCCTTCTGCAGTGTAACGAAAACTGCGAGTGGCCCGAGGCCTCCGATCGATCCAGCTGCGTCACCAAGTGGCAGCAGAGTTTCTCTCCCAGCTGTATTTCGCCTGCCCCCGGCGAGCTGGCCTCAGGGCTGGGCGGGATGTCGCGTGGGTGTGCAGCTGTGCAGGCGGGGGTCATTGGTATGTGGCAAGTTGTGCAAGCCCAGATGGGCCAGGGGTGTCCCGACATTCTGGTTTTCCTTAGACAGGAGGGGGGCAACCAGAAAGGAACACTGGCAGATGGGGGGGATGCGTCTGAGCAATGAATTAAAGACTGAAACCAGACCAAAATCGAGGTGGCACACAGACTCTAATTCATACAAAGGTTTAGCAAAAGTTTTAGCTCCAGCCAGCCTCTTTAGCAACTGGTTTTTCAGGAGAATAAGTGGCTCAAAGTTTCCAGTCCTTTATATATTAAATATAAAGACAGTACTTGATTCGGATGGTTTCATCTGTACAAAAAGACAGTTCTAGATGACTATCTAACCTTCAGTATATGAATCTTGTAATTGCTCATAAACCGGGATACAAATTGGCTGGTTGGAAAAATATTTAAAACAAGTATAAACAGCAGGGGTAAAAAATAAAAATAAAAAATTCAAGTCGAATTACGACTTAAAAAAAAGCTAGCACAACAGATCCTAGGGTTGAAGATTAGAAACAGCTTCGATTTCGGAAGGGGTAGTAAATCGATGGTGATACCTCGCCTAACTTGAAGGATTTCTTTGAGCACGCAACAAAGGCCACGTCGTGCTTCTTTGTGCAAACGACCAAAACTCAACATGAAAGGCATCTGGGATATACGCCGGCTGGAGTCCCCAGTGGCAACCACTGAACCTATAAAAGTCACCTTTTGAGGTACCAGCAGTAGCCGGGTTTGTGTAGCCGGTGGTGCACCACGACTTTCTGCATTACAGCAGATAATGGACTTCCAGGCAGCAAAGCAGAAGGCTTGCAGAAAAGGATGAGGACAGACTCACAGAGTGGGTGGAGGCTTGGCAAATACTCAACGAGAAGAAATGTTTCACTCCGAGTCGGAAAATGAACAAACAAAAACAATATGGCTGCTGATGCCTCGTTCATCACATCGCTGATGAGACAAGCTGGCTGCAAGAACCAGATTTTTCAATAAATTGGAACTAATAAAATTTTTCAGACACATTTTTATGAGGTTCTGCAATATTTTTCTGCTTAACATGAAGTAGCGTGTCTTTGGACACATTAAGCATCAACAATATAGCACATAAATGTTATACTCAGATGGTATATATCCAAACACACAAGGGAGACTGAAAATACTTGCTCCATCCAGCACCACGCACAAAATACGTCCCTCCAAAAAACCACAAGTGCCACAACTGCAAATGGCAATTTATATATAAACAAAAACAAATAAAATCACGCTAATGTGAAGCAGCTAGCGTGGCTCGATTTCCTTTTAGTTTTTGACCCATTTTAAAATTATGAAAAAAAGCACATAAATGACTTCACCCGCCTGACTTTGGGCTAGCGCCTGCTGAAGCAGGAAATGTAAGGGAGGATAAATGTCACGAGACAGACGGAAAAAAAAAAAAGAGAGAGAGCAGTCGCCCTGCTCAGCTGGGCGGCGATCAGCAACCAGTAAGCATTGGCATTTAGGGCGCTGCTCCTTCACGGTCGCTTCCAGGAACTGGTCCGGGGCAGCCGCTTCTGAGGAACGGGCCCGCGGACGGCGCTCGCTCCGCCTGACCCATATCTTGAGCAAGGCGATGGTACGAAAGTGGGTTAGTGAGCGGAACGGCCGTACCGGCTGCCCTGGGGCCCCAGGGCTGTAAGAAGCCAGCGCAGTTTCTCCAAATGGAAGCACCACTGAGTCAGCCACACTCTGATAAACGGGTGCGTGTGGTTGTAGCTCTCGCAACACCTAGAGTCGGGCCCCTGGGCGGAGGGCGGGTGGGAATGGGGCCTGTATGAGAGAGGGGGAGCTGGACTCGGGGGTGAGAACGCCTGAGATCTTGCGAGCCATGAAGACGGGGTGTGAGAGGTAGAGAAGGAGCGAGCAAGTGGGCGGGTGAGAATGGGCGAGTGCATCGGTGATGCTGGACTCACCAGAGTGTGTACGCAGGTGGCCCGTCAAGGCGTCACGGCGGCGGCAGGCGTAGTTACAGAAGGGACACTTGAAGGGCTTCTCGCCGGTGTGCAGCTTGATGTGACGCAGAAGGTTTCCCTTCTGCGTGAAGGACACACCGCACTGGCCACACTGGAAGGGTCTGTCACCTGTGGGGATACAGGGGGGAGGGGGTTAAGGTCGAGCCACCCACAAGCCCCAGCTCTTACTGAAGCGTTCATCTGCAGAAGTAGTAAATAGAATTCTTTTTCCCCCTCATTCATGAACTCACAATGATCATCTTGTGTAAAGTGCTGTAATAGTAAAATTATATGCGAGTCATTATGGACCAATCCATGTTCTGTAAATACATACTGCCTGCAGATCAACAACATTGCAGACCGGCCTACATCTATGAGTACCTGCTGAACATAACATTTTGCAGCAATTCTCACCATTCAACCTATTTGACAAATGATGAGTCCTTTATCTTCCATTTGGACATGTATGAGTACAGGTACACTGGAAGTCTTCTCTGTGCCTACCTCATCTTGCTTTCACAGCACAGGGTCAGCCAACGTGCAGTACCCCTGGAGCTGGGGGTTAAGGGCCTTGCTCAAGGGCCCACAGACATGTGACTTCTGCTGAGGCCAGGGCTCAAACTGGCAAAGTTCTGATCTTGGATGCAGAGGCTTAGCCTGCTGAGCCACTCACCACCCCCTTCATCCGCTTCATATATCAGGGGCAGATTAACAAGAATCCTGATGCTCAGACTGAATTTTGGTTTGGGGCTGGCACTATATCACAGTTCAGAAAACAGGACATCGAGCTTGTTTTGGACCTGGCGGTGTGCAACCGGAATCACACCAGTGCACCGAGGGAGCGTGAAAGCAGCCATTTAAGCAGGTAAGAGGGCCAGTATAATTGGTTGTTTACTCTAAAAAACCCGGCGTGTGTGTGTGTGTGTGTGTGCGCGTGCGTGCGTGCGTGCGCACATGTGGTGCAGATAGTTGAATGACACGTTCTATGCCAGCGGGGCCACTGGTTAAGCTGGCCAGCGAGAATGGCGCTTGAGCGTGGGGTGTGGGGCTTCAGGGAGGTTTCAGGTCCATTCTGAGGAAAAAAGGAGCCCTCCGCCCCATCAGCGGGTGGTCTCACCACAAACGAACATATCACAAATCCAGAGCGAGGCACCAAAGAAGTGGCCCACTGGGTCCTAGCTGACAAGCATGTTCTTTTGCTGCCTAGTATCAGGTGAATTTAAATCGTACAAAGATGCAAACAACATTATTATTGTTGTTATTACATTTTATAACAATAATAATAATAAACAATAATAATAACAATAATAATAATATCATTATTATTATTATTATTATTATTATTATTATTAATAATAATCATAACAACAACAACAACAACAACAATAATCCAGATTCTGGAAACACGAGCTTAAGGCTGAAGCTGGCTGAATTTTGAACTCCAACCCCCACCCCACTTCAGCAGTTCGGAAAACTGAAATAGGAGCCTCCCGCACTTACAGCTCGGGCCAGAGGTGGCAATGTCAGTTTGGGGCAGGGAACAGGTTGTGGGAGATTCCTGGGATATTTACTTACACAAGGATTCCAGGGCTTTAAAACACTTACGCAAAAATAGCAACCCTTTCCACACCCATTTCAAGCAAGGGTTTCAAAAAAGAAAATCACCTTGTAAAAGTAAAAAGCCTACGGTCGATTTTACCAAGTGAAGCTTTATTACTCCGCATATGCGGCTATAGCCCAAAGTCCCAGGCTGTGCCATTCGTAAAGGCGAGTACTCAGATAAAAAAATTCACATATGAACAAACTGTAAAAAAAAAATTACGCACAAATAACTTAAGCTTTCTATTTTTAAAGTATGCTGTAATCATGTCTGAAACACATTACAGAAATATGACCTTCGGTTACAGTAATGACTAATACTTGAGGTGAAAATGTCCGGTTAATAGCTGTTAATATTATGAATACGCCATAACTCACCATTGGGCAATCGCATCCCTCCATCACTCGGCCCATCTGACCCTGCGCCCCCGTCTGGTAGGTGATTGGGGCTGTCAGTCACCGGTTCCTCCAACTCGCATCCTTCTTCCCCACTTTGGGTGGTCTCCTCCAGGTCTGCTGGTTTTTTTTCCTCTGATCCTTCTTCCTGTTTGATTCTGTGTGCTGGGTGGGGTCGAGTACAGTGAGGGGGGGGGGGGGGAACGACCATGAATCCTAAAAGCCACAACGGGGCAGTGGCAGACAGTGCTGGTCTCCTTCACGTTTGTAGCACATAACATGGAGCCAGAACAATACATCTCATTTCAATATCCATGCTACCTATCCTCTCTCACGTTAGGGATAGCCAGAACAGCACTTTGACTTTAAAGCCATTTATGGGGCTGAATGCTCATGTAGGATGAATCTTAGCCAGTCCGTAGACTGGTTTTCAGACCCATGGTATCGTGTGATCCTGATGGCTGCCTAGGAACACTCTCGGCGCCATGGCAACTATTTTTCCAGGTGAAGATCATTCGAGAAAAAAAAATAAAAATACCAATACTACAAGGAATTTACAGCGAAACACAATCTGTTTGAAGTTAAGAAAAACAAGTTGATCTGGTTGTAGTCCCTGAGGGAGAAGGAGAGAGAGGCAGGACGGATGCCCCCACCCACGACCATGTTCCCCTAAGGTTTCTACTTGACTGCCCGTGGGACAGTGAGAAGGAACATGGAGCATGGACGCCCACTGTGCCTTACGGTGCCATTGGCATGAGTAAGAGCTGTACAGACCATCTACACTCTCGATATGGCTCAGCCACTCACCGGCTGGATGCCAATGCTGTACTACTAACATACTTCTCAGTCCCTAAAACCATACAACTGCACAACCTAAAGAACCTGCTCCCCTTTTTAACCACATATCCTACAAAGGGATTCTCCTGGATTAAAGGATGCGTCTTCGTGTTTAAACCTTTTAATCTCTGGCCAAATACTTAGGTTAATATGTAATGAAGCTCCTTCACCCTGGATACCTATTAAAATTCATATAAAGGGCTATAAAGAGTTAGAAGGCAGCACTAAAGTTGGCCCTTTTCTGATGCTTCCCTGTAGCAGGGATTGGGAACACAGCTGCAGGGATTACATACATCTGGAAGAGGAGCAGTTGTGTGCCAGTCTCAGGAATGATGGGGTGCATTCCGGACAGAGCACGCGCCCGCCTTGCCACACTCCCTAAATTCCAGCACTGCTTCACGAAACTCAACCAGCTGACCATGGGCTCCGCTTCTTTCCCTGGTCAGCCACCCAGATGGAGACCTTCCCAGAGCGGCAGGGATCAACACACGGAAGTGGATGCGGTGAAGCTGACCCGAAGCCCTCCCCCAACAGTTTGACGGTTGCACTTGGGGGGACAAAAAAGCTGAATCTTATTTACCTTCTGTGTTATTGTATGTATCTGGTGCACACATAACCTATTATTATTTTGTCTACTTATAGGGTACCAACAAAACTACTCAAAAAACGTACCAAGTGCCAGCATAGAACATGCAATGCTGCCTAATTAATTGCAATTTCAACTCAGGCGACTGTTCCCTGCTGCACCCCCCACCCCCCACGACTCCATCGTTGTGCTGACATTTCTAGGTGAGCTCTTCAAACTCACTGAAGCTAAACGGAAGTGACCGTTTCCGCGCTGACCGGGTTGCAGTCTACGCCATAACCAGCGGAAGCCCCGCCACCCGGAAGCATCTCCCATCACCCCCCAAAAGTTCTGCATATCACCAACTGAAACAGCACACAAAAAGGAGCAAAATGAATCACCTGTGCTGATAAACATGCACATGTCATGCATCATAATATTAACAATATGGAAGGAAACCCACAGGAGTTTTTAAATAAAGTCCCTGACTTCTAAACCACTGGTGTCTATGGTATTTAAAAAAAAAAAAAAAAAAAAGTGTCAGTTTCCTTTTAAGGCCCATGCCGGCATTTCACACTCAGGCTCATTCACACATCAATCCAGTGCTTTCATGTTTCCTCATTAACAATTTTTTAATATGGCACTAATTTAACTAGAAATGAGGCATGATTTCACCCAGCTGCTCACGCTTCGAAAAGGAGATCCATCATGGGATTCAGCTGGCCTCACTGTTAATTTGTTGCCATATAAAAGAAAAGATATTCAGTGAATGGGACCCATTATTCCATAGTAATTTGCATCTCTGACCAGTTAGATTGACTTAATTAACTATCACCTATCGGCACTGTCAGGTGAAGTCGAGTCTGCTGTTGTGTCTGGAAGGCACGGCCGAAACATCATGTCGTCAGACGGGCTGGAATAAAAGACATGGCTTCTAGCAGCACAGGGCCTTACCGATGCTTACCGACTCAAATTTCGTGAAACGGCGCAAGGAATAGGCTAGCCGCGTATGGAGGAAGGCCCTGTTAAGGAGTTTGGTGCATGTTGAGTACCAGTGTGCGCACTTCCAATCTCTCTGAAGACCCACAGCACCTGCACGGCGCTCCACGAAAGCTGACGTGAGTCACAGCGCACCATTTAATGTGGTCAAAATAAACTAAAAATGCTTGGCCTTGTGGTTGATACGCACGTACTCTACAAAGCACACGCTGCAGAGTCCCTGGGAACGTGTTTCACAAATCGAACATTTTGCAATGCGGTGAGTGAGTGCGTTTTAAAAAAGAAAAAAGAAAAAAAAAAATGGAGCAGGATGGACACTGTGACATCAACGATCTGCCTGCTCACCGCGGGGCCTCCCAGGGGGGTGGCTCTTTGTGCTCGGACGGCATATAGGAGCTCATGCTACATTTCGACACGCGATGATAATGCCACAACGTTACATGAAATGTGTGGAAACCTTATGAGTGAGATGGATTTAATTCCTCCTCCTGCAGTTTTTTGGCCAGTGGGCTGTTTTGCAATTTTGCCTTGGTGTGGTTCTGCAGAATGCTATCTTTGAGAAAATCTGTCCCCATTGTCAAGGAACTTGCCTCTATCCCTCTGTCGCGGAGACCAGATAAGGGTGGAGATGGTTCCCTTTTTCTTGCTGTGCCACTTCACCATGACAAGCGTGACACTAATCAGATGTGCAGATAGCCAGAGCGAGTGGCTCCACTCAGCCTATTCCAGCTCCCCACAGGGAAGGAGGATGCATACCCAGGAAGGAGACCAGGGTTTGCTTACTCCAACATTCAGATTCTTGGATACAAAAAGTGGCCCCTTATTCAAGGGTTCCCAGTCACAGTGTCACCACCTTTGATTATGTGTCCTTATCAATCTATTTCGCCCAGAGGTATCATGTTACGATTCATAAATCCACACCAAACAAAATGTGATGTACAGAAACTTGCTACTACACACATCCACTGGTAATTAGGCTGTTTAGAAAGTATTAATCTAAGCAGCCACTGTGATTCTATCCAAATGTGCAAAACATACCATGGCATGCTAAAGATGTAGCCATGTGGGAGAAAGATGCTAACATTCATTGGTAAAAGATTTGCCATTGGCACGAATCAATATTTAGTTGTTCTTACAGTGCCACATTTCCACTGAAAACCCAGGATCTCTCCAGGGGGGTATAATCACGCACGGGGTAAATATGGCAAAAGGGCTGCTTACAGATGGGGGAGCCAGGGAGGTGCGGGTGCTGTCCGTTGGGTGTGCCTGTCGTCAGGTCCGCCAGCATCCTCGACTTCTCCTTCCCAGGAGAGCAGTTTCCGTTGCCTAGGAGACAGCCACCAACAAGAAAGATGAGAGCAATACTACATGCGCAGGTTCAGAGTCCGTGGGCGTATGAGAAATAGCTCATCACCACCTGGAGGTGATGAAATGGAAGCCATTACATTACCTAAATTAGCCAGGGATTCTATACAAAGAGAATTACAGAAAGTTAGCATTTTACTCCTTAATTTATACTCCCTGTTATAGCTATATATTGCAGTCAGGTTAATTAATTACTATAAGTAAGACCAGCAGTACCAGTATAAATCTTGTGGTTGCAGCTCAGTTCCGTTTGCACTGTGCTATGTGTCTGCTGCCCTCTAAGTCTGAATGCAGTAGTGAATGAAACCGCTACATAGGAGAGGCAGACCAAGTGAGGGGGGCACGTGGATGTTTTAATGTGGCCTCCCCAGCCGGGTGGCTTGCTGGCCTACGGACAGAGGCTCAACCCTCTTCCCCTACCTTCCAGCGCCCAGAGACACAATTCGTACTGGGATTCTAACACCCGGTTCCATTACATCCCAACCCATTCAGCTTAAAGCAAGGCGGATAACAGGAACAGGCCCCCACCTTTGATCTACCTCAGCCCAGAGGACCTCGAGCAGGCAAAGAACATACAATGGCAGTTTCACTAACTCCAACTACTGTAAACGGCTCAACAATTAGCCATATCGCACTGGGATGCTTTAGACACCTTGTAAAACAACAGGACCGTCTCGAAATATTTAGACATCTAGATTAAATTAAATCACCATAGACTTGATTGCATTTTCATTGCCTTCCCACTCTACTGGAAGAACATGTGCCCTTTGCTGTGGCAAACATGATCAGAAAATCTCAAAAATATTTCCAAAAAACGGGTTGTAATGCAGCGGTAACCTGAAAAAGGCCAAGCACACACACAAACACACCCATTTCTGCATGTGCCGGCTAGCATTTGCAGAAACTGCACACTAGCTGAGGAACTGTCAAAGTTTTGTGGTGTCACAAAAAAAAAAAGCTCTAAGGTGGTCTGAAGAATTTCTTCACAGCATTTGACACATTCAGCCTAGACTGAAGGCAAAGTGTGAGCAATTCCACAAACCATGATTTTCTACGTCTGCTAAGCATTAGGGAACCGCAGTGTTGCGGCTTAAGTGAGCTTCCACACCACCTCCTCTTGGTCAGGGCAGCTGCATGCAGCTCACGGGGCATGTCTCCTGATGTATGTGCTCAGCTGAGCATTTCAAATGCTTCTTGTGCCTCAGTACATCTCAAAAATGCCAGAGACAAACATTTTGTTGGCATCTGCATAGGCTCAGATTATTAGTGTCTGAAAAACAGCATTATACCCATAGTTGCTTAATTCCTTATATTCTTCTGACATTTTGAAAATCTAATAAAAATAAAAAAATAAAAAAATTTTAAAAAAAGTCTCCAAGAAACATGAAAATTAATTTAAATTTTAATTCAAACTACCTCTCAAGGTGAGGATTGCAGTAAATAAATGTGGCCGTCGTAATACATCTAGCCTACAGAGACCACTCACTGCATTCACCCAATGCAGTTCATATACCTTACAATTTTATATTACAGTAGTACAGCCAGACACTGCTGACACGATTATGGTTAAACACTTGTAACAATGAAATCTGCCACATCAATTTTTCCCATCGCTGCCAGTCAGAGTTGATTTGGGATGGGGAATGTTCCATTCCGGCTAAACAGGTGACACTAGAGGTGCGTTGTGATTCCTGATGTAGCAAACACTCAGTGAAGACTGTGCCCCACCGGAGCTACTGCGTACCTGTTCCTTCCATTGCTTGTGTGGGACGGGCCGGTAGCTTGTGAGCAAAGGGGTGTGTGCTGGGAGACACAATGGCTTTCGCAATCGCCCAGGCCAGCTCCAGTTACACTGGTCTTGGGGGGTGGGGGGGGGGGGGTTAATCTCGGGTGACAAGCTGTCACCTGGCAACGGGAAGCCCGAGCTAGCCCGGATTTCGGCCTCAGCCGAGGGGTGGATTTTCCATGACAGAGCAAGCGCTACAAAGGCCTGCCATCCCCACTGGTCCTGAAGGTCATGAACACTGGTCCATATTAAGTGGCAAGGTGCAGTAATGTTTCCCTTAGACACATTAGCTGCTAGTGTATTAGGATCAGTAGGAGATCAGTGATGGGTACAGACCCAAAACTGCAGCAAAAGCATAGTGACACTGCCATTGTTATAATGTCAGGAAAAAAGTACCAATTTGTTTGAGGGTACAATTATCACTGGGGCTATACAGTCAGGAGTTTGCCAGTTATACCTTAGCTGTAGGTCAATATACCTTTCATGGTACTAAAGCAGACTTTGAGGAACATTTTTATGCCATTGGGGGTATGTTTCCACCTTCAGGAACAACATTGTACCAGGGCTGTACCCTTTTTTCTGATATTGCAGGACAGGTTTTAAACCTAAATATGACATTTTCCAAACAAAAGGGATTCACACATTTCACATTTCTATAAATATCACCATGTAAGAATGAGTGAACGGGGGGGGGAGGGGGGAGAAAAAAAAAAAAAAAAAAAAAACACGTGTGGAAGGGACTGCAAATGTCTGTCAGGCAGCTGAATAACTCAATGTATTCACAGGCATAAATCAAGGAGCACCATAAGTGTTGCTGGACATGCTGAGATGGGGGAGATGGATGAAGGTGGTGGCCCAGCAAGAGGGCCAGGCAAGTTAAATGGGCTTGGATGAAAAGGCGTCCAGATAGATGAGGCGGGCCTAGGACTTGGACAAGGGCCCAGTCAAAAAACAATGCCTCAAATGGAAACAGCAAAGGCCACAGCGCGCTGTACGCAAATGGCATATGGGGAGTCGTCTGCAGCCTAAATACCGGAACAATCTTATTGCTCGTCACTGCGGACTAAATGTTCGAGCAGGGCTAAGAAACAATCCTCATTTAATACTTTTGACAATTTAAGAGGGTGATAGAAATTGATGTCGCTGTTTATTTGTGCTCTCTCTCCTTTCGGGGGCTCAGTATGCACCCACTCATAGCCCTTGTTTTTTGGGGGAGATGATTTGCCAGGAACCTGTAATTTGACAGAACGACTCCTGTGGACTCAACCCCCCCCCCCCCACCAACTGGCGATTTTGCTGCAAAGGTGATTCAGATGGATTTAGATGCTAAACAATGCGTGGCTCCTTCCTTAATTCCTTTCGGCTGTGTCATGGGTACAGAGATCTATAAGGAACTTTGGCGAAAATAAAGGAGAGGAATTGGATAGGAGTTGGCCCCATTCAAAAGAGCAGTGGGTTCAGGCATCTTGGGAACGCACAGGCGGAGCATGGATCAGGTTTTTCCTGTCAAGCTGTGTCCCCTGACTTTTTCGAAGGTACAGGAATAGTTCTTCATCAATCCTGACTCAAAATATACCAGTCTGTCCTTTGTAAAAAGCTGCCTCAGAACGTGAAGTTATACTGGCTAATTTTCCACGTAAAAACAACAAGACCAAGGTTCCCTGTTGGTGTTTCCATGGCCACTGTCCACAACCTCAAGTCTTGATGTTGAAAACAGCCAGAAGAGCAAGTACAAAAATCATACTTGACTACGTCAATGCAAGGGCTTGGCCGTGGAGCTGGGAAAGCCTCCATCTAACAAGGCTCACCAGGAATGGAGTCTTCTTTTGCTAAATGGTGATTTAACACCGTTACGCAGCATCTGAACTGCAAGGTTGATGGTCCTTGCAAGAATGAATAAAATACATGGATGCCGACGACAGTCCTATCAGTACCAATAATCAAGAGAGTTCACCCTCCTCACAGACAGACTACTACACACGAATACGATTCGCCGATCAAGTTTAACATGCGAAAGTCAAATCCCTCTATTGTTGTTTACAGAGGGAAAACATTTCCACACTAACCGGTTGGGGAATACCTTCATTCTTTCAGCAGTCTATCAGAACACTACGCCCAAATGATATATGAGAGATGAGAAAGGTGTGTGAGCTGCTCAAAACAGACATTTAAAGTACCAAAAAGGAACCGGGTACCAGAGCCCCATTCAAATAATAAAGTTCCACAGGACCATTAGAACTTCAGCTTTTCAGGATAAGGGCTCAGCTTCTGTTTTTTGTCAATATATTTATTTTTTCATATCGAATTTAATAATGCGGAACGGCCTTTTTTAAAAATGGCATTTTCAGTTGAGCGAAAACTTTCCATTCTCCCCAGCTGCTCTAGGTGTCAATCTGTTGGTGCAGATTTGAAACCCCAAAGACTTGAAAGCAGGCTGAAGGTGCCTTTAATTGAAGCGTGTTACAAGACACACAAGAGTGCCTCTCCCCCGGCGCCGATTAGCTTGGCGAGAGGCGTTATTAAACGGGACGTGCAAAGACATTGAGTGGAGATGCACTGCTGTTCATCTGCGCCTCATGATGCTTCCACCAACTGTTCCATGACAAATCTTGTTTATTTACTCAAGCGCACCTCTACACATCTGCAGCGTCGCCATGCAGCCCTGTCGGAGTTGTGGCAGTTAGATAAAAATCAATCATGTGACACAATGAGACCTACCATATTCATGTGGCACTGTCTCCCTGTCTCCAGGGACCATCTGGACTGAGATAAGGTGCATACATCGATCCAGACACACGTCTCTTTGACTGGACAACGAAGATATCCTCTTGATGGTAAACTGTTATTCCCTCTTGTTCACTTCCACTGTGAATGAGGAAGCTTGACTGTCTTTCCATTCCGAAATACCACTATAGCCTAAAATACATGGGCTGCTTTTTGAGAGGAAAGAAAATTACTTACAAGTCAGTTTACTCAAAGGTGTCTAATCGAAACACCAGACTGAGTCAAAACCTTGGTTCGACTGATGCAGTCATGGATAGAGCGGTGAAAATCATGGCGCGAGTAGTCATCAGGCTACCGGTGCTCCAAGGCTGAAGCGGAGAGAGCCGCCTTAGTCAACTCAAGACACCCGGGTGACAGAAAGCACTCCACCAAGGGAATAGGTTTCTCAGAACAGCCAGACTGCTTTCCCGCGGGGCTACCAAGAGGGACTCACAAAAAAAGTCCCTTACTTTGTCACCAATGCACCCTTATCAGATGAGCCACACTCTCAATAGGCAACCGACTCCCTGAGTAAAGGGAAGTGCACGCTCAGCCACACTGTACATAGAGACCCAAAGGAAGAATATAAGAGGGGCTACAAGAGGACAGGCCATTCAAGAACTCCATCTTTTAGTCACACCGTTTGACCTACTGCCAACTTGAATGATTTAAGGCCTAAACTCAACTTGGAAGCTCACTCCAAATCTCCCACAAACCTTCGCGTGAATACATGATTATTTTATGATCTAAACTGATCCCCGGCTAGTGTCCATGTGTACCTGTGTAAAGTGGTCCTTAAGGCTGACCTTATCCATACCCTGCACAGGATTTGCCATGTGGTGATAATATGGATGAAGAATTCAAAAGGGAGAAAAAAAAAAAAAAAAAAAACACAGTGCACTGACCTCTTCATGTGAAGAAGATAATAAAGTGCACGGTCTGCACAAAAATTAAGACCTTTTAGGACTTTGTACTGACAAAAAGGTGCATATTTTCAGTCAATATTAAACTAACATCCAAATACTAAATGCATTATGTAGCACCAGTGTTCTTCCGGTAGATCCAGAAATTGAGAAAACAAAGGGGTACAGCAAAACCTATGGACAATATTGCATGACTATAAACAGAGAGGACAGTAACCACAATTTACACGGGCAACGTGATCACTACATATAAAACAAAAAAATTAAAGCTACACTACAACAGGAACACGAGACTCGAGATCACAAGAGGGTTCTTGCCCTTTCGTTCAGTCTCAACTGTTAATTCAGTCACCGATTTTAAGTGTTCAGCTCACCAGAGCATATTTACTGTGAAATTGAGCACAAATTCAAATGTACAAATGTGTCCGGTTATACATCTTGAATCTACAAGCACAAGAAACCGACAAATATAAGGTATAAACTGACTTAATGTTTCTGTGCCTTCATTCTATAATTGATTCATTCATTCATTCGTACCCCATTGTCATAAATCAATTAATTTGGCATAGTTTGATCTCTACTGCACCATAAATATAGCACCATCATTTTATGGTAACAATTAACCGGCTAATCAATCTATTCATCATCATTTTATTAATAAATATTTCTTCATCTGTCCTTGATCCCTCACCCTTCAGGTTCCTTAACACCTAAAGTATCAAGTTAGTTTGTCAAGGGCATTCCGCTGCATGACAGAACTACAAGAGTTTCCTGTGAGACATGCCTCAGACTCGCTCATCAATTCATCTCATTTAGCAAACAAGGATCAGCTCACAGAAAACACTCATGGCAGCAATGCTCCCTCGTCATGATAGCTAACATGCTAGCTGCGCCGAAATACAGCCCCACATTCCACAGTCCGCACCCTATTAAACAAATACACTCCCATTAAGTACCTGACTGGAAAATAAATAGTAAACATAAAAAAATAACGAACGGAAGTTTACTTACTAGCAAGGTACCCATCTGTTGACTCGGTCTCCATAGTCGGGGGCACAGGCTGTTGGAATCAAAGGGAGACACTTTATTAGTAAGAGGGCTGAATGGGAAACACAGAGCCCTACATGAGCTGCTTTCCCTCATGTTCATCACTGCGCCATGGCGACCAGAGTAGCCAGGGATGCTGGCTCAGACCTCGTCACTGTTGGCTAACTTGACGTGAGAAAGGAGTCTGCTTTGAAGAGGTTCACAGAAGTCAGTCATTTTTGGCAACTGGGTTCAGCTTTCAGTCAAAGCGTCTTAGTGATTCTGATACCTCAACTCGGCAGCAGGACGAGGGAGCGGGTGCTCACATTTCATGGATGAGTCCTCTGGTTTGCTGAGAAGTTAACTGCGATAAGTAGCATGTCACTGGCAGACATCTGTCTACATTTACAGCACGTTTTACTTCATGGTGGAACCAATAATTGTGCATGAAGCTCAACAGAAACTTATTAATAGACAATGTCAAGTAGAATATTGGTAGTAGACAGAAAAAAATTCTATAAAGAGTATGAAAGCAAATGTGAAACCCAGGAAATTGTACTGTATTATGAAGAAGGACCTCACAAAAGCTCCTGAAAGTGCTGAGAGAATGATACATCACAGAATATGAAAATATATATGTACACATATCTTCCTTTCTGGTTGTCTTACGGTCTCTCTTGAGCACATGGCAGTCACCAAAAGACCGGAACGATTACTGAAAGCTTTCCACAAACACCAAGACAAAAACACACTTGAAAGAATCTTCTGACTGACTTAAACATACAGTGATGGCTGCATGTTTTCTTTTTGATTTCTTGCATGGCAGGCAAAAAAAAGGAGCCATTTGCGTATAAAAACCCTTTCAGGAACTCGAGAAGCGTAAAAAGATCAGGCAAACGCACTTAATTGATAATTCCATTACGTAACAACGTTATACTGCAGCTACCACAATGATCAAAAGTTGATTAATTATTAACCATGGCCTAATACAATGATCCATAGCATGGAAAGGCAGGTTTTTCGCAGAGTCCTTTATCAATTCTCTGTGCTTGTAGCAATGATGAAATGACCGGGGAATGCTTCCCATTTTGAAACATTCATCACATATCATCCTCCGCATAATATCTTAAAAGTTACATGCACTTACAACTCCCTTACTATCTTTAAATAGCCTGTAATTAATGCTATTCCTTGTGAATAAAACATAGGTCGCAAAAGAAAAAACACTGATACTCCACTACGCTGCTCTTCAAATAAGCGTATCACGGGCAAAGGAAAGCAATGGACTGTTTCTTCAATTCAGCTACGACCAAAAGCTTTATGCATTTCTGGTACAAAAGGCCAGCTCTTACAGAGGGAAATCCATCTTGGCTAAAGGCTGTCATCCTGGATACATAACAAAACATCACATCAATAAGGTGGTCACGTTATTCCACTAGTGGACATTTAATGGTTTTCACCGTCCATGCAACATATATGGGCATATAAACATCTATCAAGACTCACTTCCCTTGTTACATTATCCTAAAGGTTGACTATTTTAGATTTATGTAGAGTTCGACTGAGCTACGCTTGATCAGCATAAGGTTGCTGCAAAGGCAGGTTTATGGTTTCAATGTGTCCATGTTGAACAGAAGAGTTAATTAATTCTTAAGGATAAATTATGGTATATGGTTTAAAAGGGCAATTTTGTGATTACCTCAGCCATTCAGTGATTCTAATCCTCAGGGAAAAACATCAATGCACAATACCAGCATGCTGTTACCCCAAGTCTAACACAATGCAGGACACTCCATAAACAGATGATTTTATTTGCCAAATATGTTGCTTGGTTCACATTGTTTTTGTGTAGTTCAATACCAGACAACAGGACGGCAGATTCCTTAGACAATCAGGTTCTAAATATAGCAGCGATTTATATTCAAGTTACAATAAAAAAAAAAAAAAAAAAAAAAAAAATCATTTAAAAACCCATCAGGTAATGACAGACTGCAGGGAATCTTGTGAAACAGCAAGGTGTTTGCCAGAAAATACCAAGCGGTTAAGTTGAAAGAAAAAAAAAAAAAAAAAATCTAAATCATAAAATCAGACCTTTGACTAATATTGAAGGCAAGGTGCAAACAGGCCTCCCAAAAATGCCTAATCTAATAATCTAAAAGATAGAAACCACATATATTAATTTTTGTACTAGTCTGCAGCTCTCTGAATACCAAGGACCCCTGAAAGATATTTCAGTGCATGTCATTATGATGAGCTCAGTTACACAGCAGTGCTGCAGGACAGCACAGACACTCCTACTAACTTGCGCAGTATCTTGACTGTTGTCACCATGATTATCAATGAGGTAACTAATAAATAAGGTAAAAGTATTTTATATTCTTCTGGTAAGGGAACAAGGGTTCTGCCTCTGGTGTAGACAGGACTGAAAATCGCAATTCATTTACCAAGTGAGGAAAGGCAGAAGCCATTGACATAACAGCAATACATGTAAAATATTAGTCTCCACCTAAAGGGGAAAATACAGTTAAAAAAAATAAAAATCCTCATACACCCCTCCTGAGTCTGACTTATTCCAGTTTTACAGGTAAATCATCAAAGCTCTAATTACCCAAAGTTGAAGGCCTTGTTTTGCACTCATTTCTGGTATTGGTCTTTCACAGTCATAAAAGCCTCTACACTTGCATCATTTAACACATATGGGGGGGGTGCAAATCCCTCTACAAGGACTTTCTCCTTGCAGATTCACTCCCCTCCCTTATTAACTAGCAACATGATAAATTCTCACAGCCAAGCCTCCACAAGCAAATCTCATCTAGATGCAACAATGTCTTAATGGAAACGGGACGTAAACATAACAGACGTTACCTGAAGTTAGGTACTCCTTCATTATAAATATATTAAAAAGTGACAGCTGTTAAAAACTAGGCAGCTAATGCTGCATTTTGTCGATTTAGCTACATATGGACACATTTCAAAACAAAGCAGTCTTTGGTGAATGGCAAGCAAATTCCTTCGTCTGGTCAACCTGCTGACCACTGACGTTTTTCCAAGTTGCAGTGCACTCTAAATCCCACAGCTCAAATCCCACATAAGACAGACACATGGAAGAGCCAGCCCTTTGAGCCAATACCCAGACGTTTCAGTGACTTTGACATCCACATTTTCATGTACGGCCATCAGCTCACAGGGACACTGGGACCGTAAGGAAAGGCCCAGTTCAGAAAGGCCGGGAAAACGGAGTGCTTAGTGAGGTTTTCGAGGAAGCTTTGCTGTCCACGCACCATAAAATATTAAATGTATCATCTATGGTGCTATTCCAAACGTGGTATGCTGATAATTATTCCTAGTGCTGGAGGAAAATATTTTAAACTTTTATAAAAGCTATGAAACTACTTATACTCAATGTCACGGCACAGCAACCTCAGGGACAGGGATATAATTTCATATTATTTACATAATATTAAAATTGAATCATTAATACAACGATGCTTATAAATATTATCTTGGAGGGCTTTTAGTTTGAGTCGATCATCTGTTTTCCACGATGTAGTATATCCCAGCATTATGGAAACATTTCAGTTCAATGCCATAGGTAAGCGGTCACCTTAAACCAACAGAATTACTGCCAAACTGAACACGGCCCGAGACAGACAAGCTGTGGGTAATTATTATTATTATTTTTGTGTTGTATGACAGGCAGTCCCGTGTCGCAGCACATCTCCACACGGTGCTCGGACTGACAAGGGAAAGCACAGTCGTCTGGGGGGCATCTGACCCTAACCCTAATAACCCGATTCCCCAGTCAGCACTCATGACATTTGGCAGTCAAGTAAAATGAAATGAAAAAATGTAACACTTAAAAATGCCGTCCAAATCCCTTTAACACCAGTATCACAGTCGTTGGTATAGATAACAACTTATGACCAAGGGTGTTTTGATGGGTAAAAGTGGCTAAGAGTTTAGGAATATGCCTGATCCTCTTAAGGCTCACACCGTTCTGCCTCCCATTCAGGTACCGCTCCGTTGCAATATTATAAGCGCAAACAGCGTAGAAACGTATAAATAATTCATTCAAAAGCTTTACCTTGTGTCGTTTTTCCACCGCTTTTTGAGAGACTTCAAAGGACGGCCCGTTCTTGTAAAACAATGCTAACTAAAATATATTACAGGCGAAAAAACAATTCTACGTTATATTGGACGTATTAGGTATTTCGAGTTAACTTTCGCTATTTCTCAGGTTCGTCTCGTTCCCCTGATATGTTAAAGCAATAGACTACTTCCTTTAAAATGTCCCTAATGTATAAAAACGAGACAAACGGATACAGGAAAAAGTAATAATTAGATGCAACATGAAACAAGCCTGTTCCCCGACTAAATTTGAAAGGAGCGGAGAGAGAGAGCTGGAGCGCGTTTGCTAGGTGACTTCCTCCGGAGTAAAACCAGCCCGTCAACTTTTCCACTTAGCGCGACCCCCCGCACCTGCGGAGGGCTGCTTTCCCTTCGCCTTTTCACACACAGACAAATGACGACACCGCCCGCTAACCAACTAACTATCCAACCAACCGACTAACTAACTGTGACCTATGGATCGAGGGAAGACGCCGGTGATCGTGCTCAGCTAAAGAAAGAATAATTAAAAGAAATAGACGGAAAACTGGACGCACCGGTTTTTTTTTTTAGAAATTGGCAGAGGGAGCAGCCCGGTGTTACTTGCCCGAGCCTAAGGAGTTAAGTTTTGCGTGGTGATCCACATGAGACCAGGTACAATGTGAGCGTATAAGTAATCATTTTCAGACAAATCTTCCCCTCGCATTAATCGTGCACACTTCTTTAATCCTGGCTCATAGTCCGCTTATTCACCAGAGCCTGACTTTTTAATTCGGGATGCCGGGTGTGTTCGTACAATCCAAAAACGTTACTGCGCTAACATCTAACAGTATTTATACTGAGTAATGGATCTCTGATAATAACCTGGCAGAGATCAGAAGGGCTCCCGGAGAAGATGGCCCTCTGCAGGGATCCCCACATGTCACAACTTCTCTGCTATCGTCCATGCTGTTGAGCAACAAGTGATCCGATCGCCTTTTACCAGCTGTCATTCGGCGATCGCAGAGGCGCAGCCCTTTCTGCGGAGGTAAAAGCGCAGCGCATCACGTTATCAGGCGGTTCAGCGTCGCTTCGGTGCCGAGCGGCTGTCGTAATTATTACAGTATATTATTCTCCTATGAATAATTTAAACACTTCTGATATATGGCATTACCTTAACAGGACGTGATACGAAGATATCCCGAAGTGTCACGGTGGCCAGCCATTGCACGAACGGTTTTTCCTCCAGATTTCTTGCATAGCCTACATTGCAGGGTAGTGCGACTGCGGCGGCGGCAGTTAATCCCTAGCTGATTTCCTCCATCTTCGGAGGCAGGCGAGCGGACCGAGCGGCTTTTTTTCTGGGAAGTTGGTCTAACGCAGAGAAACAGATCACCGCGGCGCACCGCACCGTGGCGGACTCGGCGATCGATTACAGGACTTAACGTGATGCGCATCAAGCAGCTCCTTCAGTAGCCGTTTGTAAAAATGAAATGTGTGTATATACACAATTATTTATAGCCTAATGGGTATGCATTTACTCTTTGTACATAAAAATAATATAGAATTTGTGGGAGAGGATATGTTCAACGTCATTTAGAAGTTCATTAGACATCTAACGAACTGCAATAATGTATTTTTATAATGGATTACAGTGGAAACCTTTAAGTCGCTTTAAGTCACGTGCAGCTTAGGTTCTGTTGAACAACTAACAGAGCAAATGTATTTTAGGCAAGCAGTAGTTTAATAATTGCGTCAATCCAGGACTGTAGATGACCTCTGGACATACAGTATACCAGTGATTTATGGGTTTCGCGTGTAATGGTACTGTTATATGTTATGTATTAGATTATTCGTGCATAAAAATAAAAATAAAAATTGTGTCTTTCTTTGTAAAGTGATTGCATGATGGCGTAGTGGTTTGCACTATTGCTTTTCGCCTCTAGGATTGGGGTTCGAGTCTCTGCCCGAGCTCCGTGCGTATAGCGTCGTGGGGGTTCCTCCGGGTGCTCCCGGTGAACTGGAGTTGCCGAATGATGTGTGTGCCCTGCGAAGGTTTGGCGCCCCATTCTAGGTCATTCCCTGCCTTGCACCCGTGGGCTCCGGACCCCTGGGGCCCTGCATATAACGAGTGGGTACTGAAAACGGAACGATTCCTGATACTCGTTATCCGATTAATTACCTTTTTTGGTCTTTCATGTAGACATGGGTGTTATAAAGTACTACACATTTTATTAGCTTTTATAAAAATAATAATAATAACAGCGACAACATGTATTAACAATTATTATTATTATTGTTGTTGTTATTATTATTATTATTATTATTATTATTATTATTATCAAGCAGACCATTTTTATGTTATCCGGTGATCCTTCAGCCCTAACAAATTTCTTCATAGTCAGAGTCCAAAACTATAGGCTTTAGGTCAATCGGTGACTGAATTTTACATCTTGAAGTACCATCTTTTAAAAATGAGTAAAACCGATAAGTGTATGTCACGAAGGGCTTTCTCCATTAAGATAATGACCATTTTGCAATAAACTCTTGAGTAGGCACTGAGGAAAAAAAAAACACCTGTCCACTCCGTTTAGCTCCCTCTTGTGGTCATGTGAAGAAACGTTTTTGGTGACCTACTTGAGGACTATAAGGCGCGTTACATTTATATGCCTTTACATTTACATTCACCACAGCACAACCTTTGTCCTGCTCTGGCGTGACGCGTCTTATCCGAAGCACTTATGTGTACACATGCTGTTACTCATTCAATCTATTCAACAAGACAGAGGTGGTCATTTTTCTATGCTTTCCAACGAGGGCACAATGTGTTCCCTAGGCCACCTAGAATCAATACATTTTTTTGCAAGCTGTGATTTCCACTTTTTTATAAGTGTGTCAAACTGTGTTGCTGCTCTTGCCGATGGCTGTATCTCAGAAAGTAGACCAAGGCACGCATTACTCACATAAGACAAGTGGTTAAAATATTTCCTTTTCTGGTAGACTAGTTCTCCAGATTACAGAAAATTGCGGACATGAAATAACACATTGACTACTGTCCCCATCATTACTGCGTGTGCCAGTTAGAGCATGTGAATTAGTCAAAACTTAAACAATATCACACCTTATTTTCAACTTACCGTAACTGTGCTGATATGAGCAATAACTAGATTTGTCACGTCATTTTCTTACATTTGTAGCTCAGATCTGTACTGTTTTCCCTTGTCTTCATGGCAGTCATTGTTGTACAGTTATGTGCTGCAAAACAAAGGTATGTTTCAAAACCTGAAGCAGTTTTATTACCAAAAAACTTTAAAGAGAGTATCGAATACTATGTAGTAAAGTGGGAGTTCTGGCATAATGATTACATTTCTATATTAGAAGGTGTTTCACTGTTCTCCCTTTAAGGTCCTAAGAAAGTTCTGTCTAATACATTTCAGAATAATTCTCAACCCCATGAATGAGTTTTATGCTGGGATTGTCCACCTGTCCGTGACAAGACTCATCTGTATCAGTGGTAAAATATTTTGATTGAGAGGAGAAAAAAAAAACATGGGCTACATCTTTTAAGTACAATGTCCCAGGTAAAAATTACACTTTGATCAAAATGGTGTTGAACTCTGGTTGTATCCACGCTGATGGAAAGGTCCATTCGTTTGTTTTGAATAACAGCTTGTTAGAAGCATGAGCAGATATGAGCAATAAGTCTCCTGGTCTGTATGGTCACGTTTACTCACGCTGTGGTACGCTATGGGAAATTTGGAGTCACCTCTTCTGTTGAACTGCATGTTGCTGTGCCGTGGGAGGGCAGGAGTACCCAGAGGAAACCGAAATGACGATGGGAAGAGAGTCCACGTGCAGAGACTCAGGGCCAGTGTGGAACCCACAGCTCAGGAGACGTGAGACATCAGACGTAACAGCTGAATCACTCTGCCATGCTGTTGGGCACATTAAGAAAACTGTTGATATGCTCGATTGCTCTCACTTCTGATAAATGTGTCTAATTGGGTTAAAATGATTCAGCATGTTCTCATGCTTCTTCTGTTATGTGTATCCAGATTCTATCATTTATTATTTTAATTATCATTTGTAGAGCTACAGTATGTTTCTGTTGATATCTGATGCAGTTTTCTAAATTAGGAGATATCATTTTTATACCCAGAGAACTAAAACAAATTATGAAAGGTCCCATAATGATGAAATATGAGAATAGTTTAACAATAATTAAAATGCTGTTTCTGAGATATTCTTGTCACCCGTCACACTCGTGTTGTGGGAATAACAACATCAATTTTGAGTTATAATTGTTGTTTGCTATTGTCTAAATAATCATTGTTTTAGATCAGATATTAGCATAACTTTGCATTATAGATACCCTTTTTGTGAAAGGCTGATATTGCCAAATGTGCCCACATAGTCTACATGACTGTTGGTGCAGAGTTAAATGGCTGTATTCACTGAATCAGCACACAGAGATACACTGAATCATGGCATTATGAAGGGACCCTGTTCAATATTGAGCTTAAATTCACCTCCTTGTCTCAGTATGGTACCTGGTGGGTAAAGTGATGAACGTTGTCGCACTTTGGAGTCTGTTCATAAGTTACTTAGGTATAGCTATCAGTTAAAGGGTCAAGTTTTGTTTGATCAAATAGCATTTTTTGTTCATTTTCATTCCTGAAATAACACAACAGGAATAAAGTCAATACCCACAAAGTACAAAGTCATGGCCCCACTGTCGGATCCGTATGTTGATGGACTGATTTTAGAATATAGGGCTGTAATTTGTGGATTTTAAAGAAAGGCAGTGAGACTCGTTATGTTTCTGCTGGTCAGGTTGTATCTTCCGTGGTGCTCTGATGACAGCATGCTCGTCTCATTCTGAATGACTACGTGGGCTACTTGCTGAGGTGGGAATCAAGATACGGAAAAATGCAAGCTTTTAAAAATGTAAAATAGAGGGGCAATTTCATTCTTACTCTGTCTGCTGGTGGAAGTTTGGAGTTCTGTCTGTAGGATATTTTACTTAAGTAGCGTCAGCAGACCTGTTTAATCCAAGTGACCTGTAGTCTCATGTATATTTTATGCATAAAATGTAAAAATCTTTACTATGTAATATCTATGTAAGTGTAGGTCTGAATTTGTTCATTTGTGTGAATGTTCATATGTGACATGCTTTTGTGCATTATATATTATTTTTCTACTTGTATATGTTTTTTAAGCAAATAGGTTACAGTGGGCTCCACCCAACCCCCCCCCCCCCCCCCTCCCCCCCCCCCCCCGCTACGCCTCGCCCCCACGCGCCCCTTTTTCTCCCCCCCCATTTCTCTCCTCTCCACACACAAAACCATAACA
>JAAGVU020000035.1:19213775-19241791 GCA_011763525.2 Mormyrus iriodes | reverse complement strand
CTAACCTCGTATTGAGTACAGGCTTGCAAGGATGATTTTTTACACCTCTTAATATTCCACCAACCAAAATCCACATTAAATACATTTCTTCTTAAGTCTGCAAAGTTAAGGAACCTGTTGCCCTCAGAGGATTTTCTTCAAGGAGTGTGAGAAGGAGATCACAACACATTAGCGTTTCACTGGCAGCTATCAGCTGGGTGAAAGCAGACAGTAATGTAAGGGCAGGTGGGTTTCGGACCCTACAGAACAGTAGATGCCTACAACAGTTCATAAAAAGCAAGATCAGTCACCGTTCTGCCAAACGGTGAACATGATGATTCGAGAAGTGAAAGAAAATACAGGGGCAACACTGGAAATCTTCAATCTAGCATCTTGGGACACATATTTTCTTCTCTGGCCTTCCAAGAAAAAAAAGGCTTTTTCTGAAGGAGAATAGGAGACAGGTGACAAACCACAGTGATTTTACGACCAGAACATTCTATCTGTTGAGTTTTTTTATAACGTGCCCGTATATTGTTTGTATGCATCCATAAAATTTTTAACAGAGACGCACATTCAGAAAAGCCATTCAGCTAAAGCTCAGACACATAAGCGCGACTCACCCTTTGTGGGGAGATGACCCTGAGGGTCACATGCACGGTCATATCGCTCTCTCTCTTTCTGGTGTGTGTTCCGTGTCCTGTCTGTCTCCTTCCTGCGTCTTACTCACCCATCAGGGTATAACCGTGCAAGAGCCACAGAGGTGTGTGCATGCGATAAGCTGAATGATGGCATAATTTTGACCGCTCCCCGTGGACAAGTAGCGATATAATGATCATGTGCTAAGTGATGAGTCGAGGTCATTATATGACCAGTGCAGCGGGCAGCAGCTATTCTGCAGATTGTATGATAATTTGTATTGGTGGGACTAAATTTGACCCAACTTGGTTGTTTACTCAGTCAGACTGTTAAGGCTGACAAGCTGGTACAGCAATAAATAGAATATAATAGAATAGAATTGATAATTTATTAATCCCTGTGGGGAAATTCTCTATTTCGCTTTTCCCCATCTTGCTCTGTACAGGAGAACATAAGCTTTGGGGGGTCACAGTGAAGGGGCAGCCAACTTGGTATGTCCCAGGGAGCAGGGAGTTAAGGGCCTTGCTCAAGGGCCCACAGACATGTGACTATTCTGCTGAGGCCAGGCTCAAACCAGCAACATTCTGATCATAGGCACAGATGCTTAGCCGACTGAAAAAAGAATTATAAACAGTTAACAGAACGAATGCTGAAAGTGGACAGGACTGACTTGGAGACACCTGCTCTTTGACAGTCGGGCCTTTGAGTCTTTTTTTGATTTGCTGCTGCTGGGGGCCCCGCATTCACGCAGGGGCTTCTGAGCCACCGAGCAAGTGGGGGGCTGTGCAGGTCAATGGTTTCACCTGCCTTTCGTCTTCCCCTAGCCCTATGAGCAGCACCTGGCGTGCGGCCTGCGCTGTGAGCTCAAACGGCCTTCTGCCTGCGCTGTCCACGTCAGGGGGGGGGGCTGCATGACATTTCCTCTTTTGCTTGTGTTTATTGTGCACCCTCTTGCAAGCCTGCTTTGTTTTGATGCGCACGGTCGTCCTTGCCGATGGCAGCCCTTCCCCTCTCACGTGCAACGCTGGAGGTTTGAAGCGGGGAAGTTTCCACTGTTTGTCTGCTGGCATTTCAAGTGGAGGGGAAACCGTTACAACCAACCCCCCCCACCCCTTCTCTCCCTCTCTCTATCTGTCTGAATATCTTTTGCTCTCTCCATGTCTGCTTTCCTTTTAGCTTTCAGTGCTGGCAGCACTCAGATCAGAAAGACACGTGTGGTTTATGCATTGCCTTGTGTTTTTTTTTTGGGGGGGGGGTGTTGGGGGGTGACAGAGAGGTCGGGGGAGGATTCCATGACCCTGCGACAAGGACCCCTCGCCTGCTGAGGGCCACCTGTGTGTGATGGGCGTCACATTTCTAAAAAGGAAAAAAAAAGCCAAGTAAATGCAACTGTTAACCAAGGAGTACAGTAATCATTTCAAAAGGAATGAAAAGTGCACACCTATCTAAAGCCAGGTATGTACACAGGTTGCCAGTTTCCAGTGGAAACTACCAGGCGCACGTTTGAGCGAGGGGCCTTGGGTGCATGCTGCTGAAACCCAGCTCCCCTCTGGGTGCAGAGCTACATCGCCTCCTCCAGCACAGATAAAGTTAATCACTTTCTGTAATCTGGCTCACTCTCTCTGCTGGCTTCCTCAGCAGGGAATTTGCCACCCATCAATGAGCAGAGATAACTGCATACGCATGGGCTGTGCCTTTCATATTTATTTCAGAACTCGCATCTTGTGGAAAAGTTGCAGAATTATAAGCATACACCCTTCTGTCTCTGTGACTTACACTGTGCATCATTTTTTAAAGGTTTTTATTTCACTGTGTCTCACAGTTTATGCCATATTTTAGGGTTCAATAGCGATAACTGCCCTGCAGAACACTACTTTTGTACAGGAAACATTGGTTGTCATGGAAAAACTCACAATTCTTGGAGTTATCTCCAAGGAAATGATAAGGAATATTTATAGTAGCGCTAAGAAGTATCAATAGTAGTATTTTATTTTAGTCAGCTAGGTGATTCATTATTATGTTACTTGTTTGTTTGTTTCTTTGTTTTTAGTTTATGTAGTTTACCTGGATTCATATTTGTTTTTCAGCGCATTTGTCTAGTCTATAATCATGATTTGTACCTTGGGTCTTGAAGGTATTTCAGTGACATGGAATGAATTTGCAGCATCTGTATTTTTGCTATAATACCATTCAGGCGTTTCGAAGGTACTGTAGTCATGGAGGCCAGTTAAGCTGGAACGGCCTTGAGCGGGTGGCACCATGTGACATCTGCACCCTGCTTTGTGTTTTATTCTCTCTTGATTGGATGGGAGGAGCACAACTTAGCTTCCCCATACTAACGTGAGGCAGTGACAGGAACCACTCAGACACTGGTCTCCTGTGTTGGGAGCCCCAGAGGACCTCAGATACTGCAAGATAAACGCAGACAAACTCGGCAAGTGCCTCACGCACAGTCAGCAGGATGTACTCGCGTCTAGCCTCCGGAGCAAGTGTAAATTGACGTTTTCCTTCTTCACGAGTTGTGCTAAAGGTCAATGTGGCTGCAAGTTGGTCACGAAAGTCTTGTAGAGACGCAAGTGACATTTTGTTTAGTAATAAAAAGGAAATCAGACAGTAGACCATGCAGAATTAATTTAACCTGTCTCACACCTATAACTCACATGTAAAATACACAGAATAGTTCATGGTGAATGTGACAGATGTATTTATATAGCTATGAGAGGCTGAATATGAATACAGTATAGTATCTTAACCGCAAAAGGCAATTCTATTGTTACTGAACATCAGTCCTAAGATTAATAAAACAAAAAAAAATAAAAGCAGATTTATGATGGGATTTTCCTTTCCTTCTAATAATAATAATAATAATAATAATAATAATAATAATAATAATAATAATCTTCTTCTTCTAAATATTTTTCATAACTGTTTAATAGATCCCCGGACTGAGGAACATGAAACTGACATTTCAGGAGAAATCAAGCATTCTGAGTAACATACGCATGTCTCTTGGACCATGTTGCCCCAGCTAGTTCATGTGTGCAAAGGAGTGATGCGCCGGTGAGGAAATACCCGGCAGATATCGAGAGCCTGTTATTTCAAAAACTGACATACAGACCGATTCAGATTGTTTTGGAGGTTCTGCTTAAATAAGATTAAGGGGTAAAAGGGTAACCAGGGGTGGCCAATCTTAATCGCAAAGGGCCAGTGTGTGCAGGTTTTTGGGATAACCTTTAGGTCAGCTATTCAAATCCAGGTGTGAGGACTCTTCAGCCAATCAGTCCTCTAATTAGTAATCTATAGAGTTGCAGTAAAAACCCGCATACACAGCTGCTCTTTCTGGGTAAGATTGGCCACCCCTGATTTAAATGGACACTCCACCCAAATAAATTAAAGTATTTATTGTTTGGTAAGAAAACACCAACTCTGCCATACAACAACAATCCCAGAACACTATATTTTATAACTGTATAAATCTTATATATTTCTAACATTTATAACAGAGAAGGGCTGATCATCAAGTAAAATAAACTCCGTAATTTTCGGAGTCATTTATTTTGAGTTTGCACTGTCTGCACAGAATTTTCTTTTGCTATCAAACACTTGTATTGCTGATGTTATTCGGCAGACCTGCAGCCTTCTTTATTGTAACAGATTTTTTTTTTCAGAAACTCTTCATACTCCCCACTGTCTCGTAAGGTGAGCAATAAAATGTGTTGTGTTGAAACCTTGTGAAATTTTAGCAGAGTGATGTTTGCAAAAAGCATTTCTAACATAGTTTTTGCTAACATTAAAATTATTTCACACAGCAAACATATTTCTAACTGTTTAGTATGCAGGTGTGCAAAGCAATATGGCACCGTTTTAAAGGGAATTATTGGCGGTAAATATTGTTTAATTTTTAGCCATCGGCTGATACCGATAGTTGGCCGATTATAATCGATACATCTATAGTGTAAAGTGTAACTGCAGCAGTCTTACTAAATCTCCCTGTTCTCTTGAGGAAAGACACATATGCATGTTTGCCATGAACAGAACCAGTTCAACCTATTGCCTAAACTATGCCTCAGTCTAGCTACATTTAAATTTAACGAAAAAATTTCAGTGAAGTTGTACCATAATGCTTTGTATCCTAAATGGAAGATTGAAGAATAGCGTTACGAGCTTAGTTATGGCTCTTGCATTTCATTGCATCTGTGGCAACCACTTACACAATTACAATTAAGAATCTTTGCTCTTTTTGCATGTTTCTACATCTTCCAGTATTTTCGTAATAATATTCAAGGGATAATAGAGTGGGCCCCCCCAGAGACCACCCCCCTTCTCATCTACAGTTTTGAAGCCTTATGTCTCTCCCTCTGATGTCACGTCAGGATCAGACTTTCCTCTAGGCTTCCAAATGGAAATGTGTTAATATTAGTTAATAAGTCAAGCTGGGAGAACCATCGCACACGGGGGTACATGTGAACAAAACTATCCGGCGGCTAAATATTTTTCAGGAGCTTCGGAAGCTACTCCCTGAACACAAGCACATTAGCATGTGATGTCATATTTCGTCAATGAAAAATCAACGTTAAAGTATAGCCTAATAGTAGCCTAATAATGGAACAAAGGTTAAACCGATCCCATGACTGCCAATTCAAAACTTTTTGTTAATTTGAATAAATAGGAAACTCAAAAGAAGTGAGAAAGGTGGTACCTAAAATATTGTGCAGTTCCACAAACAGAGTGTTGTGCTAACAATGCAAAGGTCATGGGGTCAAATCCCAGACAACACCTGTCATTTACAACCTTTCCATCTACTGTAAGTCACTTTGGTTTTAAAAAAAAGAAAAACAATTAATGAGTTAATGTAAAATCCTGTGTAATACTTGCCTGTGAAAGAACTCTGAAATCTTGAAATCTTTTAACCAGCACCAGGTAGGTGATGCTTGCGGACTAACTTCAGGATCAAGGAGGTCACTGGGTTTGTATTTGTGTGCAGCCCACAGTTTCACCATCATAGGTAATATTCCAGTAGCATGGGAATACTTTGGGGTGTGTAATATGACTCAACTTTCTGTGAAAATGCTAAACGACATGACTAATTCATCAAATTAGTCATCTGCATACAAAAAATAGTAGCATAGTAATTTATGCTGGTGGTCAAGTAGCCTACTGTGTTTACTGTGATAACAGTATGGAGATTCCCCTCGCAGGAGATTCCTGTTTGAAATCAAACAAAAAATTATATCATGTACTGGTTTCAGAGCAGAACACGACTGGAAGATGTCACCCGGGGCGGCAAGGAAAACTCTGGAAAAACAATGTGGTCAGATGTATTCACGAAAAGGACGGTTTGATATTAAAAGACACCTAATACAAATTTAATGAACACTCACTATTGTGGTAATTAGGCCTAGAAATGGATAAATGGTATACAGGTAGTTTTCAACTTTACGAGCTAATTCGTTCCAAATTCGCTTGTGAATCGAGACCTTGTGAAGCAGTAGGTATTTTCCCATAGAAATGTTATGAACATTATGACTTTGGTTCTAGCCATTTCTTTTCATAGGCTTTTGCCAAATTAACAAAGGAAACAAATAAATTATTTAAACTGATCAATTTAATCAAAAATACACGCACATTTAAACAAAAAGAATCCTTGGAGAAAAACAAAAAAACACTTCTTTCCTAAAATGGACATCCGCAGTTAGTTTTGGTCACTTTGATTTTAAGCAGGTGGGGTTTCCCATTCTAAGCTGGTGGAGACGCTCGCAAACGGTACGTAAAATGAACCTGGTGCATTAAAGGGATCGTGTTGGATCGGGAAGCGAAACGGTACAAATCGGGCACCATCGTAAAATACGCCGTAAAGTGTAATGCTGCGCATGCGCCAACGTGCAAGGTTATCAGAAGTTAACAGAAAACTGTTGGGCTGCAGACTGCGTTTTTGGGGAGCGCGCATTGAGTTTCATGCAAATAAAAAAACACATATATGAAAAGTTACATTTTTATTTTCGCCGCAGAAAATTTTCGTCAAGATATAAACTAGTAAATCCGGAGCTCGGAAAGCTAGAACTACCTATATACAGAAATCATTTGAGCTCCTTAACTATGCTTTTTTCAGACTTGAGAGAAAAAAAATGCCTGACTTAAAAACATTAAGACACTTAATTCCGCAGCAGTAAAAGGTGTCACAAAACCACTAATTATAAAAAACATCTGAGCCGCGAGATGCTCGTCCTCGTATTAAGTGCTTTTTTGTTGTCCTCTCGATCCTTTTCATCCCCATATTATATCACATAAATCCTGCGCTGCGTGCGATGCTCTCATTAACCCCATATGTGCTCTTCCGAAAAAATCAAAAAAGAAAAACCTCAGACGCAAACGAGACCTCGGTACACCCACGAGAAATTCGGTGAATATTGGGGGTGGATATTTTTGCAGCTTCCTGCAGGGGATCGAGGGACAGCTTGGTGCACGGCTGAGACACAGCGCTGCGCTTTTAAACAGGAAACCTCTTTGGAAATAACCCGAGGCCATTTTCACATGAGTCGGTCGGCGACAGGTTAACCGTGGAATAACAGCAACAGGGCTGGAAATGGCGTGTTTAATCACACTGCACAAAAACCAGCCCATGGTGTCATGCTTTAAAAAAAAGTGTTTTGCAAAAGTCTGCTGGATGGCAAATGCCGTGACATAAAGCACACACTGTATATTATACCAAACAGTTGCATTTCAGACTGAAAATATCATATTCGGTACATAGGCCTATTTTTAATAAGAACACTTTCGTATTTAATTCTGTGAATGACTGTACATTACTTTGTTGTAATGGCAGTTTTATTGCTGCAACTATAATAAATGGCCTCCTTTTGATAGCGAGATTTACACCTGTGAATTAAAAAAAAAGAACACACAATGTTGCAAACGCCACAAAACACAACCCGTCCGTCTGTCTTTAATGATGGCGTTTGTAGCTGCTAATGGTTGTTCAGCTCTTCCTAGTGTTCATTCTTATTACAGGGAGAAGCAGGAACCGAAGTTTCAGACATTCCTTTATTCATTAACAAAACAATTAGAAAATGTGTTAGCATCTCATGCGTAATGTTTTGTTAATTATGTGTATTATAAAATAAAATACTGTAGAATCAATAACCTGAAGCCTTAATGAACTTTCCTGAGGCCAATAAACTAAGATCCAGTCTGAAATTTTGATTATATATGCTCCCAACAGGCCACACCTGACAATGTGCTGCAGATTTATTGTGCTTTTTGCAATGAGCACTTACAACTTTTCCGTTTGCCTTTGATGTCTGTTCTAGTTACGTTTGTGGCTCTGGCCCGGGCTGGGTTAAGTAATTTTGCTCAAATCATATCTGGTATTGGTTTAACCTTAATTAACCCTTACATACTGAACGAAACCAGCAAAGATTAGAAGTTTTTAACCCCTGAGAGTAGTCGGTTCTGATAAATGGCAGTGTTTGATTTTATCTAATTCAATATTGTTAACTGCCTGTTCCCAATCGAAAAAAATAAAATCTATGCAAAATTGTGCATGGGTGGTACAACTTGCACCGAGTACGTTTTATTTTCAGTTCCTGCAAAAAGAAGCGTCTGCCCTGAGTAAGTATTAAAAGCACCGCCGAATATCGATCAACACGGGCGATATAGAAGAAATCCTTTGCATAAAAACATGTGCAGCATTTTCTGCGGCGTCACAGCAATGCTGCCATCTGTCGGTCGTGGGAGAAAGTACATTGGTGAGAGTTTATCAAACCCAGCCAAACAACACGTAACACTGTATTTCACACCATGAACCTCAGATGGCAGTATGAACATGTACAGTACTGATGGACAGATATACATTTCACATAATGATCTACAGTAGGACGAGGCATATATGCGGAATGCCGTTTTCTACTACTACTACTACTAATAATAATAATAGAACTTTACTAAGTCTAATACGCATTTGGTTAAACCTGTATTTCTGTGTATTTTGCATGGCCTTATGGCACATTTAAAAATAATTCATGCAGGTTATTTTTTAAAATGCTGTTATTACTAAAATAAAACGATGAAATATTTTCATATTATGGCTACATTTATACATTTACTTCCGCAGGTTGAGTGACTTAATAGCTTGATCTAGCACGTCCGCATAATATATGTATATAGATAAAATTCTGAAAATGCATTATATCTTTAGACTTAATTTCATATAAAAAATACATTTAAAAAACAGAGCTAATAACAGGTCTACTTAGAATCCCATTTATATTACGTGGGTTGCGGTGAATCTGTGGCGTTAAGAAGGTGTACACCAGAAACTGAAGCAATAATTTTAAAGAACTTACCCATAAGAAATGAGGATTTCATTAAGAAAGGAAAGATTTTTCTCAGCTTACGTCAGTTGAAGCTACCGCTGCCACAGTAAATGGAACGTTCCTATTTATGGCTAGGTTTGCTAGATGGCACTAGCAACCTTCTGTGTAGCACAGGCCCGCTGCTGTGTGCTTTCACAGTAAGCCTACCACTCACATGGATCTGTAGATGTATGGAATGCTTGTGAGATGCTCAGAATTACCTCAGTTCCAGCACTGGTATGTGGCATGAGGCAGCCAGCACGTTGTCGTGCTCAGAACTGTAATCATGATAGTGTACTGACTAAGAAATGTATGGAGAGCTGCCTTAACAGAAGTGTTTGTGAAACATATCAGACTGACTCAGGAAACAGGGCTGACATCCTGTAATTCTTTTATTGTTTCTGAATCATATTTTTCAAAGTGAAAGATGTAGAAAAAAAATGAAGCAAAAAACAGATTTGATCAAGATAAGATGGGTTTTATTTCTTTTTGTTAACCTGTGGTGCTGCAGCTTTCACCAAAAGTATTTTTCATGTAAACAGTTAAGAATACAGCATTGGAGAGTAAGGACTTTTGTTATATATGTGAACAAGCAAAAATCCATTAAAACCCATATAAATAAATGCTTTTTTCTCACTATATCGGGTTATTTTGCTAAAAATGTGGAGTGTCTGTGTGTTTTACCAATATTATATTTTCTTTCTGATGTGACGGTGAATTGCAATACCTAGGAGTTCTCCTTTTTATCTCCTCACTAGACTGCCGTAGAAGGCAGTCAATGACCTTCTGACGTGACCTTGATAATGCCAGCCTTCCCTGCCAGGGTGTTCTCCAGGCATTACGCAATGCACTGTCGGCCAAAGGCCTTTTTAGTCCTCCACACATAACGTACCACAAACAAACAAACAAACAGACAAATAAAGTTTCAGTTTCTAGGTGACGTTAAATCTTTATAATTGCTACATATTTTTTTTCTTGGATTCGTTTTATTTCTTCACCTGAGTTGAAAACATGCCCTATAGAATAGAGTATTCCAAGTAGTTTGAACTAGTTCGAGTTTTCGACTTGGAGAGGATCCAGGAGTGCGCAGGCCCGTGTTTTCTCTGTGCAGCTTGGGAATGCTTTTTAGCATTAATTGTTATTAATGAAGTTTGCAGAGATTCCAGCTGGGAGACGTTAATAGGTTTCTTATACAAGTCTGACAGTCATTAAACGGTCATTCTTGTTTTATAAACTGCTGGGCTCTTTGTCATTTCGCTGTTGCGCTGGGGGTGAGCTTTATTGCCTCCCACTTGCCATTGCTAGCAGACCTGCTAATCATGCCTCCACCTGGATCGATGCCTTGAGTGCCTGAGCTTGAATTGCACAAGTATAAATCATTTGATGATGTAAAAAATTTCTTAATGTCGAAATAGTAACATAACCTATTGTTTAGCGTATAAACCAGTGTTTTTGTTTATGTAGTCAGTATATAATATGAATTATGTAAATTAGCTGCCTGTTATACTGCTAACCAAAAACACTTTTTAGAGATAGACTGTCTCTATCATTTTGTTATGGCTAACCAGCTCGAAGGGAGTGGCATTATCCTAATACAGTGGCCTAATGCTCCTCTGGATATTATAATTAATACATGGTGTATTACTTATATTCTGAATTCTCAAAATTCAAACCCAGTAAGAAACTCTGCTGGGTATTATGTAATTAGAGGAATTGTAGGAATTTGAGGAGGGTATTGAATCATTTGAAGCATTGTTTGGTTGAACTTTGCTGCCATATTGTATCAGTTTTGTTGACAGAGGAAAGATCATGTCCTGCCATCATCGAGACATCAACAGTGGTCTTGAAGAGCTTCATGTGTGGTTTGAAACCTTAGCTAACAAGTGGTATTAGCTAGATGCTTTACTTTTGGAGGGGAGGCATTAGCATTGTGCTACAACAGTTATGCTTATTGGGTACACGTGTCTCTTCATGGAACAGAGTGGTGATACAGCTTAGATCCCTGTGGTGAAATTGTCTTTTCGCCTATCCCATCTTGCTCTCATGCAGTGCCCCTGGAGCTGGTGTGTGTGTGTGTGTGTGGGGGGGGGGGGTTCAAGAGCCTTGCTCAGGGATCCAATCAGTCTTCCAGCCCTAGGATTTGAATTGGTGACCTTCCAATCATGGGCACAAGTCCTAACCTGCTGAGCTACAAAGCGCCCTCCAGATATAACCACCAGGTACCAGCCAACCAGTACATCAATTATACATATAAATTGTCGATGACAAAAATCTTTCTTTCCTAATTCTTTTTTTTTTTTAGATTTTATTGATTGACTAATAGACAAATGAACACATATGCACACATTTTCACACAGAGGTAGGTTAGATAGCTAATAATAAGCAGTGACTAAGTCAAAATCATATTTTCATCATTTAAATTCCTCCACTAAATCAATGAATGATGTCAGGATACATGTAGCAACATGCAACTGTATATATAAATATCTTTAATATTGATTATCCAGCATAGGGTCATGGTGTGCTAGAGACTTTCCTGTTATGATATGGCTCCCATAACCCATCTCCCCACCCATCCTCCAGCTTATCAGGAAGCACCAGGCAGAAGGCAACAGGACATCTTCTACAGGACGTTGGTCCCTCACAAGGCACTCACATACACAATAACGATTTAAAAATTAGATGTGTTTTGGGTGTGAAAATCCCATTTCTGCCCTTCATAGCGTGAATTTAGAGAAAGCAAAGCACAGGTCTGGTTTATTTCTTCTGGCCCTTAACCAATCAGGTGGCCCAATCAGGGCAGAGGGAAATGAGGTTAGCAGAGCCACTGTGCAACGTTAGCCATGTGTTTCCTTGCCGGTTCGTTCTGCCAGTGTGAAGGTGTTTTCAGTCAGTTGACAGAAGAATAAATTCAGCCCTGATCATGTGACAGCTCTGTGATTGGTGGCTTATATTCAGCAGGCTCTCCTTAAGGATCCAGTGCCTCTTATAGTCTTGATCATGCATCTAGCAACAAGAGCTGTTTGCTATTGCGTAACCAGAATAACTAGCCACTGAGAATTTGGTTAGTGTTTTTCATTACAAGAAACGCTTATTTTTTTTTCTTCTTTCCAACTTTCATAAATGTCAAAGGCCAAATCATGAGAAACGGTGTATTTCGTATATGCAAAGATTCTCTTTATGATACTTAACAGACAGTTTTGTCCAAAGTGACATTTTACTACTACAGCAATTCAGGATCAAAGTTCTACTCAAGGGTTCAACAGTAGAAACCAGTATGGACCCAGAGGCTCTAAGGCTAAAGCTGTAGCCCTTTAGTCCATCTGGCATCTTATAATACCTAACGATCATTGACATTTTGTCTGCCGAGGACTAGATTTACAGTATACAGTATAACGCCACCCCCCCCACCCCCCAAGCGCTCTGCTCAGACAAAGATGCCTGCTTAGAACTAAATCACTCAAGTATTAGTCACTACCACCACATCATCTACATCTCACCTAGTGTAGGCGGACTGGGACATGTACGCGTCTGCTGGAGATCAGAGCAAACTCCACTGTTAAAGACACCACCAGCACCACCTTCTTCCGAGCACCACCAGTGAAAGAGGTCTCATTAGCATGCCATGGCACTATGATATGTGCGAACGGAAATGATGTGGGTGGGGGTCGCAAGCCAGCACTGTACATTACTCATTGTTACACCGGGATTTCCTGGAAAGGAAGGTGGTGGCGGATTCATTGATAATAAAAACAGACCATTACAGGGACGGTAACAGCTGTAGAAAGCAGTACAGTAATACCTTGATGATCCTATTGTATTGATAGTGAGAGTATTGATGCCTGTTTTACTATGCTTCTTGAATGCAGTACTGAATTACAGCATATCCATGGCCTGACAGCTGTCAGTTGAGATCAGTCAAATAGTTATCAAGATACTGGTTGGGTGGCCCTGTGTGCAAATTACCTACATTCTGGAGATAAAAAAAAAACAATACTGAAGTAAGAGGCAGAGTAAGAATGTATGCATGGAGATGGGAAGCTTAAAATCTTAGAATCATGTTGTTACATCCTGCCTGTCATGTCCGCCTGATCCTCCTGTCTCTTCTCTAACGTGGCTCAGATGAACCACTCCTGTTCCTTGTTACGTTCGTTAGTCTTTGTATTTAAGTACCCGTTTGCCTCATCAGCCCCAGTCCAATCATCAATGATGTGCCTCCTGTCTGCCCGTGCCCTTCCCTGTACTTGCCTTCTTGTTTTGACCCCTTATAGTCTCGTTTTGTTTCTCTGTTTATTTTGTTCAATAAAGTCCTTTTTCTTTGGCCAATCACCTGTTTTCGAGTCCTTTGTCTTGCAACTCGTGACACATGTTACTTAGGCGCTCCAAGTTATATTTTATAATTTAATATTATAATGTTTGCTGTTGTAGTAGCTCTCGCTGTTGCTGCACATGTTAGCGAACACTTTCATGCATTATGAGGTAATAAGGAAGGTAAGATTTTGGTGAGATCTTTCTGAGATGTTTTTTTCTGCTGTTCAAACTCCTCAGACCCAAGAGATCTCAACTATAATCTCATCATATTCCCCAACCCTGTTTTTTATTTATTGGCCTCTTCTTTACCTCTTTTGCAAAAATAAAAATGCTGGATTTTTATTCTCTGTAGTGAATTATCCAGGTTCTTTTTTTGCTTAAACATCTGATTTTGCTCCCTCCTGCAGCTCGAGCAGTTACATTTCTCTGCTTCTCTGTCAGATCTGTCGGCTGATGCAGTCGCTGCTTGGCAGTGTTTCTGATCTTGTGCTGTTTTTCTGCACAGCAGAAATTTCTGCCTTTTTATCTTTGTGTAATGAGGGCCGAGGTGTTACAGTCCCTCGGTGTAACCTGCAAGCCGTCTGCAAACGCTGCCTTCTGCGCATTATCTTTTGAAGGAGCGTTTTGAAAGTAGCACAAATGGATTTTCCCCTGAAAGGCTGGGATTTTCTCGTATTTGTGGCTTCTTCAGATCCGCGCACTCAGACGGCGGTCTCGCGGTATTAAAATTATTTATGCAGGCGTTTGATGCTTCCTGAGTTAAACTGCATTTAAGTTGACTGCTTTGCTATTGCTGCCTGTAGACTGGGGTGTTCAAAAACTTCATTGAAAGGGTCTTAATAAATCAGCTGAATTTATTTTATAAGACATTTTTTCATAAACAGGACATGCAATTAAGTATTTATTGGAAGCACCATAATATTATGGTTTTAGAAGTTTAGAATTTTAGAACTTGAAAGCCTCTACCTTTTCTACAAAGTGTAAAGAGAATGGCCTTGTGATGGACTGGCATCCTATCCAGGGGATACCACTGCCTTAATCCCCTGCTGCCTGGGATAGGCTCCAGGCCCCTCTGCAATCCTGATCAGTATAAGCGGTTGGAAGATGGATGAATAAACAAACTGTCTCATTGAACATCATGCCCAAATTTCACACAGTGTAACCGATAGTGAGCCATTATTCATGCCTCATAATCCATAATGCACATTAGGTATGATGTCCTCAGATGACAGAACAGACTGTGAACATGGATGCTACTAAATGGGCTTCCCTTTAAAAGTTGATCTTTAGTGTGCATTAGGACTATTATCCATAAAGTAAATATATATGCCCTATTATAAGATGAACCCTCAGGGAGTGGTTGATATAGCGTAAAAAATAACGCAAATATGGGATACGTTCTAGGCTGGTTGAGTTAAGAACTGCAGTTTAAAAAGATTCTTAAGGTTTAAGAGTTTACTGAACCGTCAGTAGCAGATTTATGGAGAGATGGATGGGTGGATGGATGGGTGGATGGATGGACAGTCATGCCATGTTTATGGTTACCATGGCAATAATATTTCTTACAGAATTCCAGTGGCAGCTCTCCTCAGGGCAGAGGGAAATGAGGTTAGCAGAGCCACTGTGCAACGTTAGCCATGTGTTTCCTTGCCGGTTCGTTCTGCCAGTGTGAAGGTGTTTTCAATCAGTTGACAGAAGAAGGACACAGCAGTTTAGTATCCAAGAAAAACAAGTCCATCTGAACTCAAGTATGAGTGGTTACACTTTGGGGGTGTTTGTCATAAGGTCACAATCTGCACCATTTCTGGGTATTCAGTCAAGTTAGCTGTAGTATCTGTTTTTTCAGTGACTTTTGGGTGGGTGAGGAATGTATTTGTGGTGGTGGGGGGGGGATTCTCAGGGTGGGGAATGGGAACCGATAATAATATACCTAAATGTTTCTTAATACCACTAAAAACTTTTCAAAGTCTACACTAGTAACACCACTTAACTACTGTATGTTTGTTACTGTGGCTGTTATGTATGCCTGTACCAAATATTCATGAACTTGAGCATGAACGCTACTATTAGTTTGATTGTTGGCTAAATGCCGGTAGCTGTGCAGCACGGTGAGCAGATGGGTCCCTCTGATAGCTCAGTCGTCCACAGTTGGGGCTGTTCTTCTCACCCCTTGCACTCTCAGTGTGGCATTTGCCTGCTCCTTTTTTGTTCATGTGGGTTACCTCCAACAGTTCCAAGACATGCGGTTTACATGGATTAACATCTCTAAATTACTTAGGTTGTTTGCTTGCGTGTGCTCTGTGATGGACTGATACTCTATTCCAGTGTTTCCCAATCCGGTCTTCAGGGATCCACAGTCGGTCCACATTTTTGTTCCCTCCCAGCTTGCAGGGAAAAAATGTGGACTGTCTGGCAGGGAGCTCAGAGGGAGCATAAACATGGACCAACTGTGGATCCTAGAGGATCGGATTGGGAAACACTGCTCAATCCCACATGTCCAGCACTTCTGAAAATTGCCCCTAGGCTCACCATGACTTTGCACCAGATGAGTGGCCATGGAGGATGGAAGGGTAATTTAATTTAGTCACTATATCAATGGTGCTACTAGCCCTCCAATGTTCCCTAAAATCTGAGGTTTCAGTGCATTCACATGTGCTACTACAACTCAATAATGATGTCAGAAGGTATAGAAATTACCAGAAGATTCTTGTATCTAACCACAATTCCTGTATCTTGTGAAGGTTGCATTATTTCCCATGTAATCTCCAAACTCATTGCATCTGAAATTAAATGAAATTGACTGTATGTGACTGCATGAATGAATGTATGTATGTATGTACGTATGTGTGTGTGTTAATGATGCTGGGCTGGCCCCTGCCTCACAGCCTGTGTTTCCCAGAGATGTCTCCAAAACAGTGGAACACTACACAAATAAGCAGAAATTGAAACTGTATGTATAAATGTAACATGATAATGTGTTAAAGCTTTACATGATGACGTGAAATGCATGAAGTTTAACTCACCCATGTACACTTGACAATTTAACATGACTGTAGCCTTAAGAGGGATACATAATTACTAATGACCTTCCACCCTTGTTACAATAACTGCACCTTTACCCATTGCATGCTCTAATACACTGTTAAATGTTTTGGTTGAGCAGAGTAATAACTTTTAATGCACGATGCCCAAGAAACAGCAGACTCAGTGTGTCTATGGAACCAACAACTGTGAAATTGCAATAAAACCAAGAGGCTCCATGAAGGACTTTAAGAACAATCTCCGAATGTAACGGTGAAAATCAGCACAATGCTATAAAATCTCAAAAAATATATAATTTGCTGCATATGTAGGACCAGGTGCTGCTGAAGCGCTCTAAGATCGACCGGTGAAGGGACATTTATTTGAAGGAAACGTATTTCTCACTATTACATTGCTTTGGGTTCCTGTAACATATGTCATTGACAGCAGACATGTGGGGGTCCTCTGAAATTACTCAGGGAAGGGATTTTTCATGTGGACGAGACATGTTGTACAGTGTTGGCTTTGTATCTGACACATTTATTATTAAATGCAGATCTCTATTGTATAGGGCATAGCATGTGTGCCTGTAAAACAGAGTGTGTGGTGTAACAGTCGTGATAATGGAGACTCGGCCAATCCGTCACTGGAAGGAGACCTGCTTTGCTGTTTAGCTGATATTTCAAAGACATCACACTGTTGTAAGGATATAAAATGGGGCGTCTGGAGACTGACGGGCAGCTGAATTTAGTGCAGAGGTTTAGGTAATAGAATGAGCCCAAGTCAATTCATGAACGGTGCAGTTTGAAGCCTGTTTATCTTTTTCAGTTTTTTTCTGCAGGGTTCCCAAATCCAGACCAAGGTTTCGTTTCAACCAACCAGTTGCGTATAAAGAGTCGCAGTCACGGAGTACTGAACTCATTGGTTGAAACAAAACCTTGGTCTGGATTTGTACTTTCTGGACCTGAACTTTCCACGTCTGTCTAAAATGGATTACTTTTGTGAGTAACTTCCACAACACTGATGGCAATTAGTTATAAGATGACTTTATATAGAACACACAAGTACAAGCTATATTTCTGAGCTCCCATTGCTACTTTTATCCAAAGTTACCCCCACTCTGAAAAAGCAAGGGCCTCTTGCGATGAATCAGTGGCATTGGCTTGCTTTGACCTTCGCTAGGGAATGAATAAGTTGTACATGAAGAGCAATCAGGCCAAGGCCCCCTGAAGGGAAAGGTCATTGTGGAGCTCTGCCAGAGCCAAATGGATTAATCTATCTCTCAACCTTGGGAACACCTAAGCTCTAGAATACAACCGTCCCCGTCCCCTCCCTTCCCAGAGCATTTGAAGTATTCCATATTAAATTGTGACTAAATGTGAGCCACTGTGAGGCATAATATTAGTATTAGTCCAAGTGTACAGTTCTGAAAATAACCCAGTATTATGTACTGTACATAATTCTCAGAGACTCAGAAGGAGCTTCCATTCATGCCATAAGATTTCTTAACCAGGACATGGCACCACAGCTTTTAACCTGGTTCTTCAAACATAGCTGGTTGGACTAATTTGTCTTTAAGGGATAGGCTTTGGAGTTAGTGGATGGAATCAGGAGGGACTATGAAATGAGAGTGGGGGAAACATAGAGGAAGGTCTTTCTGTAGGTGTTGTTGTTTTTTTTGTGGTTGGGTTTTTGTCTGAGTTGAGGTAATCAAGAGCTTCAAGTCTTACCTCTACTTTGCGTGTACGGAGTGTAATTGTTGTTCCTGTGTCACATGGGTTTGCTCATGCAGTGCAAAACCATCAATTATGTGGTCTGGTATTTCCAAACGGTGTATGTGATGGTCTGATGTCCCCTCCAGCATGTCCCTCAGTGTGTGTCCTGTGTTTCCTGAGAATCTTGAGAAGCCGGATAGGAAGTTAGGTTAAGGGTAGGAACTTTCTATTATTTACCTTTGCTAGAGCCCTAACTTCATTTTTGTTTGTGCTCTTCCAATAATAAAATCATTTGTTTGAGTAAACCTGTCTCCATTGCGTCCGGGGCACCTTGGCGCTCCAGGCCCCCCATAGCCTGCCACGCAACGAATATCCATGTTAAAAGCAGATTCTCCAGAGAGAGCAGACTGTTTTTCAATACGGGGATTGAATACGAGAAGGCAAATATTTAAGACTCCTGGAAATGAATTTGGCTATAAATATTGAAATCCTAGATTACATTTCAGAAGTAAATACATAACAGCCTGATGCTTTTAGCTGGATATGAGGCACTACGAAGAGGTTAGATGAAGGAGAATGGAAAATAAGACTGATATTGGATAATCAATATGGATGCTAAAATAACCGCAGGGATGGGTAAACTTACCCTTTAGTGGCCTTAACCATGACCTGAAAACCTGTAGCTTACTTTTGGTTTATTGCTTTGTTGTTTACTTGCTCAGTTAAATAGGGAGACAGGTGAGACATGCAATACAAGGCCTTCATGTGTGCAGATCAATGACACGATAGTAACAATCCTTTGTTCTTTCATTAGTGTGAGCAGTGAATTTATGTCACTGAACATTCCCATGTCAATATAGAAGAAAGAATGATAATTTACCTACCATCCTAACAGATCAACAAAGGATGCCATCTTGCGTGTCCTGCACATCACCCTCAGTCACGTGGACATGAAAAATGGGAACTATGTAAGATTGTTGTTTATTGACTATAGTTCAGCTTTCGATACAGCAGGCCCCCACAGACTGTTCACCAAGCTGAGGGACGTGGGATTGAACAGCCGCTTGTTTGCGTGGGCCCTTGGCTTCCTCACAGGCAGACCACCAGTGGTGAGAGTGGGTAGCTGTTTTTCCAACACTATCACACTCAATGCAGGAGTTTCACAAGGTTGTGTACTTAGCCCTCTGCTCAACGCCCTATACACCCATGACTGCCTGGCCACACAGAGCTCCAACTCCATCGTAAAGTTTGCCAACAACACGGTGGTGTTGGGTTCCATCTCCAACAACGATGAGACAGCCTACACTAAGAAGGTGGAGAACCTGGCATCGTGGTGTCTGGAAAACTGCCTCCAACTGAACATCAGCAAAACTAAGGAACTGCTGGTAGACTTCAGCAGGAGACAGCGGTGGCCTCACACCCCTCTCAACATCAACGGGACTGCAGTGGAGAGAGTGAGCAGCTTTACATACCTGGGTGTTCACATCTCACATCTCACAGCTCATAGGACTTGGCATAGACTGAACATCCATGACATAAAATCCCAGTCCAAAAGGGAAAGGCAGTGTTTCTACCACCTGAGACAGCTGGGGAAATTTGGGGTCGCTCCAGCAGTCCTAAAGACCTTCTACTCTGGTGCCGTGGAAAGCATACTGAAACAGAACATCACATCCTGGTTTGTAAACAGCTGTGCCCAGGACCTTAACGCCCTGCAGTGAGCATTCCATGCAGCAGAACACTGCACCAGATCAGTTCTCCTGTCTCTACAGGACATCTACATCAGGAGATGCAGGACCAGAGCAGCCAGGACCATCAGGAATTCATCTCCCCCCAGTAACTGTCTGTTTTGCCTGCTGAAATCAGGCAAACATCTCAGAAGCATTGTGGCCAAAACAGAGAGACTCAGAAGGAGCTTCCATCCTCTTCCCATAAGACTTCTTAACCAGGACATGCCACTACAGGTTTTAACACTATATCATAATACAAATTGAACTCATAATATGGAACTATCTGCTGTCACTCACTAGCGTCAGAACTAAGGTTCAGTAGACAACACACTTGCACACTGCACTTTAATATACACGGATTACTATACGTAAAATGTACACAAACTACATGGAAAGGTACACTACAAATTAAACATATGCACACTGTATATCGTCTATATATATGCACACTCTTAGGCGTGATCAGGTGTGCAGTTCACTGCATGTTGTACTTGGATACTTGAATCAGTATGTACATGATAAATAAAGGGATCGTGGATCTTAAATAGCCTCCAGACTACCAGATTAGATATCTAAGTATAAGATCTATCTATCTATATACACACACACACACACACACACACACACACACGTATGCCATAATTGGTACCAATTCCTGACATGAAAAAAATGGATTAATAGGCTTAAAAATGTTATTGTAATTGAAATGGAGTAAGAGACCAGAAGTCAAAGCTATTACTAGCCCACACTGCTTCATTTTCTCTCTCATTGCTAAAATTTCTTACGTTTTCTTCTTGTCAGGTTGGGTGGTCTTGGGAGTGTTCTGGGAAGGGAAGGGGTATCTGAAAACAAACCTGTCTCCCTAAACCCCCCATATTTTTGCTCCATAGTGCACATAGCCTACCCCTGGCAGGAGCCTGCAGACACCCGATTGACATTTTAGGCATTTTTTAGATTTTAGTTACTATTTGATCATTTTTATTAGCACTTATCAAATTTACCATATGCTGTACTTCTCCACAGCAGCTATCAAATAGGATGCAGCACATGCTAGGTAGGGTAACGCTGCTTGGCATACTGCCGCCTGAAATTAATCTTTACATAGATTAATTTAATTACCTATTATTATTTTTATTTTATCTTAGTTGCATGTCTGAGAAGTCACATAGTTCATAAGTTGGGGACAGTCTATATGTGTCGCAGGAAGCAGGAATTCACAGAGTGGCACCTAACCCTAGGAGATTAGGAAGCAAGGGCTTAGGAGAGAGCTTGATATTGTGCTGGGGGCTGCAGACTTAACAATTAAAATGTAAAGATCTTTTAAGAGGGTGAATGAAGCCAAATTAAATATTGGAGGGCACATGTTCCCTCCATCCCTCTTGGACATGTCACAGTAGCCTAATGCTTAGGGCAGGATAATAGATAAATGCTCATATCTGGAGAAGAGACCCTCTGCAACATAACAGAATCAACTAGACTTCAAAAGACCTCTATTCACAGCATACGTATATCTCTGCTAATTGTCTATATCAGTGTTTCCCTAATGTGGTCTTCAGGGACATACACATTGTCCACGTTTTTGCTCCCTACCAGGAGCTGGGAGGGAGCAGGAAATGTGGACTGTCTGGTAGGGAGCTGGGAAGGAACAAAAACATTGACCGAAAGTGGGTTCCCGAGGATCGGATTGGGAAACACTGGTCTATAGTATCATCCATCCAAATTCAGCAGTCAGATCATAGTTTTCATCAAAATGACTAGCATTTTCTGCCTCTACGTACATCTGTTTTACTGGAGTCCAGCTGAAACACCCTGATAAAGAACACTACCTGGCCCATTCTAAGACCTGCGATTTGCCTTCAGGTACTGTGCTCCTTGCTGCCTCCTTTAGTTAGGAACAAGTACATATGAATTTCTACTCAGTGTGCTTTCGCAATAGGTGGTGCATTTTTTGATAACCAAGCTTCTACGTAAAAAAATATTTTTAAATAATTTCTTGTGTGACATTAGGTCTGGCTCTATCATCTGGGTAGGAGGTCTTCGAGATGAATGGGCAAAATCCTGGTGATGGAGAGATGAAAAAAATGGATGCTTCTCAGAAAACAACAGCCCCCAGTCTTGGAGTTCAGGGGTGAGATGGAAGATAAGTCCGTTTATCCTCTTTATTATCAGAGGGATGGGTGGGAGGGTGAATGTAGGCCTGGTTCTGCTGGTTTTGTTTTGACATACAGGTTGTCACCCTTTAAGCACGCCCAAGTCACTCTGTCTCTTACGGTTCTGGCCTCCTTTCAAGTTCGCCTCAACATTTCCCCCCAAGTAGCAGGTGGCAGGGACAAAGTGTCTGCAGCTTGAGCAAATGTGCTCTGGGTGAAGCAGATTGTAAAACTCCAGACGGTCTGTACGTATCTGCAGCACACAGATTTAAAACCCACATCAGCACATAGGATGCATCCAAATGAGTTATGGAGTCCTGTCTCATTCCATTCAAATACGTTCATTATAATTTTTAATATCCTGGTTTATACAATAGATTTGATTGCAAATCACCTAATTTAATCCTAGCTGTGGATTGCGTCGATTAGCGTCAGCGATTGAACTTCTTTAGCATGACTTGAATCCCCTGCTTTGCCTGATTGGCTCCGTTGGAAACTGAGGCATGCTGTTCTTAACAACCAAAGGGCGCCGGAGCACATCAGAAAACGCAATATTCTGCAAACGGCACACAGTGATCTGCAGCTGACATTTAAGTGTCTGAGTCCACAGAAATGCATCCTTGAAGGGAGAAAAATGAAAATGATCACCGATTTTTGATAGCAGGGAATGAATACAAAGGCTGCACTGTATGATTATATGTGGGACACTATAATAGTCACTCACAGGCAAGACAGGGGCAAAGGTGATGAAATACAGAGCATCCATTGACTTAACTACCTAGAAAAATAACATCCTTCCAAGTGCGCCCAATAAAACTCTGGAGAAAATGGAGTGGGATGTGAATCACACATTATGTATGACCGTAACACCCTGGGGAAAATTCTCACCACTAGGGGGCACAAAATACTAAAGATAAGTTGTATTCTTGTAATTGTATGGACAGAAGTATTGGGACACCTGGCCATTACACCAACAGGAACTTTTATGACATCCTATTCTAAATCTATAGGTATCAATGTAGAGTTGGTCCCCCTATTGCAGCTATAACAGCTATCACTCTTCTGGGAAGGCTTTCCACAAGATTTTGGAGTGTGTCTGTGGGAATATTTGCTCACTGATCCAGAAGAGCATTTCTGAGGTCAAGCACTGATGTTGGACATGGAGGTCTGGCTCGCAATCTCCATTCCAGTTCATCCCTAAGGTGTCTGAGGGTTGTGGTCAGGGTTCTGTGTGGGTCAGTCGAGTTCTTCCACAGCAAACTCACCCAACCATGTCTTTATTAACCTTGCTTTGTGCATTGGAGCACAATCTTGCTGTTGGCACAATGCAGTCAGGCAGGTAACATTCTTTTAGCATAATACAGAATATTCATTGTGCAGCTCAAACCCAGACTCATCCACCAGACTGCCAGACAGTGATTCGCCACTCCATAAAACACATTTTCACTGCTCCAGAGTTCAGTGGTGCCGTAAAGGGTGTAACTTTGGTTTGATCATTGGGGGGCAGGGGTTCGAGGGCTACATCTGTTTAGTGGGAGACATGATTATTGGGGGGTTGTATTGGCCGGTTTTGATTATTGGGGGGGGGTTACAATCCCCCCATCCCCCTGTAATTTACACCCGTGGGCAGTAGGTTTTACGCCACTCCATCCAACACTTGGCATTGCACTTAGTGATGTGAGGCTTGCTTGCAGATACTCGGCCATGGAAGCCCATTACATGAAGCTCCCGGCACACAGTGCTGCATTTAATGCCAGAGGAAGTTTGGAACTCTGCAGTTATTAATTCAACATTGGCAACTTTTACGCACTATGCGCCTCAGCACTCAGCGACCCTGCTCTGTTACTTTGCATGGTCTGCCAATTTGTGGCTGAGTTTCTGTTGTTCCTAGACACTTCCACTTTGTAATAATACCACTTACAGTTGAACATGGAATATCTAGCAGAGAAGAAATATCACAAACTGACTTATTGCAAAGGTGGCATCCTGTGACAGTACCACACTTGAATTCACTGAGCTCTAAAGAATGACCCATTTTTTCACAAATGTTTGTAAACCTGACTGCATGCCTAGGTGCTTCATTTTATATACCTGAGGCAATGGGTCTGAATGAAACACCTGAATTCAATGATTAAGAAGCATGTCCCAATACTTTTGTCCATAATGTAAGTAGCAATTAAATAAATGAATATTTCATGTGCATTTAATTTACAATTTATGAAAGAGTGCACCCGCTTTCAAACTTTATATTAACTGAGACTTATTAATATTATTAATTAATATTAATATTAGCAATGTTGGATCATTAACGTCATTGATGATTTAGTACTTAATATTATAAAGGCAGACATATTAAATGAGATTTAAGCCAATATCAGGAAGCTCAGGATATGAGAAATCCTGGACAGACCAGCAGTCAATCTTAGGACACACTCCACACAGACACACACACACACACACACACACACACACACACAGACACAGACACTTGCGTATGTACCCATCTGTTTGTGGGAACCGTTCATTCATTTGCATGAGTATAATTCTAATCCCAGCAATGACAACCATAACCATACGAGACCTTTGACATTTTTCAATTTTTGATTTCAGTCACTGATTTTTAGAAAGTAGAGTTTCCCCTTGTGGGGACTGAAAAAATGGTCCCCACAACATCAATATAACAGGTTTTTATGACACTGTAGGGCCTTTTGGTCCCTACAATGTAATCTATACATGACCCACACAGACACACCCACAGAGACGCACACACACACACACACACACACACACACACACACACACACACACACACACACACACACACACACACACACACACACAGTGACCTCCAGTCATGGAGGTGTCCTGCACAAGTACTGACCACTGAGACACCCCTATAAGCCAATCAGCCCTCATCTCAGATCCATTCTTCATTCCAAGGTAAGCATTTACCCATAGTTTATGAATTGTTTAATAGATGTGTACATACAGTTCATATATTGTCAGTGGAATCATGTGACATGAAGCATCATTCATTAAACATATCACATGGCACCTTTTTCTTTATTTTATCTTTTAAATGCCTTTCCACAGAATAGAGGGACATTGTTATTGCCATTGCTGTAATGCTTTCTGCCTGAAATTATTCTGTAGGTGATTACTCAAAGTGTGAAATTCACATGTGCCTTCCATAACTGAACAGGAGCAGCTGGGATGGTAATTGAATCCTTTGTTTTGTAATTTTCTTGGCTGTTTGCTTTTGTATTTCACTGTTGTTCACAAATATATGTTACAAAAGGATTAATTTTAGTCGAAATTAATCCAGTCACACCATAACATGTTCTTTATAATTACTTTTATACTTTAACTTTATGAATTATTTTAGTTATGTATCCCCTGCTCTCTTTGACTGGGGTGTCCCAAGTGATCCCAGTGGATCATCATATGATCTTTGTGATCTATCTCTGCTTTGGTCCCATCTGCCTGTGACTTAGGATCAGTCAGGAGAGTAAGGTGCAGTCATTTTTAATCTTGGCCCTAAATAAGAGTATTCTAGATTTCTTTCTCTTTGACTTCAAGATATAAAAACCCCATTAACTTTTCCCAGGCCAGCACTGCGTCCCACCCACTCGGGGGACCTTGGAAACGAGCCCAGTGTTAGACAGGAAATGGGACTGTTTGATGTCATTTCCTGCTGAGCGTTCAAATGACTCGATGCTGAGTGTAGTGCATGGAGTCTCTGAGACAGAGAACTGAAGCTTCAGATAACATGAAGACATGAACCGCATGAAACAGAGAATGCTTTGCTGCTTAAGAGGTACCACATTCCTGGGAGCTTTCAGCTGAGTCTTGTGTTTAGCGTTTCCCCTTCAGCTTGATGTAGTTCCTTCTGCTACCCGCCATCCTAGATAATTCTCTGATGAACAGTCACACTGGTGAACTGTGACGCTTTCTGTTCCCCAGCTATAGTAATAATTGTGGCATTTTCTTTGTAGACACAAGTTGCTAAGTAGGCAGGGCATTCGCTTAAATGAAGAGCATGCCTTGATTGATCTTTAAATATTTGGTAAGACCACGAGGGAGAGGACCTCCTGGAAACTATGACTTCTAGGGAATTTTGCTCTCATTTCAAAAGGTCATTTCAGACTTGGTGAACTGGTGGTCTGCATATGTAATTACGCACTTGTTAACATTAAGAGAGGAATGTGTGGAAATGACACACATACCTGCATACTATTACACAGATGTTCCGCTGGTCAAGGTTGGACTCTTTGCAGTTTCTTTTCTTATAATTTTGAACCAAGAAAAGACATGCTTGATTGTGTGTGGGTTCAGTGAAATGTGTGATGTCACTGTACAGTGTACAGTGTCGGTGAATGTAATCTACCCGTGGCTGTGTTGTGGCTGTGTTCTCCATGTGGCCATGGGTATCCTCTAAAACAATGTTTCCCAACTCAGTCCTTGGACTGGAACCCACTGACGATCTACATTTTTGTTCCTTCCCAGCTCCCTACCGTGGAGTAAAAACGTGGACTGACTGCGGGTCCCCAAAGGTCAGATTGGGAAACACTGGTGTAAAGGCTTACAGTACTATGTAAAAGTCTTAGGCACTCAGACAGAATGATGTTTAAATCATCTCCATGTTGGTGTCAAACTATGATATTATGTCCATCAAAGTATGCCAGCTTAGCTATTTCAAAACCTCTCCTAAAGTCACACCAGTATTTACAGCAACCATCTAATATCACTCACACACCTTCCAAGGCTGATCTATTCCTCATTGATGTTTATTTTTTTACACTAATTAAATTAATTAATTAAGTAAGCTGATGGTGAAATTTAACAAACAAACTGAATGGCCTGGGTGCCCCTAGGAGAGGTTTGGGATCTGAAATGATATTCTAATGATATTCTTCTAGCCATCCAAAAAAAATCAGTAACATTTTGGAGAACAGAAGAGATTCCTGTGAAGGTGATAATACATGGTGCAACTCTTTAAACAATATTGCCGGCAACAGGCAACTTGGTGAAACACAAGGCAACTAATCAAGGCAACGGACAGTTGGCAACATCCAATCAGAGAAGAGAAAATCTATTACCAGGGAGACAGACATAGGAAAGATGGATGATGAAGTTCCAAGTTGGTCACATGATCAACCGTTAGCATTCTGATTGGAAGACCTCAAAAAGTTGCCCACTAAGATCAAAATTGTCCAGATAGAAATTTGTTGCCCATTCTCTGTGGGAATGATGTTGCTCAGCATCATTGGCAGGCAACATTGCTCAAAAAGTTACCCCAGGTATTATCATTTTTAGTTTTACTCTTAATTTGCATATGTTCTAGTGTTAAATTGTGTTTTTGTTCTGAACAAATATATACTTACAACCCAGCTAAATAGCTTTAAAAACTTCATTTGACTGCCTGAGACTTTTGCACAGTGCAGTATTATTTGTTGAATTGGTGACTCGAAACTGCCCACCCTGTCAAAGTGTGTCCCGTGATGAAAAGATTATAGGCTCTGTGAGACCCTCTACTAGATAAGTTGTATGGGAGATGGGTAGAGGATAAACACCTTAACTTGGAAAGTCTCAGCCTGCTCTCTCAGCCTACTCCAAGTTAGATATAATATATTTTAAAATACTGAAATTGTGATGATTCGTGCAACTGCAATCGAGAGACATCAGACTGAATATACAGCAGGTTCATTGGCTGCCATCAATGGGCTTGAAAATGAGGCACTAATTATCCAGTACTCCTTCAGCATGTCTCTACCAGCTTTCACGCTCTACCACTGGATGGTGCGTGCATAAATACATTCCAGTGATACATACATACTGTTGTGTAACATTTTCAATCACTTTATTCTTTAACTTTCACATGAATAAGGGAGACATTGAGAATGAAGCCAAAGCAGAGATCATATAGTTATTATGTAGGCTGAGCAGATAGAGCACACGTATGGATGTGAACTGAGCTGGTATGGCACACGTAGAGATGTGAACTGAGCCAGTAGGGCACACGTAGAGATGTGAACTGAGCCGGTATGGCACAGGTAGAGATGTGAACTGAGCTGGTAGGGCACAGGTAGTAATGTGAACTGAGTCAGTAGGGCACAGGTAGTG
>JAAGVU020000035.1:19164832-19190419 GCA_011763525.2 Mormyrus iriodes | reverse complement strand
AAGATGAATTAATATTGAGCTCATTATTATATAATCTATCCATCTTCTACCCAAGTATCCTGGTCCAATTGCATTTTTAGCATTTTACTCATAGTTTTTAATTTTCCATTTAATTATTGCTATTACTTTATCATATTTTCTTTTATTTAAAGCACTTTGAATGTCCTCTGTGACCTCTGTGCTATATAAATGAACTTGCCTTGCCCAGCCATTGAAAACCAGAAGATTTAGCTATGCCCTGGAGAATACTGAAATTAACCTGATTCTGGTCAGGGTCATGGGTGGGGTGGGGTGCGATGGGGACTTACCCTGAGCACCAAAACCACAGTGTTACCTACTGAGCTTCCATTATTATTTTGCAGACATAATATGCTTAAACCTTTATTTAAACATGAATCTCTCTGTGTTTTCATGAGGTTCTGCCTCATCCTGTGTTGTTTCATCTTTGTGCCTAATTTCAAGTGTATTTTTCCAGATGAACATCTCCATTCAAGTCACTACAGTTGAGGTGCTTTTGACTGCAAGCCCTTTGTTGCACATATGTGGGAAATGACTCTTGGAAACCTTGCTGAAAATATGCTTTCAGTTTAATGGAAGAGAGGTGGAGGGAAATGGGGAAAGATATGTATTTTTGGACTGTAATTCACTTGAACTAAGCTCACCGCAGTGAATACAGGTATTACTACCTTAGGCTCTCTACAAATCCACTCACCCTGTCCTTTAGCTTTAAGACAACTGGTGAATATCTTCGTATATCAGAATGGAGAACTTCAAATTTCACCTGTCACTGTCAGATAAGACCCAAGGAATGTTTTTCCCCTGTATGTATTACCACAGTTATATACAGCAGCACAATTTCAGGCTATTTACTCAGCCAAAATGTAACAGTTACAGGCGTTACAGCTCAGTTTGCTGGGAACCATTAGTCTAAAAGTGCTATTGTATTTGCATAAAGATTCACAGGTTTGCTTGGTAAGAAAGCACATTTATGTCCCGTTGTCCCTCTGGCCCTTCATACAATGGTGGCAAGCTGTTATCTTCATACAAGATTGTTTGTGTGAAATCAAGTTCTCCACTGTGCCTTGCATTATTTCGTCCTGCTGGTGGAGAACCACTTCAAACATCCCCCACACTGAACCTAAGTATGAGCAGCCCAGGAACCAGATAGAAAGCGGATCAGCTAATTAAACTGCCTTCGAGTAAGATGGAGAAATTTAAAATTTACAGTGCTGTGACCCAAGACATGTGCGCACGCTGAAGTCATGAGCGACACTCATCTGAGCTTCGTAACTGCTGTGTTTTGATGTAGGTTACTTTTTTTGTCCTGAAATGGTCAAGGAATGGCCCTTACAGGCCCTCAGATTGACAACAGTACCATCCTGATACTCCAAGTGTCATTTGAGGAAAATAAACAACTCTTCACTTATTTTATCACCTCACTCCCAAAGGTCAATTAATTAGCTAGTAACCTGCCTCAGCAGGGTTCTGCCCTTCTTGTCAGGGACCCCCTTGCTGGTCTTGCAGTTGTGAAGATATCCTTGCTCATAATTAGCATATGGTTTGTTGGTAGAGGCAGGATTTTATGTCAAGGTACAGCATAGGACATGACTAATTAATTGTACACACTGTCCTATTTGCATAGTGTTTGTCTAATGCCCTGTAGTCAAGCCAGACTTGCAAAAACAAACTCAACCTTCTGCTGAGTAATTACTGTAAGTATATGATTTTACACCAGAGTACTATTCTGAGACAGGAATGACACAGGTTGTTTCATCTTCAATATCCTAGACTCACAGTTTGACTGTCTCATTGAGTTAGCAGCAAACTGTTTACGCCCTGCAGACAATCATTGGTGAAATTTCCTGCAAATTGTCCTTCACACACAGAAAAACTGATTATGTCCACATTTCAGTCAAGGAATTGTTTAATATTCTATTTCTCTGAATGATCTTTTATCGAAATCTACTTACTGTATTTCCTCAAATAGTGGCCAGGGCCTTCATTTACCTAAGCTGCAGAAGTAACAGGCATTTATTTGAGGCTTATGTTGGATGCAGGCCTTTATTTCCCTCTATTATGGCAGTATGCTGTTAATACAAATTCTACATATGAATAAAGCCAAATGGCAACATTGTATCTTTTTGAACCCTGAAAAACATACCGGGTACATTTATTGGAAATATTCTCTAAAAATAATGTATATAACAGTAGATTATTAGTAGATTAGTAGTTCTGCAAGGCCTTTAAAATTTTAAGTGCTGGCTAACAGTACTAGTAATTGCCATCTAACCCCTGTGTTATTTTTGGGGTTGAAGTTACCCCAGTTCATTTTCAAAATGAGGTTAAATTCTATATATTCTAGAATTTAGAATGGAAGAAGTAAAATACACAAGGGCTAAAAGTGATTTCTTAAGAGTTAACTTTTCATCAATGCCATATAAATCATACATACGATCAACGTAACTTGTGTGCGGCATGACCAGTCACGTATTGGATTTTACCACAAAAACGCCCAGGTGTCACAACATAGAAACAAAACATTTCATGAGTTGCTCCAAATATTAATTTGAGAGGCCCCTTGAGAGACAATTCATACTTGGTCTCACACAAAGCATCATGATCTCACACATACACTATTATACCCTCTTACATGAACAGTCAAACTTTTTTATCTAATATATTCTCATACACACAGCACTATGCTCTGTTGATCTCACACACAGCATCATAATCTCACACATATACCACTATACTCCTACACAAACAGTACAGTTCAGTTAACGTTTCCCCTGAGACGTTAACTGAATGGTTTGATTTTAGCTGTGAAGTCTGGGATTCGGAGCAACGTCACAATCGATTTTCTCCTGTTGCTTTCAACCAGGAAGGTCTCTGTTCAAAATCTTCAATAGAGACCTAACACTAGATAAAAATATATATCTATATAATCAGCATTGTGTCATCCCGTATCCTATAATGTATTGATATATTGTAGAATATACATTTGATATACCACATCAGTCACTGCGTGAGTGGATTTGCGGTGTTTTTTTGTTTTGCAGTTGTTTTCAGAATTTGCAGTGCGTTGCCAATTATCGGCCCCTGTAGAAATGACTTCTGTGACTTGGTCTACCATCTTGTCATGTCAATCGTGACTGGGAAGATGGGCTTCATCAAAGACAGCCTATCAGGAACTGAGAATTTTGTACCATTTTTGTTTCAATTAAACTCCCTTCTGTTTCAGTTGAACTCTCTAATGCAAACAACTATTCTCATTTACATACCCTTCTAGGACTGTCTCAGTATCAGATTTTAACTACAGGATTATCGATGACTAAAATGAACACTTAAAATGATAAGCGCAGAATCATTAATGCCAATTCTCGCTAAACAATAATGTGACCACTGTAGTTTGCTGTAAATATAAACAATATGATTTACCATAAAATAGCAAAATATTTTTATATCATGTTTTGCTTATCTGACTTTTAATTTGAAAGGGAAAAACTGCCCCACATGCTTGCAGAAAAATCCACTTTTTGGCAACTAAAATAGATGAAGTTACTTTCTGGGCCATTAAACTCATAGGTTAAGTCTATCTTTCAGTTTGATGTAAGTAACAAGTGTCAATAGAAAATATTGGATTGTTACATGTTTAAGTAATTGATAGTGCATTATTGTGTGTGTGACGTCACTCAAAGTTGGTGAGCACTGCCTCTTCATATAATGATAGTTGCAGTCAGTCTCTGTACTCTTTATGAGCTAAGGCACCTCAGAGTTTATAAATGGATGGATCACTGGTGAAAACCTACATTAGGGAGCAACACTGTCACCTACTATGTTGGAGTGTAAATCAGATAGTTACTGGCACTGGATTATTCACTATCTTATCATAGGTGTATTATTAACACGATATCACCATTTAATAAAATATAAATAACATTGCAGTTCACCTTGCCTTACAGTACACAACCTCTAACTTAGGTTTTCCAGAATAAAAATATTGGTTTATATAAAGTTATTCATTTAAAGCAATACTAAAACAAATGCTTAATGTTAGTTGTTCATAAGATTTAATAAACCATTTTCTGTAATGATTAACGTGCATTTCACCAAGTGCTAAAACTGACAAAATGTATCTTAGATACACATTTTCATTTAAACTTGAGATGTTTTTTCTGATTCCTCCAAAACGTTCATACAACTGCTCTGGACTATTCGTAAGTGTGCAGACTTTTTCAGGCTATGCATTGTTTATGATGGCGTATGGCTTTATGAATGTTTCCTGTCTATTCTGTGTGTATGAAGCCTTTATAAATGGGTCCCCAGGAGTTTACCCACCCTTTATTTTTTTCTCAGGCCTGTATCCGGGGCCCGGCCTTTATTTGTTCATGTCAACCATGCCCCAGGTCATTGCCAGAGACCTGGCTTTTAATTGAATTCTGTTTTTTATTTGAGGAAATATGATAGAAATTGTAAAAGGGAATTTATGTCCTTCTGATCTTTAATAAATTAACTTGTTAGATTCCTGGCAGGGTTGGGCCCATCCGACTCTGTCCTATGTGTCTTGTCCCCTTTTGGCCAGCAGGTGTCGCTGGTCATCCTGCTTTCCCCCTCTCTGTCTTGCAGCCTTTCAGCCCTAGTATATCTCTGGGCTCCTGGGGCTGCTGCGTAGCTCGATGGGTTGAGTGTGTGGCTCAGAGGCTGTACCTCTCCAGTCATGAGTGTCACATTGGCCTTACCGGTTGTATAATTTGTAATTATTTTTTCCTTAGTGTCTATAATGGTTTAATTTGTGTCACTGTTTGGATTTACCCTGCATGTGCCTTGCTGTATTTTGTTCTGTCTGTACTTATGGTCCTAGTCTTTTTCTAGTATTGTCAGCCTCTGTGTTTGGTAATGTTTCCTAGTTCCTGTGCTTGTTCATTTTGATGTATTCCACCTGTTTATTGTTGTCCCGTGCCTGTACTGATTAGTTGATTTTGTTATGGTCCACACCTACCTCTTGTCAGCCTCGTTATTCGTGTTGATTTAAGTGGCTGTCCTCACTCTGTTTATCGGTCTGTCATTGTTGTTGTTACTCCATGTTAGTAGCTGTGGTTATCTCTCAGTCTAGCTCCCAGTTTTATTCTGTCTCCTAGTGTGTTGCTTTGTGGTTACCTTTTAGTTAGTTTCTATTTTTCCAGTTTAGTTTTGAACCCTTTGTGGATCTTTTATTTTGTAGTTCCCCTTTTTGTTCTGTTTAGTTAATAAAATCCTCTGTTTGTGGTGAGGCACTCTGTGGAACGTCACTCTTTTCCTGCCTGTGCCATACCCTGCTGTAACAGTACCAGGGACAAAGGTGCCTAAATCACCCCCCCCCCCCCCCATAAACTTGTAACCTATTCTTTCCCACAGTTTGTTGGATTGCGAACTACCTCACTAACTAATGGTAGTTTGTGATGCTCCAGTATTGTGTGTAGGAGATAGTGATGAGCAACACTAGGGCACCTCAGGGTACTCTCCTCTTTCCCTTGCTTTTTACCCTTCACACATTGCACTTACAGTCAAACACTAACATCTACTGAAGTTTTCAGATGACTCTATTATAGGACATGTGACACAAAGAGAACAACCTGCAGGTCAACATCAGCAAGACAAAGGAGCTGGTGGTGTGCTTCTGGTGTGACTGGGAGCATTTGAGACCAGTCACCATCCAGGGGAGGAAGTGGAGATAGTGCAGTGCTACAAGCACCTGCGGATCCACCTGAACAGCAGACTGGACAGGGCAGACAATCTAGTACCAGGAAGGCCAGAGCAAACTCGATTGTCTGAGGAGGCTCAGGTCTTTTTATATGTGCAGTAAACTGCTGAGTATGTTCTATCAGTCAATAGTGGCTGGCATGCTGTGGCCTGCTCGGAAAGCGGTTTCAGTTCAGGCGATGCCAAACACCTGAACAAATTCATCAGGAAAGCCAGCTGCAGCACGAGACTGACCCTGGGCCCACTGGAGGCAGTAGCGGAGAAGTGGAACTTTGCAAAATTGAACAACTTATGCACAATTCTGTCTGGGAGCACCTTTAGCCACTGGCTCATTCCACTATGGTCTGCTAAAAAAATGCCACAGGGGATCTTTCCTGCCTGCTGCCACCCCACCACAACCCCAGCTATAACTTATGATGAAGCAACCCATCTTTGGAAGAGTAAAAATCTGCTGCTATCAGCTTCTTTTTTGTATCACATAGACCATACCTACTACATACTACTACTACTACTATTACTTATTATTATTATATTTGGTAACACTTTACTTGAGGGAGCACAAGTAACTTAATTAATAACTCTGTTACTACTCAAGTACAAATCAGTATACAAATACATATAAACACAAACAGTACAGTAACTGCATGAAATACATGAACTGATAGGATACATTAAAGATGAACGAACATACATACATAGCATTTAGTTTCTGGTTAACTAATACATTAAGTAAGAGTGTATTACTACATTTTTATGCCCCCTCAAGTAAAGTGTTACCTTATTTTTTTTTCTTAATATTTTTATCATTAACATTCCATTATATTAAGTTTTGCAGGATTCTGTTTGTGTACTATCTGTATCCTCCTGGTAACATTTTGCAATTTTGCAGTAAATGTATGTCCGCCTTCTCTATGCACTTGCTGCTGTATGTACACAAATTTCTCCCTGGGATCAAAAAAAATTAATTTAATATCTTCTAATTCTCATTCTTGAAACAGTTGACTGAGTCCACTGTACAGAGCACTGGGCACATTTGGATACACTGTTCCCTCTGCCCTCAGAACATTTTTGTGTAAGAAAAACTCCCATAAACCACTGAATACCATTCGGTACTGAAAATCACCACAGATATCTAAAGAGACAAATTAGAAAGGTGCATGCTGTTCACTCCTAAAAATAAGAACAGGCAACTATTTCCATATTCACCAGCTTTTCCATTTAGGTCATAGGAAGTCATCAATAAAATAATCAGAGTTTATGCTTTATAGACAGTCTGTTGCAAAGTCGTTTGAATGACAGGCGAGGAACTGATCAAACCCTTGCCAATTCACTCTTCAACCTCCTGTGTCAAAATCCACCTTGACGATGCTGGGATACACATACAGCCGCCAAGTTCTGAGGCAGGAGGGGGAAACTGATCCAATAAGCCGGCTTTCTGCTGACCTGTCAGATCCACACACACCCCGGGCCAGATAGGACAGCCAGTACCAGGATTGGGTCCCCTCTGAAACAACGTGCCTCTCCTGCACTGTTATTTATTACTCATATGCTTGGCCTTTATCCAGTGACTGCATAGTTAGCTCACACATTTAAATCTGATATTTACTATGGAAATTCAGCTAAAGAAACATAGATAAGAGTACAGGGGCAAATGCCCAGCTGGGATGTGAACACAGAGCCTATTGATTCTTATTCTTGATCATGGTTTAAACTTGATACTCTGGGAAACAGCTGGAAACATGGAGGCAGGCAGGCAGACTCACTGCCGGGAAGTATGGCAGTCTGGCACATTCAGATGAAAGATTACCACTGTCTAATTATCTCATTGCTTTCCAATTCATTATCTGGGAATGTGCTGGTGTCCCATAGATGTCCCCTGCAATTAGTCAAGTGTGCTGCCCTGCCTCTAGCTTCAGGAAAACCCCAGAAGTGACTTTGGCAAAGCCATTGTGGACAGACTTTCATATATTTTTGTTAACTACTGGAATAAAACATCTTCAAAATAACCAAACTTGCAGAGCACACAACAGACATCAACAGAAAAGCCCCTTAGCAATGTTTGTTGTTACAAAAACTTAAATATATGTTAAAGTTTGTCTTTATTGGGAACCACTTATCTTGTACTGGGTGAGTTTGGACACTATCAAGGAAGTCACACAAACATACACACACACACACACACACACATCTACACTATGGGGAATTTTGCAAAATCATCACTCTGGGAAGCAGGGGCGGTCTTCAAATGTGACTCTATGACCATGCAGCAACCTGAAACGCATGACATTACAGAACCTTAATTACAAAGAGACAAAGGGCAGCTGAATATTGCGGTCCTTGAGATGTAAGAATTACATGTGCATAACATGCAATGTCAGAATTATAACTGCACATTGCCCAGCCCTGTAATGTATTTTACAGACACTCCCTGGGTCACGATGGTCCGTGTTACGATGTCTCTACTTTACGATGGGTATGGTTATTCAATCAATTGCATGAGATATTCTAAGTGAGTATAAACTAGGCTAGGCTAGGCTGTAATGGAATGCCATTATTGGTATTGCACATTTCTTGCACAACAAAATTTTGTAGAGCTGGCCATATATGTGCGTATATCTAGTCATCACAACATAAGAAAATAAAAAAAGAACATATTTAAAAGAAAAGAACATCCTGAATAAATATAAATATATGTGCATTGGTTTGATGTTTTCTAGATTAGGTGTACTGTATTCAAATACATTTTTGCCTTATAATACTTTCGCCTTACGGTTGGTTTATCAGAACGTAACCCCATTGTAACCTAGGGAGCGTCTGTATTGGCCATTTTTGAATTTCATACAAAACACCCCACCTTCATTGTGATGATGTCATTCTGCGCCATCAGTTTTTCACGACAGTGGAAAACAAACACAAGAAGTACCATTCATGTTGATACTGTTTTGAAATACCAAACGTTCGGTACCTGGTGCGGTGAAAAAGCAACCAAAGTGAATGTTTATTTTGGCCTCTCGTTTTTTTATGCCTCTACCAGTTATGATTTCATTTGGTGTTTCGTTTGGAGGCTCATTAAAATGAGCAACAAGTTTCAGCCTCCCTATCCTTTGTCTTGTGAGGCCACCAGTACTTAAAATGCCTTTTATCTACTCATCTAGGAGTTTTCATTGCTGTAGACTCCCGGTCTCATAGCAGTGGGTACATGCATCAACTATTATTTAGTGCATCAGTATGTCTTGATTGTAGAGGTTTTGGCAGATTTACCGCATTACATTGGATTTCGTTTTTTATGTGTGAAACACAACATTTTAAGGGGGATATGTGCTTCTCTCTGCAACGAATCTGGCTTGACACACTGCTGTGGTAATCACGTGCAACTTCTGCCAGTCCTTTAACAATATTATCAGTACATCAAAGTGGCAATTATGCATGTGCTCTTTATTTGTCATTTGAATACATGAATATGAAGAAAATGAAACTGAAGAATGGCGTTAATTCTGTCACTCTTTCATTACTAGGCAAGACAGCTGAGCAGCAGATGGGATCTTTATAAACTGTGTATCTTCGGCGTGGTACATTACAGATACACCATGTTCTGGTGTAAATAATTAAACATACAGAATGCACATCATTATAGACTAGAGCTCAGGAGTGAACATTCCAGTTTATACATTCATCTATGAAACGTCTGACAGTCAATTATCAGTAAACAGTTTCTCCTGTAGTAGCACACAGATATATGTTTATATAAACATATATTTATCCACCGTCTTTGAACCACTTATCTAGGTCAGGTCACAGGACATATACAGTAATATAGAGTAATATACAGTAACTGAATGGTGACATATACAGTAATATAGAGTAATATACAGTAACTGAATGGTGACATATACACATATAAATGCATTATATATATATTCAGGCAAATTACCAAAGTTTCATGGCTATTCATCTTAATCTTAGTCTGATCTAAAAAGATGAAGAAATACAGAATCAAAAATGGTTGTTGTAGTATTTTGTTTCTGCTGTTAAACTCCTTTTCTTTTTTTAGCTCCTCCCAGCTGTGCTCAAAGGGCAAAGCATGAATCCCTGTCAGCTTAAATGTTAACGAAAAGTGGTTATGACTTTGTGAGGGATGGGGTGGGGGGTGCGATGCCTTCCTCCAACAGGCAGGGTTGTCGTCCCTAAGACACAATGTCTGTGGCAGGGTGGAGAGCTCCGGGCTGACCACGCCTCCTCTTCCGGAAGGTGTCAGGTGTCCACCTTCGACCTATCTGTCATTCCCATTCTCGTTTATAAATGGGGAATTTTGCTCTTTTTTGTTTAACAAAATCGAACGAAAGACCACTTCTCAAGTGTGTTTTGTTTACTGCCTAAAAAGCAGCAGGCTTAGTGTTGTTATTTTTTGTGGAACAGTATAAATAACTTGTACATTGAAGTATTTGGATCATGCTCATTATATTCCAAGTGATATAATGTGTGACAGTTGTCAAAAACGGTCTATAATATACTTTCCAGTATTTGGTTTGGCCATTTTCTCCTTTTCTGGTGAAATTTCAAGTTGCGTGGAACTTCCTGTCCTACCTCGGATTAGGGAATTACACGTATTTTGTCAAGATGCTGAATGTGCTCCCATAATAAAGACCAGAAGCAGCTCTTATTTCACTAAGTGCTCATCATGTAGAATGGCTATGCTTAGTCCTATTTAGTCTTCAGACCCACATATAAAGGGACCTGATACAGTTGATGTCTTGGTCTGTGAGGCATGTATCACTGTTTAGGACGTAAATGGGCACTAAAGTAATTGTAGTCCTCAGTAGAGCTTCTTAAATGGTCTTAACTGGCTGCCTATAGTCCTATCAATTAACGCAGTGACCCAACTGCCTATCAGACTGCAATATATGTTTCGGAATGCAGAGAGAAAAGTAATTCTTAATTAAGATATGAGACTAATTATTCAATTTGGTCAGGTATCAGTGAGAATGATATTCCCTCCTTCCAATTACTGTTAGATCAGCCACTCACTGTCAATATGCACAATAGAATTGAAATAGACACAAACAACGCCGCCATCTAAGCCGTCCGATTTGGCCCCAAATCAATATGCACAACTCCACAATAGCACAACCAGTTATCTCTGTCTTTGGGTTCTTCTCTGCTGTCATTTGGGATCTGGGCGTCTTTAAATTTGCCGTGCCAGTGCATCCACATTGCATGTGCAGACACAGCTAGCCGAGGCTGGGCATTCTGAGTGTGGGATGGACCCACTGAGTAATTGGCACAGCCCACGTGTAGCAGAAAAAGCGGGGTGGGGGGGAGGGGCAACAAGAAAGGAAAGACAGAAATATGCGCAGTACTGATAGTGAGTAACAGAGGACTAGATGACAAGTTCTAAGACTCCATCTAAGGTGCTTTTCCTTGGTTTTATTCTAACATTCTTGTTTTCCATAGAGAATATATGATTAATTTCTGTGCTGAAAACTTCTGGTACATTCATTTGCATTTAGATTTAATTGGCTGCAAAGATATTAAGTGCAGAGTGACTAGTTGTGAGTTCTTTCAAGGCTGGAACTCTTAAATCTTGTTTGTTCAGTATAATTCGCAGCCTGAAGTATGAAAAGGCCATTATGACTGAAAAATGGGTTGTGACTGCAAATGGAACCACACTTTTAGTTTGAAAGGCAGTCTGTAGGTGTCCCAGTTGAGAGAGAGAGAGAAAAAAAAACATGCATCTTATGTATCGTAAAGGATAAACTAAGCTGTTGTGAACTGTCTGCTGAACTATCAACACTTCAAATCCAATCAACATTAAGCGTCCAACAAAATGTTTATGTTTACTGAAATGAAAGAGTGTATTTCTTGCACACATCCAGCAGTAAAAATTTTCTTTTAAGTTATTTTGAAAGCTATCTTGAAGTCCAAGGGCACCAAATAACTGCAAGTAATCAGTAAGGACAAACTAGTTTTGGATCTTCAGGGAAAACTATTAGGTCTTTACTCCAGTGACGACATGCATAGCTTACTTCCTGTGTGTCTCCTTGAACCAGAACTACAGTTCATCCCACACAGGAAATGACAACATACCAGTTTCACGTTTGATCTGTTTGTCAGGCAGCTCCAATGGGCTGACATGCAGGACAGGGTCGGACAGAGGAGGTGGGTTATGCTGGCTGTGGCGAGCCCACAGACACATGTTCACTGCATGCAGCCTCCGTTCCTCAAGGTTCCCAGTAAAATATTTCAGCCTAGGGCTACCTTTTCAGTTGTCATCTTAGATGTGTTGGGAGTGGATCAGTGGCAAAACAATTTTCCTGATGGAGAAAGAGCTGGATATTATATGCTACTAGCTAATGGGCTTCAACACCTCAGTGCATCAAGGTGTGTGACAGAAGCAGGCTGCTGATTCGATAAGCATGATTAGGTCTTGTGGAAGGTAATTTTTAGGAAGCCAAAAGGTCCCAGGAACAGGACTTTTTGGGAAAGGCAAATCACAGGCCCATTCATTCATTATTTTCTCTTTTCCCCATAAACAGAAGAGTTCCTCACCTTTTTTATAGAGCCTATTTCACACTTCAACACTGAAGCTATTTCTCATATCACTTTATACTGAACAGAGTTTAGAAAGTAACGGATTCCATTCCCCATATCCTGAAACTGTCTTCCATTAGGTTAACAGTAAAACGGCTTCCAATTATATTTATTGTGAAACTATTTCCCTTTATTTTAAGCATGAAATGGCGTGCCTTTCCCAGGTAGACATCTTTTAGTCCCTCATCAAACTTAAACACAACACGCAGTATAGATAGAAACATGAAACAGAGGATTAAGTGTTCAATAACATCTCTCTACAAAAACTATTCCAGAATATTCACATTCTTCACAGACCCAAGGATGATTTCCCAAAACTGTAAGCCTGTCACTTTTGATCTGGCTCCAAGGATGTTTATGTCTTCAAACAATTGTAGATGTTATCATTTCTTCCCCCCCCAAAAGCCAATTTGTTCCATAGCATCAATGACAAGTCACGAAATGCAGATCATTTATGGGTTCTTACATAGACGGGAGTCTTTTCCCATAGAGGGAATTGAAAGAGGCAGTACCAGAAGGCTGCATGTGATTAATGTTTACACACAGACATGCACTGCTGCAGTGTGCCCACGCATGGGGTGTGGTAGGGTATGGCCTGAGTTCCTGTCATGTGACCACCTTCTGGAATTCAAGGCCATTATACCTGTCTGGATAACACAACTTTTGAGCCTCACATTGCTGTCAAAATTAAGAAAATGTGAAAATAAGTAGCTGCACTGTCCAAGAGAAAAGGTATCACTGAACTTTGCCATTCGTTTTGCAAGCATCCGTGAATTAATTTTCCAATTCAGAGAAAAAATATTAATTTAAGTCAAATATACACAGGATTAAAAACACAATGATTAATATCAATTTACTTGCTGCATTAGTTCTAAACCACAAAAATGCCAAATATCCTGATATTAGAAGATATATTTGAAATTAAAAAAAAAATTGGGCAATGTATTTTCCTCTGATAGACAACAATATGCATTATTTTTTTCTTATAATATATAAGCACAATCCAAACAGAGATTTAACTATTGAAAATATATTTTTGAGTAATAATTTCCAGCAAATTCTGTATATCTTAATATTAACGGGAAACCTTAAGCCTACTCATCAAATGCTATAGGGTACTTTTGCTTTATGAGAATGCAATATTGTTTGTAGTCTCCTAATACAATATTCCAATCAGGATCCTGTAAAAGTGTAATATGAAATATGCCTTATCTTCCATATTTAAACAGGCTTTGTATTGAATTGCTTCATATCTTATTATATCCTTGTGAACCGCATGGCTTCACTTCCAGGTAAACATATAAATTACTTTATAAATTAAAGCCCCGTTTTGAAGCTTCCATTATTCATCTCAATCACCTTTTGTTGATGATGTTCGTTGAGTGAAATATCTTTGTATATATTTTTTTTAAGTCCCAGATAGATGGCATGTCTTTCCAGGCCCTTCCTGCTAAGCCCTAAGACACCCATGTTTGAGTATTCATCCCACTGCTAAGAGGATCCCAGATCCAATTTCAAATGGATTTAAGAGCAGCAGGTCAAAGCAATTTGAATGTGATCAAGTACATGACTGGGAACTGAACACTGGCACTGCAAAAAATAAACAAATGAATAACTAAAGGGGAAGTTTACTAAAGACAAAAATGCAGGGAATTCAAAGGAGAATGATGCAACTTATTGTACTCAGGAGGTCCAACATTTTAATTTCTCTTAATTGTTTACTTATCAGTAGCACTGGCAGGAGGGCACTATAAAACACAGAAGGGCTTATAATTCATGAAGTGTACCTTAGTTACTTATGCAAGGTCCTTTTATGTCACAAACAAAAGCCTTGTAAATGCCCAATACACTTCCATATATAATGAGCCTGCTGACTCACCCCTTTCATATACTGCAATATAATACAGCTAAAATTATGGGAGTTCATAATGGAAAATATATGATAACCACTTGTGCTTTGAAAAGTACTTTAGCATGTGAGCATATGTTGTTGCCCTGGGATAATATTACATCTAGTGTTCGCCAGGCAAACATCCTGTGCTTCAGATCATTGTGCTCCTAACTGGATAAGTGCTTGCAGACAGTGTATGGGCACTTATTTTAGGTTTATAGTACTGGAATAAGTTTTTTATTATAGCACAATCAGAAATTAGATGTGACTAAAGGCTCTTTTATACACAATTACACAAAGAAGAACCAATAACCACAAATAGGTACATACTTACAAATTGATTTCCATGTTTCTGAAACAGAGAGAGAGAGAGAGGAAGGACAGAGGATAGTATTAAAAATAACTCCAGCATCCTCGTTTGTGGAGATCCAGGCAGCTTGTTTTCCGGTCTTCTGGGGAGTGTCACCCAAATTCAGTGCTTGGCTGCTTCTGCTGGAGGAAAGGGATGGCTTCCAGACGTGCACAGTGGAGAATGCGCAATCTGGCTCTGATCCTAGGATTTAGCTGTCCATTGGCTCACTCCACACCACAAAAAAAATCCAAATAACATAACCGTTCCCTTCATTCTGTAAATGAACATCGCCTGTGTATTTCAGCCTGCAACAAAACATTTGTCATTCTGACCTCAGTGGCAATCAACCTGTCTCAATTCACAATCAGCAAATAAAACTGTAAATTACTAATTTCTTTGGATTTTCAGTTGTTTTGGATTTCAGTGTCAAGTAGTGTTATACATGTCTTTTTTAAGCTCTTTTTGAGGTAAACAAGTATTTATTTAGATTTGCTGAGATGAGTGATGAAGGATACTGAGGAAAGTCAGTCTTAATAAAAATCGCCGTAAAACAGACTAATTATATTCATAAATAAAATTCTACATGTATAGTAATCCATACTGGTCTGTCCTTATCAAAACATGAAGTTTCACAAATAGGTATCAATTAACTTGCTGAAGTGATCTTTTGTTAATTAAAATGAACATTGTAGTGTAGGTTTTTCATTAAGAATTCAGCTGTTCCATCAAGAGATTAAGAAAGCTTCTGAATAACTTTTGGCTTTTGTTTTAATTGTAAAAAAAATAACTGGACATTTTCTGGCAATAGTAAAAGTGGCAGGGCTTTTAAAAGCATAAAATATGAATGTCCTAGTAAAATATTAATATCTCTATAATGGACATTTCTGTCAATTGGAGAAGAATAAAATACACAGGGTATGAAGTGTTGAATGAATGTTCAGGGGTACATGACTGGCATTTCACCTTCCATGAAAAGTTTCATTACTGTATGACATAACTTCCTTTTTGAATTACTAGTATGTGAGCCTTATGTACAACACAATTACGACCGAGTTGTGCCTGCATGCTAACAAAGACAATTTGAAAATGCGAAATTCAGACATATTTTTTCATGTAAAACGCATCTTATGTGTGAGATGGACTTTACTTTCTTTCTGGGAACAGAGTTTAGAATTTGTTGCAATGTCTGTGCAGAAAAGGTCTCAGAAATGATCAGCCTTCTCCAGCACAGGGCAGCTGACTTCGCTATATGACCAGCTTCGCTTAGGATGATGGACAGACTGACGTTAACTGGGGAACCGAGGAAGGAAGGAGGACTTTAATTGAGAGAGCAGGTTTTACAAGGCAGGGTGAAGCTGAAAAAAAAGCTATGGACAGAAAACAAGATGGATTCTGAGCTTGGGGGAAAGGTAATAACATCGGGGTTGTCTGGAAAACGGGGATTAGTATGTTGCCATGGACCAGGAGAGAGACAGCATGAGTGGTGATTTCAGGTCACCTGACCAGGAGATGCACAGTCCAGCACAGGGCACTCTCAGACAAATGTTTGTGCAAAAAAAAAACACATATGCACTCAGAGTCACACTTGACCAGCAAGCCTTTAGGTTACATGACAAAAAAACAACTTGGGACTAAGGAGAATCCACTATTGTGGAGAACGAGCTGTGGCTTCTGAGGAAACCAAGCTATTCCTGACCAGCCGTGTCGTCGAATATAAAACAAGCTTTCATTCCTCCTATTTTTGCTCCCCAGTGCTCAGACAGCAGCCCAGCTAAGGAGTGAGGAGTGCTGTTTAATCCCCTGGGAGCAGAAAACAGGGCCGCTCTGCGTTTTCTGTGCCTATTTTTACCATGGCTGTTCACCTTCACCTTGACGTGACTGAAAATAGAGAGAACAGCCCAGCAGCTGGAACACAGAAGCTCCAGAAAACCATCAGTGTCCACAGAGCAGATCGGGGAATAGTATTTTGCTGTGTGGTAATATAAGTAGAAAGGGATTTCTGTTATTCTACCTTTTTCAGAGCTGCTTGTTTTTACTGCAGTGTTACTTCATGTTTCAGATAAGGTTTTGTAGACTGATGCTGTGTGTGTTGAGTTATGCATACTGTATTGGAATTTATCTTGTCATGCAATATAGAAAATAATCTAAATTCAGAACATGATATGTCCTATGGCAAAGGTGGACAATCTTATCCAGAAAGGGTTGTTGAGTATGTGGGTCTTTGCTGCAACTCCCTAATTAGATTACTAATTAGAGAACTGATTGGCTGAAGAGTCCTCACACCTGGGTTTGAACAGCTGATCTAAAGGTTATCCGAAAACCCTGCATACACACTGGCCCTTTCTGAATAAGGTTGCCCACCCCTGTCCTATGGATTCCTTTTGCTGTTGGTGCTGTATCTTGGGTCTTGTATCTTGGGAAAGGCTCAACATGTTCGACGGCAGTTATGCACAATTAGACTTATCAATGGAAGTGAGAATGGATGTTTAACAACTGGGAGTGACTAAGAAGTCACCTGACTTTTCTGGCATTGTCACATTGTACGGTTTATCTGAAACTGATAAAAAAAGTACTTTTATGTTATATATCAATAGCAGAAACATTCTCAGTTGTAGAACTGCTCTTGGTATAAAATTTCGAAGTGCCTACCTTTGTGACAACTCTTACAAAGACCAAGAAATATTGGTTTGAGAGGGAGATATGATTGCAGAGCCATATTCATTTCTATTCCCTGCCATGGCTGACAGTCATATCTTCTGAATCCAATAAAGGTTGGCATTTATCAAATAACCCAGAGTTTTCTAATATGAGATGTATGATCCAATTCAATCCATTCTGACTGGATCTGCTTTCTATAAATCATGCCACCCATTTGAAATACAGCAAAAAAAATATTTCAAGGCTGCTTTTTCAATGACTGCCATTAATGAGAAATTAATTCAACAGCTTTTACATCACCAAAACATGTTAGCAGGGTTTTTGTATACAAATTTTAACCCTTCAAATTTCAAATTTGTTTTTAATCAGTCTTAGACCTGTATAACATACTGATGATTTTTGCCCTAGCTAAATATAGGTCCCATATGTATTATGAGTCACGTGACAACAATATTTTCATTGACCAGGAAGAGCAATGTTACATATTGGTAAGGTTTATGTGTATTCAACACACAGTGGCTGTGCTGTATATATGCACACGGACTACTTATATCTTACCATTTCTTAGTATTTTAACTCTGTGGGCTTGCTTTAATGGGGAATCTGTTTAAATGTTGTTTAAACCAACAAGCCAGAACATTAGCAGCTATTTCATATGAAAAAAAAGCTGTTTTAGTATAATTATTGTTTATAATTAAATCTAACTCTATAAAACATCCCAACTGAAAAACAAACAAAATTATTAATAACACACCATTATTTGGAAGGTTCCAAAAAAAACAAAAAAAAAAAAACATACGATGTGAGTGATTGTGCCATAGCAATCAGCTACACAGCTTTTCGTGTTAAACGAGACCGGCTTGATGATCATAGGCCCCGGTGACCAATCTAATTAGCGTTTATGTTTGACCATCACTCCCTGCCCGTGCAGCACCTGATCCTCCAGACAATTAGCACACTTGCGGGAGTACGATCAGCCATGGACTGTAATACTAATGATGGTGAACGTGCCGTGTTCATGTACAGATGGATTTGGCAGGCAAATCGCCAATCACTTGAATAACCAACAAGAATCAGGCATGTCAAATGTTCCTTAGGTCTGATTTTAGTAGTGTACTTTAGCTACAAAGAGCAATCAAATGGTCTTTACCTTTTTCATCCATTTTTGGTCAGCTAATGAAAGTAATATTGGTCATTCATGCTTGGAAAATATGGAATATGTAATATATTCATTAAATATTAATAAAACATATAAATATACACATTTTCCATCACTGAAGAAGATTCCCTTTTATCTTTGGGTCTCTTTATTCAGCTTCCTTGTACCCACTTTTCCTGTCCTCTTCCAATAATAAACTCTTTGGAAGGCGGATTACAAATGAGATTCTGCGGGGAATTGAACTGGCAAAGTGATTTTAAAAAAAAATCAGTGGTTTTTGGTTTTTTCTCTTTTCTTGTCTTTAGGACTGACATAAAAGGCAGCATTAAAACTCATCTATCACAGCAAAAAACGCAGACAATTCTATCAAAAACAATTCTTTCCAAAGAGATATGATTTTTTAGAACTTGTCACATTCAGGTTCTGCCCTTACAGGAATATTTCTTCCGCACATCACAGTCATATCAATATTTTAATGACATGCATGCATTTGCATATGCAGACTGTACGGTTTCTGAGTGTAAGCATTGTTTTGGAAAACAACACCAAAAACTAGAAGTATGATGAATGCATTTTTTTTCAGCAAACTAAGGAGTCTTTTGTGACAATATTACAAAGCGATATTACGCCGCATCTTCCAGAGACCTCAATGGCCTGCAAACCCAGAACGATGTCGAGACTTTCTAGTTAGTTATCTACCAGAGGGTCAGGACATCAAATATTTCACAATAGATTATAACATTTTTTTCTCCTTTGAAGGGTAAGCGAAGACCATATTTGGGTGGGGTCAACACCAGCAGATCCAGATGGAACGGAAAATAAAAAAATATAACATTCAGTTGGCGATTTAGTGGGTTTTAGGACAGGTATCACCACTAAGCTTGCTTGTTACTGAGGATAGCACAAAAAAAAATTTAAATCACACCAATATATGCAAATCGAGAACAAGGACAAGAGGAACTAATCAATATATACAAACTCACACCCTTCACAAACACTTGCATGCATAAACATACAAATTAGGGAGCAACTTGTGTCAGTGATTCCAAAGTCTGTTTATAGTGTTTTACCACCAGTGGGTGGTGTTCAGCAAACAGAAGTGCTTTGATGAAAGGCGACTGAGAAGTGTCTCGCATAAAAATACGGTAGAATGAGAATTCCTCACAGAACCTCACCTCCTCAGAAGCAGCTCATTGTCAACAAGCGCCTCATAACTGAGTATTTCTGTCTGGAAGACAGCCCTCTCTGTCGAGTTGGAATGATGTATTTCAGGATGCCGGTGATCACTTGGCATCGTGATGAAAGAGGCGATGGGGAGCAGGCAGTGACGCAATCTCACCTGCAGGCCTGGGTGCAGCACTGTGGCTCAGCACTGCATGGAAACACAAGCTGACACATACATGTCCAAGCGGGCTATGGATGAACAGATATATTAACTACAAAACACTTCTCTGCATGTTCAAACTAAGATGGGAAAAGTGGTCCTTTAACCTTGTTAACCCCAATTAGGGAATGCCGGATTAATGCAAGATCGTAAAAAAAGCTTAAACATCCTAAGTAAAACATTCAATGTTCCACGCGTGTGGAGTTTGCATGTTCTTCCCATGACCCGGCTTCCTCGCACTTTTTTTAAAGACATGCAGATTGATTTGAATAATTGCTGATTCTAAACTGCCAGTAGTGTATGGTCGTATGTGTGTATATGGTATGTAATGGACTGACTGTAGCCCAACCTACTGTCTGTTCTGCCCAGGATAGGGTTTTTCAGTTCTTGAATTCCCTCTAGCAAATGAACTGTAATATGTTTTGTGACAACTTGCTTTGCAAAAATGCTGTTGTACTAGATGAAATTTGATTGACTGATTCATCTGTCCATTTATTTAACTTAGGGTAGAAGTGAAGGGTTATTAAATGTGCAATTTGTTGTTTCAGTGACATTACCTATTGCTGCATTATGTCTTTCCGGTTAATTCTCTCAGTGCAGACTAGCGCCCGATGTTAGCCAGTCTAATTTAGATGTAATGTAATAAAACACATTTTTTACCAAAGGATTGTCAGAAAGCTCACTAAGATTATGGAAAGCATGGCTCATATGGCAGGCCCTCATGGTAGTTATTAAATGTCATAATTTCTTATTATAGTCATATTTCAGGATAGGACAGCTACTTTCAGTCTAGTCTGCCCCGATAAATAATGACATAGAGCAGGGTCTTCCAGTCCGGTCCTTGGGGACCCACAGTCGGTCCATGTTTTTGGTCTCTCTGAGCTTCCTGCCAGACAGTCCACATTTTTGCTCCCTGAAGCAAAAAGGTGGATTGTCTGTGGGTCCCCGACGACCAGAATGTGTAACACTGATATGGAGTACAAAAAGTACCTCCATCATTATAAAGCATTTTATATTGACATTGATGGGCCAGGATATAGAACTTACATCAGACCTCCAGCTGGGAGATGATGAATAAGCTTTGGGAACATAGATCATTTCCAGGACGTGATCATTATATGCATCCTTAGATATTTGGCTGCTGAATATGTTTTCAAATTGGCGTCTAGAAGGTAAGGGGTCACCCAATTGCTAATTATATGACGTCAAAGTTACTGTGAATACATCAGCTTGTAAAGTACCTACATAATACCTTACCCTTATAGCTGACCAAAAACGTTTATTAATAAGGTACTAGTGTTAAACTTTCTCTGGTTGGGATGGTGAACAGATTCATGTGACATGGCAAAGAGAAGAATGAACACGGATTTTACTCTGGTTAATGTTTAAGGTGAAGTGAAGACTGAATCTGAATGCATATTGTTTCAGTTTTAGCCAATGGAGGTGAATAGGAAGGTAAAACAAGACAGAAATCCAGAAGCATTAATCAGAATGGGGGCAAGACTTGATCTATCAACACAGACAGACAAATAAATGAGTAGCACTCATTAATAGTGGCCACAGCTGAATGTCAGGGATAGCTAGATACATTTAGTTTCCTGGCATGTGTGGTTCTGTGATCAGAAGATTGCTGGTTCAAGCCCAGCCTTGGTAGAATAGTCACATCTGTGAGCCCTTGATCAAGGACCTTAACCCTCAGCTTCAGAGTTCCATAAGTGGCAGCCCTTCGTTGTGATCCCCAAGCGTGCTCTCAACTGTTTGCGCATCGCAGGAAGGGGCAGGTGAAAAGAAACTCTCCCCACGGAGATGAATAAAGACTATTAAAGTATCACAAATTGACCACCTGTCAAATAGGACATTCATTTGGTCTAATGGTCTCTACCCAGTAGTTATATTTTCTTACTAACAATGCAGTAATTAGAAAACATTATATCTCTGAACATTTGTGGGGGATGATACTCTTCATGTCCAGGAATTTATAAGAATATTAATATTTGTATGTGTTTGGGCATCATGCCACTTGCCTCTGCAGAGACATATTAAACGTGAGCGCCCTGTCAGCACTAATGTCTGCGGCAGGATGATTAGATTTGCTACCTGGAATGGGGGAGGTCTTTAGAATCACATGTGGTAAACGTAGAACTTCACGAACACAGTCCTCGAAACTCCTGTTGACAATGTAGGATGGAGGATAACTGTCACTATAGATACACCCTTCCCAGCGGGGACAGATTAATGTGTTTTGGGATGCCAAAGATAACTACAGATTGTAACAAGGTGGTAATGGAACAATTTCATATCCAGAGCCTTCAAAATATGACAAAATTCTTCTCAAAGCTTAGACAAGAAATCCCTTCTCATTTTTACTAGTCTGTTGATGTGAGGAAAAGCTTCAAAGCTCAAGCACTACTGGACATGAAATCATTCCTTTGGGTGACGGCAAACAAGCTCTCATTTGCCCCGCCTGCCACTTTCATTGCATACTGTTTACGCTGAAAATGACACAGAGAGTCTAAGCTTGCGTCTCGCGTGTACTGACAAAATCTGTTCCACTAGCTGCAGACAAAAGTCTCAGAATACTGAGACACTTGTCGCTTGTTGTGAGTGTGTTTTTCTCACTTTGCAAAGGGGTTAGGGTGCTACTTCACCGGTCGACGCGGACGCCCAGTCATCCCGAGTGGCTAACCTGGAGCTGCAGTAACACCTGTGACAGGTACGATCTGTAGCGTCTTCAATGAGTCATTCATTCTCCTATGAGCCCCTGGAGCAAGATTCAGCCTTGTTACTCAAGCGACAGCGCTGGAATCCATCCATTCATATGCATACCCTCCCTTTCTCTCTCCAGACTCCCTGTTGACTTTAATCTTTTATTCATTTTCCTCACAAGCCACAGTGTGGCACCGCGGCCTGAATGTGAAAGTGAAAATCAAAAGGCGAAATGTGGAATGTGGTGTTAAAAACTGGAATGCTAAACCAGGCTATCGGAATGCGTCTTCATCCAGCGCCGTGGGTGCAGCTCTTTATGGGAGGACAGTGCGGGAAATGCTTGCAGGACAGTGAAAGGTTAGTGCTAATTTGTAGCACCACGCTGTGAGTGAGCAGTAAAACAGGTGATCGTTTTCTACTAAATCCCATATTTTGTAATTGCAAACTAACAGGGGGTCGGAAAGAGTTCATGAAAAGATCGGAAGTTGGGGGCACATTACGATCAGCTGGATTATGGAAGTGGAGCTCATATAAGTAAATCCTAGGAAAAGAAAAGTAACGGAAAAAAATCCGCGCAAGGAAATGTACTACAGCTCATTATTAATATTACGTGGGGAGCTCTGAGTCACGAAGGCTTGAGGAGCATTACAGAGCCAGCTCAAAGATCACTGTGAGCTTCCCTCAAGGGCCACTTCCTGCTGCCCAGGGGACAGTGAAGGCCGCCACATGTGCCCTCCAGTCAGGGATTATGTGTGGTGGCTAATTAATGAACTGGGACGGCTTTGGTCAAACAGGGCCTTATCGGCAATCAACAGCTTTATTTTGGAAGTTTTTCCTTCTCAGGGATAGGCAGGGATTGGGAGACAGGATCAACACAGCACAAAAGTAAGGGGAAGAATTAAGCCAAACATGGAGACTGATGTTTCAAGGACAAAGAGGAAAGGAAACAAGTGGGAATTAAGGACCTTGGGAGCAGCATCTTCAGTTTGAACCGGGTTACTTGGGGTGACAGAGAAAAAAAACCCATCAATACAGACAAATCACTGAGGTGCACAGATGGAGCAAATCGATACGTATAATCCCAGCCAGCTGACTCTGCCCCTGAGAATGCAGGTGCTCCCCCCCCACACACACACACACTCACACAGATTATCATGATCAGTAGTTCAACTAACCAGTATGGGACTCAGTATAATGTGCCATGGATCCCATTAGAGAACCATTACCCATTAGTCTGCCTATTAGCAAGTCTACATCAACTACAATCATTATTTTCTGGCAGCTACAATATATATGGAACCAAATAAAGTATGAAAATGAAAATTAGAAACTCAAGAAAAAGGCATTTATCAGCAAACTGAGAACAAATCCACAAACTAGTCAGCAGTCTCTCCCAGGCGACAAAGTGCCCAAACTGTGAATGGGATGCCACTCTTTTACACAGCATCTCTCAATATTGCCTTTAGAATGGTATATTTTTGGTTTCTTTTCCTCTACCCGTTGTTGTTGATATTCCATCTCTATGACAACCAAAATAATTTATTTTTAAATCATTTCCTCAGCGTGACACATCACATTGTAGTTATATGCACTATGGAACTAATAAACTGTTAATACATGATTAATGCCATTAAAAATCCGCCATGAGACTTATATAACTTAGAGTACAGCTTGGCATGGAAGTACAGTTACGCACCTCTGCTAACTCTATGATAAGGAGTGCAGTTTCTCTGAGTATTGAAACTCAATAATTCAAATTCACATAGTCAAACGTGCATTGTGGCATCAAAAGCAAGTGGCACGTTTCGAGCCGGTGAATCAATGACCTGAGCCCAACACCGCAATTATTGAAAGTAAGTCGGCGGCAGAACAAGAACTGTGGGTTCTTCGACAAAGAGAAGAAACCTGTTTTGATTCAGATAAAGCACCCCTGTCTCCGGCCACCGTCTCACAATCGCGTGAAGCTGATTTAAGGAGTCCATTTCAGAGTTACAGAAGCCGTGCTCAGAAGACAAATAATGAATCGATCAAAGGCTTGCAGGGGTGGGACATGCCAGCTTCGGAGGGCGTGCTATTAGCTTTACCCTCTTTGTCTTTACACAAAGGCTTGTATCACAAATCGAGAGCGATCTCTAGTCACTGCCATAAGTAATGTGTAGGCAAAACTAGCTTTCGTGTTGGTGATGCTGGGCGCCGAATTCTGAGTGGGACTAATGGAAATGAAGTAGGACTTCAGCACATCAGTCTGTTGTTCATTTGTCGGCTGGAAACATTATTCTCAATATGATGACCATTACAAGGGAATGTGTTCCAAGTATTTTGACCTCAAGAGTTTCCATAACACTAGGTTCCCGTCTTGAGCGAAATGGGGGTAATGTGACTTCAATAAGCCGTCTCTACCTTTTGAGAAGTGCACTCCTTATTAAAATGACTTATTTTTCCTTATTAATATGAAGAGTAGCAGGGAGAGCTTTGAAAATAAGATACATCATTTCTACTTGGAATAATAAATATCCGCTGGTCACTATATTACTGGATGGCTTTATAATAAGCTTAATTTTTTTCTAAATGTGTGCAGAATCATGTCGGATTGATTCTCATCAGAAAACAATTTTAACCAAATAACGGAGCACTTCATAAAGGCTAAACTCCGCTTTAATGCATTTGTGTTTTTTTATTACAGAAAAAACTTTTTGTCGTTCACTAGCCCTTGTCTCTCTAACCTGTTGTTTCGCTTACACCAGTAATGGATACCAGTTTGAAACGTTAATGAGATTTAGATGTGAAGGGAAGATTGATGTAGCCCAAACATATAGTGAAAACCTCATTCATCAAGGAAAATTCATAAATCAATGTTATTTGTGTAGTGCCTTTAATATAACAAAATAACATTCTTAACATATATATATATATATATATATATATATATATATAGGGGGCGGCACGGTGGTGCAGTGGTTAGCACTGTTGCCTCACACATCGGGGTTCGCGTCTGCGCCCGGGTTCCATGTGTGTGGAGTGTGCATGTTCTCTCCGTGTCGTCGTGGGGTTTCCTCTGGGTACTCCGGTTTCCCCCCACAGTCCAAAAACATGCTGAGGTTAATTGGAGT
>JAAGVU020000035.1:19146587-19164412 GCA_011763525.2 Mormyrus iriodes | reverse complement strand
AGTGTGCCCAGCGATGGGTTGGTGCCCCGTCCTGGGTTGTTCCCTGCCTTGCGCCCACAGCCTCTGGGATAGGCTCCAGACCTCCTGTGACCCATATGGAATAAGCGGTTATAGAAAATGAATGGATGGATGGATGGATGGATATAACTTATACATGTAATGATTGAGGATGGAGATTCAAGTACAGAGCTGTGGATTAACGAATTGAGATTCAGACTAACAGTTCCAAATACTTTCATGACTCAATTAATGTGGCCAAGGGATGGGCGTAGCTCAGCAATGATCCAGAATAAGAATCATCCAAAGCAGTCAAACACATTCTTCAGCAAAACTTTGAAGACTTCTTGAAATAAGCAGAACAGATGCAGATCAAAATACTTTTCACACATGCTGTGGTGTATACATACATTCAAGGTTCAGATCCTGAACACAGCCATACATCTTTAGTCAAGTGTACATCGAGTAACTTGATACATAATAGGAGTTCTGTGGAGTCTAGTGTTTTGTGTGTTGCTATAGCCTTGATTACGAAATATGTTTGTAAAAGATGCCACCATTTGTGTATGGTAAAATGTGCAGTATCTGTGCTATTGAAAAGTAGGTATGACCAGCACAGAGGATAGTGGATAGATAGAGGGAGCGTTAAACATTACACAAGGACTGGCTCCACAGCAAAGACTGAAACAAAGCAACAAGGAAGCAAGTGAAGACTAAACTCATGCTGATTAAATCGATGAAGGTGAAAAACATGAATCCCTTAAAAATAGCTTAATGTTAATGGATGAATTCTGCCTGAGTTTTGAAATCATTCGCTGGCAGGGGGGGGTGGGGGCTTACTTTCTGTTAATTTACTTTCTTTCAAAGAGTATCAGAGCCATAGAGGAGCAGAAAGGGTTGCTGTCTGCTCTGGTTTTTTCACCGATTTATTTCATTTTGCCTGTTGGTAACTAAGCGAGGATGCCTGAAACTGCATATTGTGATTGATGAGGAGAACTGAGCAAATAAATATGCGTCCTTAACAACACACATTCCAGCTTGTCTGCGACTCAGGTTACAAAACAGGCCATCGAGGCCATTTCTGTTCACGACTGGAATTAATATAAGCTTTTATTATTTATTTACCCCCCACAAAAATGGCTTGCGGCCAGGAAGTTCACGAATAAAAATGCAAGTTTAGAAATCACCACAAATAAATGTAATAGGAGAAAGAACTCAGTGACACTCTGAAACAGTGACTGTTTCTGGGTGTCAAGAAACTTCAAAACCCAAAAGTCGTGGAATTACTACTCAGAGGCCGCTAAGGAAAAAAGTAACCACTTTGATAAGGAGTGAGTCAAAGCCTGTCCGTGACTCAGAACACAGCAGTGATTCCTGCCTCTGGATAAGGAAACTTCACTTGCCTAATCATTACTGGAATACCCCTGTTGGGACCTTTACTGCTTAAAAATATACAAACAGACTTTGTAATTCAAGGCATTACTGTGAAGAGTCCACTCCACATGCTCATATACAGTGATCCTAGACTTTTTGCAGAATAGTGGTATTTTAGGCCACTGTGTGTGACAATCTTTTAAAGCTGAGACCTCACAGGAAAACTCTGAGGAGGGCCTCGGGGCTGACAAAGTGGGGCAGATGTAGGTGGGAATTGGCTGTTAATGATGGAGGAGGAAGCATTTGCTTAGCAGGCGATGACTGGAGGAATCGGTCGGGTATGTATGTATGTGATTAGTGTTTTTCCCAAAGACTTAAAACTCCCCTTGTACTAAAAACCCTGGCATTGATTTGTCTTGCTGACATTTTGCATGCAGGCAAGATCCAAAGGCAAGTACTCTAGCCCCACAGCTGGGAGCAGAAGGGAAGGCTTTGTGAATTAGTCAGTCTGCAGTGTTGGCAATGTTCTTGTGTGTGATAATCTGATGACATTCCATGCGGATAAAAATATTTCTGTATTACACAACTGCTGAGTAGAAAAGGCCGTCAATTGCCATCAAAAATCATATTACAGTGAAACACCCAGGACCTGAACCAGAAACTTTGCTGTCAGTTCCTTTGGTGGGGGACTTTTCTGAAATTATATAATTATATTCTCCCTCATATTCGCTGTAGGAGAAATGCACATCACAGCTAGCATCAAAACTGATACTTGGCAGTTTCCAAAAGGCCTTTCATAATTTATGTTTTATGAAGCACCAAGATTGGAATGGAGAACCCGGTAGAGGGATTTTTAAATAAAATTTAAATATTAAAGCAATAGGGAGAAAAGAAAGTAATACACTCACTGGCCAATTTGTTAGGTACAGCTGTTTAACTGCTCGTTGAAGCAATTATCTAATCAGACAGTTATATACCCTAGCTGCAAAATGTATAAAATCCGACACACAAGTCTGAAGCTTCAGTTAATGTTCACATCAAAAACCAGAATGGGGAAGAAAGGTGATTTAAATGACTTTGAGTGTGGTATGGTTGTTGGCGCCAGACAGGCTGGTATGCATATTTCAGAAACTGCTGATCTCCTGGCATTTTCATGCACAACCATCTCTAGGGATTACACAGAATGGGCCAAAAAAGAAAAACCATCCAGTAAGCAACAGTTCTCTGGTCGTAAATGCCTTGTTGATGGCAGAGGTCAGAGAAAAATGGCCAGACTGGTTCAAGCCGATAGAAAGGCAACAGTCACTCAAATAACCACTCATTACAACCAAGGTATGCAGAAGAACATCTCTGAACTCACAACATGCTGAACCTTGAAGCAGATGGGCTATAGCAGCAAAAGACCACACCAGATCACAGTCCTGTCAGCTAAGAACAGGAAACTGAGGCTACAGTGGGCACGGGCTCAGCAAAAGTGGACAATGCAAAATGAGTCTTGATGTCTGCTGTGACATTCAGATGGTAGGGTCAGAATTTGGGGTAAACAACACAAAAGGATGGATCCATCCTGTCTTGTATCAACAATTCAGGCTGGTAATGGTGGTGTAATCGCATGGGGGATATTTTCTTGGCACACTTTGGGCTCCTTAGTACCAATTGAGCATCGTTTAAATGCCACAGCCTACCTGCATGTTGTTGCTGACCATGTCCATCCCTTTATGACCACAGTGTCCCCAGCTTCTAATGGCTACTTCATGTCACAAAGCTCATATCATCTCAGACTTGGTCAAGCTGGTTTCTTGAACATAACAATGAGTTCTCTGTACTCAAATGGCCTCCACAGTCACCAGATCTCAATCTAATCAAGCACCTAAAAGATGTGGTGGATCTGGAGATTCTCATCATGAAGGTTGCAGCCAACAAATCTGCAGCAACTGTATGACGCTATCACGTTAACATGGACCAAAATCTCTGAGGAATGTTTCGAGCACCTTGTTGAATCTATTCCATGAAGAATTAAGGTAAGTCTAAAGGCTAACCCCATTCTAGCAAGGTGCACCTATTAACGTGGTCAGTGAATGTACATATCAAATGTGGATACCACGCTCAGGTGATGTGGTGGCTTAAGGGGTAAAACAGCTACCTCACACTTAATCGGGTGTTAAAATGCTGTATGTGACATTATGAAGTTTGCATGTTCTCTCCGAGTTTGTCCGCTTCCTCATGCAATCAAAAGACATGCAGTGAAGTACAAAAGTGTTTCTGAAGTGTCAAATATTTTTGTGATAGACTATGATATGCTGTCCATACACCCCCTTCAAATTCAAGAAACCCAAGAAAAAAGGGTACAGTCCTGGTACAGGTTTGTTCCCCAAGGTATGGATAAGAATAATATACCCCAATGTTATAAAAACACTACTCAGAGTCCATTTCTGTACCTTAAATTAGACTAAAAGGTACATTTACCTATAACTACGGTACAACTGGCAGACCCTTGAGAGTACAACCCCAGTGACAAGTAATTGTACCCTGTTCACTGTTCATACATATATTTCCTTTTTTTCTTTTTGATATGCAAGATATCATCTGGTTTCATGTATATATATATTGCTGCAGCCGGTAGTCGAGTGGGAGAGACAATGTGGAGTACGAGGGGTTTATAACGAGGGTTAGGGCAGAGCGGTAGAAAGCAGACTGCTGACACTCCCACAGGTGCCAGTCGTAAAAGATGGCAGAGGAATTCTTGGCTGACTTCCGGGTCATGGGGGCCGGGAATAGTTCCAAACATTGACATTCACGGCATAGAATCACGCTAATTTCCATTGCTTACTAAACACACGGTGTGTTGATAAAATAACATTTTTTTAAACATTTAATACATTAGCTGTCATTAACATACTAAATATTCTTATTTTGTTTTTATATGTGCCCAGCATTAATGGTTAATGTTTATCGTAATTAATAGTTAAAGTAGTTAAGGTATATTAAGGTAGCTTAACCTGCTATGGAGGTTCACGTTCCCATTTCACGGATGAGTTTAAGTTGTTCTGGTTATCAGTGGGTTCATGATTACAGTTAGCTATATTGCTGCCATGTTAATACACCTGATTAAAATATCAGTTTACAGCTCTCCTTGGGTCACACAGTTCAGTGTGAATTTATCACCAAATTCATAGCAAAATAGCTTAATTTCATTATTTTGTGGTTATTTATTTGCCAAACAAAACAAAACAAAAAAAAACAGGTGGCGGTAGAGGGTCTGTGTTTTTACGTGCTGCATTTGTAAACAGTGCTCAAACAAAAAGGGTGTTTTTTCCACATTACTTCATCTCCTGAATTACATAGAAAGTCACTGAAAAAAAACAAAAACTTCTGTTTATCCATAATGACCTCTCTCTCTCTCTCTCTCTCTCTATATATATATATATATATATACTTTTTTTTTTACCCTTATTACCCCACTCCCACACGTTGTCCCTAAAGTGCAAGGTTTGAATGGAACATTACATACAGTGGTAGTTTTTGCAATTTTGCCCAATTTAGCTTAATTTGTGGATAAAGAATGATTTTGATCACTGGACCCCCTTGAGAGGAAGGTGATTTCTATACAAGTAAATAAACAGGAAGGCATATTTCGCCTGGCAGCTTCTATGAAACATTGTACCATATTGTTATTTGTATGTTATTTTGATTGGAAAATGGTTAAAAATTATCTGAAAGTTTTACATTTCTATGTAAATATTTCAAGCGATTTTTTTCCCCTTAAAATTTAAGGAATTAAGTTTTAGCAGGCTGCATTCGAAAATAGCACCTTCCGGCTTGCCGGAGGACTGGAGCTTGAGATGTAAAAAGTTACATTTGTTTAGAAACTGTTCTTAGTGTTCAGGGAAGATGTATTCAATAAAAGGCTGCACAGTTATGACTATTTGTGGCTTACTTTTAAATATAGCCTGTATATGCTGGGTCACTAAAGACCTGCGGTATGTAGAAGTATTTCCTGAAAATCCCATGTGCACAGGAGTTAATATTACAGTTCCCTAGGAAAGTGAAGGGAGGTTGATTTACATTAAAAAAATAAAATCTGTCCAACCCAGAATCTTGCGTTATGTAATGTATGCTAACGTGAAGGAACTTTTCCCTCCAAATAAAACTGAAAAACTGATTAACCCTTGTGTATTTTACTTCATCCCTTCTGAATTCTAGAATATATAGAATTTAACCTCATTTTGAAAATGGACTGGGGTAACTTCCACCCCAAAAATAACACAGGGGTTAAGTTGTCACTCCACATACCAAATTGGCATTACCCTATATGCAGTATATGTAAAGGCAGGGGAAAAATACACACAGAGGGTTTAATATTTTAATATCGCCGTTTAATAATGCATTCGCTGCTCTCTGCCCATAGGAGAACATGACAGCGCGGGGTTTGTTTGGCGTTATTTGAAGGCTACATGAACCACATGATTGCATGGTGGCGAGATCATTCAGTGTCACAACACTCTCAACAGCTCTGGGTTAGGGTATCAGGCCCTTCGGTATAAACCCCTCCCACATTGCCCCTCCCATTTGACATTGCCCCTCCTACTCGACATTCAGCGATGAGCCTCTCACTGGTTTCGTCCCATATTTAGGTGGAATCCCCTCCAGCGTCACCCAGAGGACAAATACAGTATTTAAGCTGCAAAGATGGGTCTTAGAGAATAGTGATGAAGCCATAAATTGAAATTTTGGCTATATGAAGTGACTGGAACCTAACCAGGAATGATAAAACCACTCTGGTATTCAGAGTAAGGATGAGCACCCATGCACCACTGCCTGTCCATCTGTCATCACCCATTTCAGGTCTCTGCACAACCATCAGTCAAAGCATACAAATGAAGGTCCCTGTATATTTTATGCCTATTGATATTCTCAATTTGCTGATTTATACCTACAGTATTTAAAGGGAAAAAAAGTGCAAAAGAAAGCTGCTTACTCTGAAGAAAATGTATTAGACAAACAGAGAGGTGGGAAAATAAAGGGGATGGATTTTTTTTTTTCACAAAATGAAGGTGACGGTGTTTTCAGACAACATCCGAAAAGAGCCCCAAGAAGAAATAAAAACTACTCGGCATCTCCCTGCTTATTATTTTCCTTGCAGCGTTTAACCTGAAAATTCTTGCGCTTATTTTGAGGGTTGTACTATTGATCCAGCCATTGGCCTTGTTAATTTCCTGACTTTATAAAATCCATCATGAGTTGTGGGGAGACTTTCTGATAGCAGTAATAACAACTATGATCAAAGTCTTTTCTGCTGATGGAAGCTGATAGGGTATTGTTTAGCCAGGCATTAGCTCCGAGTAATGTCAGCAATGACTTCCAGTTGGATCCTGGTTTAAATAAGCATGCTCCAAAGAAAATGAAGACAATCGTCAGTATATCAAGTTATCATTTTCCTTTCAGCTGCTGCAGAATGTTAATGAGTTTTTTGGCCGTATCTTGTCTGTCGTATTTGAAAGGGCCCTAGTTCTCGTTTAATGAGTTTTTTTTGCACAAGTTTATCTTTTGTGGTTGCAATATTCATCTCCAGCTGACAGCGTTGGAAGATGGAATACAACAAATTTATCCTGCCACCAGCCATGACCTGCACTGCCCCTGCAGGTAAGTGCGTGCAATAGCACATTCCTGAAATATCCAGCATCAACGGCGGCAACAGCAGCAGTAGCATCATAATCACCATTATAATAATAATAATAATAGTTATTATTCCCCATATGCATCCTGATCCTGTAATTTGAACTGTCTCCCTGTACTCAGAGGTTACACAGCTGAAGGCTTCTCTTCTGCCCATTTCTCAAACTCCTAACATCCAGAAACTGGGTTGATACGGCGCCACCTACAGATAATCCACCCCCATTTAGGCACATGCTGTCACAGAGCGAGCGATAACCTGGTCACATCCCCCTCATGAATTAATAAAAGCTTAAAATAACCCCCCCCCCCCCCCATCTTGACACGAGTGACAGTCTGAAGCAGGCGTGTAAACAGTGTTTTTTGCAGTCAGGGCAATCGGCTGACTGCCAGGGTTAATGGTTTGAAAGTCGGGTGGAACAGGACAACGAGGAGAGCAGATCACACGTTATTTGTGATGGGGCTGTAGGGGAAGTAAGACATTTAGCAATACGAGCCGAGAGCTGCGTTGCGTTATTTGAATTTGCACCTTTAGAAGTGTTTTTGCCTATATGCAGAGTGTATGGGAAAGCCAAGCGAAGTGGGCTGTTTGAAAAATACAGAGGTAGAACTCTGAACTCTGCCACAGTCTAGGCCCAGTTGATCATTTCTAGCTAGTTATGATCACCTTACTCTTTCCAAAGAGTGCAGAAAATATTGTAAATATGGAATACACTAATAATTTAACTTTTTGCTTTAATGGGTATTTCTTTCATGTGATGTGGACTGGGTAAATTTGGTCACTAAATTCCTTTTGACAAATGCAAAAAAAGTCACTTTTTCATATATGTGTAAATGTTTGATAGCACAACGTTGTTAATTAGCGAATGTGTGTCATGATGTCTCAGTGGGTAGTATTGTGGACTCACCTCAATTGCAAGACTGCGGGTTGTACATGTCCTTCCTGTGTTGGCGTAGACTTCCTCACATGGATGTGTGCTTTAGGTGAACTTGCTGTCTCCTGTCTGTCCTGAGTGTGTGTGCCTCATCTGAGACTTTTGACCAAGGTGTACTCAGTCTCATGGCCTTTCATTCAAAGATATATGAATTCAGGGATGGAGAGTTCGGCTGTTGAACTATTCAAACAGAATGGCTGGAAACAGGTTTTTTTTTCCCATGTCAAAAAAGACATCTAAAAACTCCCCTACAGCAGAAAGAGCTTTTGAAATTCAGAGGGGAGGGAAAATGTTAGCGGAAACTGGTTTTTAAACGCATCCCGCTGTCAACTCCTTCTGTTAACGGATAAAGACAAGGAACTGTCTTTACCAATAAGCAAGCCCTCCTAGTCAGAAGTTCAGGGCTGGCAGGAGAGGGAAGAAGCTGAACTTCAGAGCAAAAGAGCACAAGAAGTTTTGGGATCTGAATCATGAGGCTTTTTCCACGGAGGATCTAATCATCAGGTATTTATGAGCTTATTCAACACTGCCATTATGTTGCTGCATTTTGCAGATCAGATCACTGGGATGCCTGTACATTAGGCATACGTGTCAGATTTATTTATTGTCAGCAGTTTGAACAGAGGATTTATTAGTGTTTTCAAAACGCTATAATGGCACTTGTGATGAGGATTCAGAGTGCCGGTAAATTATGCAGAAGATAGTTGCAGATCATTTCGAGACAAGGCACCGCCATGCTTACGAATAGCATTATTTAATCAGTAAACTGCTGACATTATCATCTCAAAATGACAATTATCATTCTCCCTCAGCTATAGAATAAATCAGAAAAAAATGACTGCACAGCCGTTAAATGAGATGCATGTTTTATTAGGGGTGCGCATGTCCAGACGCAGTACAGGGAACGAGAAAAGGTAAATACTTCTGAAATGTCTACAATACACTTTTATTAGCAGCTATTCTGGAAAAAAAAAACATGAAATGATAAATGCAAATACATTGTGCGGTAGCTTTTTATAAGTAAGCTTTGTGTGCTAATCCATTTGGTAATAGTATTTTAGCATGAAATGCCCTGTTTCTGTGCCGCGTATCTCCTGTCCTCTGAGCCTAAGCCCCCTCTTTATCCGGCTTACCCGTTCTATCATCAGTGCAGTTCTGACAGCATCCCCGTTCCACATGCCGCAGAGTAACCGAGGGCGGGAGGAGCACAGTCGAGCGCGCTGTTCATTTCCACACGCCTTTACACTTAAAAAGCAGAACACATCACCCCCTTCCCCGTCAGAGCTGGATGCTTACAGATGCTCCTCAGCTCTGGATAGATCTGCCTGCAATTTGCAGCCATAGTTGTAATGATTTGCAAATATATTGTTCCAAGGCGACTTTGATGAGAAATAAATTGCCCATTTTGTTGAAGATTCTCCTCTTTTGTGTGTGGGGAAGTATTTCAAAATAAACAGCAAGTCTGAGGGTCCCTGTTTTGAATTTCATTCTATCCTTCCTCTCTGAGGCCATTTTATTGTACATCGTGAACATGCCCACTGGCATTTCATTCAGGAGAGAACACACCTTTTGAGTAACGCATGGAGAGAAAATTGTCTTTAATGCATAAGAATTTACTGTAATCACCAGGCGCCCTCTCTTACTTTCTGCCACTTGCCGACTTAACCGATAGATTAAAGGATGCCTTTTGGGTTGACAGATAAGCACCTGTGGAACAAGGTCGACGGTGATTTTCACATCTGAACACGGAGATTGAAGGTTCTGAAATATAGAGTCACAAAGGTATGACACGATAAAACACCTGCGCCCAAAAACAAGTTATGCAGGTCAAGGCCTTGTAATACTATTTTAAGGGCCTTCATTTGGTGCTTTGGGGAAACTATATAAAAACTGAGTAAAGACATTGAGTAAATAAATCCATTATAATAAGCAAACATTTTAAAATTTAGCACTATAATTAGTAAAATATGAATGTAAGCCATGATAATCATATATTTAGTAATGGGACAAATTGACTTTAGGGCCCATGGTAGGAGGCATTTACCATGTGCTATCATGGCCTGGTTTTAACCAATAGAAATGTTTAAAATGACGAAAAACACGTGGATTTAACCAGTCAGAGACCGACAGCATCCAATATTGCCGTACACTGTGCATTTCTAGTAATGTCTAGAACTCATGGCGATGTCTGTCTGGAATTCATTGCAAATTTTCTAACTTTTAACAGCCAGAGGGGGTTGAGCTGCTTTCCAGGCTGTTTGATTTGAAATTCCCCATTCAAAATATTCAGCACCATAAAGGGGAATGGTGTAAAACTCCAAGCTACATGAGCCAATTTGAAAGAACGACTCTGCCTGGCAACTGAGCAGTAACAATAATAGTAGACCTGCCGCTAACCACCGCCGCCGCCGTGGATTGGAGTGGTGCCAGCTAATGCAGCAGTGAAGATGATGGCGGGGTATGGCTAAACTGAACAGCTCGACCATCAAATGGGGTTTATTAGTAAGCTATCTGCAGACACACGTACCTGATCCATGCTGTTCAAACCGAAATTCAAGCCAGGATAAAGTGTCACACTTTATTATTTCACCAGTTTTGTATAAAGTCATCCCTCCTATCAAATTAGATAGATTTTTACACGCCGAACAAGAAGAAGCATAAATGTTAATAATATACAACCTCGACAGATCCTGTATTGAGCTGCCCCGTTGCTGTTAATCGATTGGGACCTATCTGACAGCATTTACCAGTGTGTCCAGTGACGTGGGGCTCAGAGACAAAATGGGAATAAGAACCCACTCAAAATGGCAAACAATTGTGAATATTACGTCAATGCATAGTTATGCAAGAGGATTCTGGTACTTTAATTTGCTTTAGTATTTCTTAAGCAAAACCTTTATTGAAAAACTGCACACACCATAGACTGGGATACCTTTTGTTCTTTCATTGCATCAGTTTAAAATCAGCCAGCTGCGTATCCAATATGGGGTTAGGAGCGGGGTGAAGCCTGTTTCAGGCACCTAATAACATCCAGGACAAGATACCAAACCATCAAAGGTGCACACATGCACACACACATGCACACGCACACATACAATGGTAAAGTAAGAGTTACCAATTAGCCTAACTGCATGAATTTGGACAGCATGATTGTTAGGAATCTACTTGCAAAACCAGTCACCAACTGGAAGAAAGCCTCACAACCCAGAAAGAACACGCAAACTCGACAGACTAGGCTGGGGTTTCAACCATTAGTAATTAAACTGTAAGATAACAGTGGTACTCACCAAACCATCATAGAGCATCATATTTGATTGCATAGAGATGTGTACTCCATGACCTCAATCAGTGTTTCCCAATAATGTCGTCAGGGACCCACAGTCCATCTATGTTTTTGCTCTCTCTGAGCTCCCTGACAGACAGTCCACATTTTTGCACCTTCCCAGCTCCCTAACGGGAAATGGGAGGGAGCAAAAATGTGGAGTGTCTGTGGGTCCCTGAGGACCAGATTGGGAAACACTGACCAAGATGATTTCTTCATGAGCATCATTACCTGCATGCACTTGAACCCACATTTGCTAAACGTGTGATAGGAGACACTTTCTGTTTTCCTCATGACTTCACTCCTGTTCAGCATAAGACCGGCCTTTATAGAGAAGATGGGGAAAAAGCAGACTATTAACCGTTAAGGGCCAGAGGTCATGTCATTCCAGTGCCTCGTTGATCGTGAGACACCTCAGAGAGCACGATTGTTCTGATCCATTGCGATACAATTAAATGAAATGCCTGCCATGTCGTGTAGGTTTCAGGCGAGAGGCTGTTTAGCGGGGCAGAAGGATGCCGGTAACTGGTGAACATAACACAAAACGACAATTCATTTAATTGAGAGTTTGACTCAACTCACGGGATTATTTAACAGACAGGGAACGAAGGCAATGGCCCATAGCCACACATGAGGCCAATTCATTTCTCAGCAATGATGTAACCGAACAAGGCGAACCACAGTATCACGCACTGCTACAATAATTCTTTTTGTTTAAAATCAGTGGCCTAATGACCTAGTTATACTGCATTACCCTAAATCCAATTTAACCACAATTTCTAAGTTGTGCTGTGGAAATGAAAGGGATCAGGAGCCATTGGTTCCAGAGGTACTTTGGGGATTCAGCTTAATTCAATTTATTTTTAAGTAGCGTCCTTCCCAACACGAGCTGGTCCAGTGTGCTTAAGGAATGGTGTAGTAGGTATGAAGTGTTCAAAAGAACCACCTTGCAGGAAAAAATACTAGCATCCATTATTTACAATCGTAAAAGTAGGAATCAACAGAGAAGAGGGAAGAAGAGGGAAGAAACCTTCAAGTGCTCCAAGGTCATCTGACCAGTTGGTTCCCAACACCTATGGAATCATCTACCAAATCAAAGCCAGAAGCCTTTCAGGCAGAAGGTAAGTGGCCTGGTTGGAAAAATAAGTCCTTAACTTTGTTTAATAACCTAGCATCTTACTTAGCATCATGGGCAAGAATACAATGAAACAAATGCAAAATATTGTGATTTGAAATTATGCATACACTATTGATTAAGCCATCAAAAGACAATGAGAAATGATTTTTATAATAAGTGAATTACATAAATTTCCGGCTGAAGTCTACCATTTTATTCACACATAAGAGTGCCACCATTTGATTCCCGGCACAAAAATTGTTGCCTTTTTTGGTTTTCAGGCCTCCAGCATAAACTTGATTCAGGTGGTCTTTACTTTTGTTTTGGCTGTGCTCGCAGAGGACTGCACAGAAACTACAGCAGCAGCAATAACACCAATAATAATAATAATAATAATAATAATAATAATAATCATCAACATTATGATCATCATCATCCATTTTCTAACCACTTCCCCTGAAAGCATAGGACACAAGACTAGGGTAATGGGACAGGATGCTAGTCATAGACTTTCACAGTGCATATACATACATTTACAAACTAGGGGCAATTTATATGTCAATTAACCAAACTGCATTTATATCTTTGGATGGGGAGACCAAGCAATAATAATACCAATTAAAGCTTCGAGGATGTGAAGATTATGTTCCTAATATCTATGGAATGGATAGCGAGTCCAATTATTGTTAGGATAAAAACCAGTTTCTGACATAGCAGTTAAATGACTGTATGAGCCCTTCAGCAGTGTGCATGGATTGAACTCCTCTCCCGGTGTCCATTTTGGCGCAACGCCCCCACCAACAGTAGTTTAATCACCTTTGATCTTCCCCACGTGTTATCATTCATCACAGCCCATTGCATACTTTGCAGATAAGTTAATCAATTATTTTGCTGAACCAGTTACAGGGCTGCACGAGAGCCGCCTGCCAAGTAAACATCCAATGACAAGACTGTGTGACCCGGCACCGCTGGAAGCTTCCAATGACACAACAATTTGACTAAGCACCAGTGACATGACCATGTGACCAGGCATCCAATGAAATCTTTAGCTATCTTTCTTACATCATCACCTTTACAGCCATTTTGATTATGAATCTTAGAGCTTTATGCTGCATTCCATTTGAACTCATAACTTGGAAATTCCGTACTGCTAGTCAGAAATTTCAACTGGGACACTCCCTGAAGTCATAATTCTGACTCGTGAACTCTGAGGAATTGACACAACCCAGACTTCAGATTTCAGATTATCAACAGAAGTGTAAGTTGTAGTTTTATACAGTTTATTAACACTTATGTCTTATTTGTGGCACATTAAATCGGTCTTACACACAGAAGTGTCCAACCAATATCTGTGGATGTGTTGCTATGATATTTTATACATAAAATGCCATGTAATGTGTTGTATTCAGCCGATATTGCTAACAATTAACCTGGCTAGAACTGGGGCCCGTTTTAAAGCAGGATGTCTTGCTTAGCCAGACAACTTGTTGGATTTAAGGTAGTCTGGGTTAAATGTGAGCGAACGAAGATAAAGGACATTTAAACTGGGGTAAATTAATCCAATATGTTATCCAGCCAAGCAAGAAATATTGCTTATTGAAACGGGTCCCTGGTTCTGCTAAATGGCTTTCCGGCTTGCTGTACTGGAACGTTGTTAACTAGAGTGTGACGTCATTCTCAGTTCTGAATTCCGACCTTCGAGGTAAATGGAACGCAGCTTTACCCACTGATGTGCAATTTTGTTTCTGTAGACACCAGTTACATTAATTACATTAGACACCAGATACATTAATTACATTACCTGAAAAAAAATGTGCCCCATTAATTTAGGTGCTTTGATTTATCTGCTATGGGGTGACTGTTTGAGGGGCTTGGCTGCAGTAGGAGACACGGTAGAGTAATAAAGGGACTTACACAGGAGTCAGAGATGAGGACAAAACTCAACAAACTTCAACAAACTGATACGCAAAGAAGTAAAACTGAATGAAAAGTAATTAAGAGGGAGATGCTGTTATGAGAGAGTTATTAGGGAAAACACCTGCTGGGTTATAATCAATGAAGAAAGACATGCAATCATTTTTGTCTGGCTTTTATTTGGTTAATTGGCAAGTTCATTTATCAAAACTAATTTTCTTTTTTACAAGTAGTCATGACTATGCCACTAAATCCTCACCTCCAGGGAAACTTTCCAGGCAAACCGATATTCATCCATATTTTCCTGGTCAGGGCTGCTTATGGACTAAGCTATACAAAAACCAGCTAATGAGGGAATTCTCTCTGTTTCCATGCTATTTCTTTAGTGTGTCATTATCTACACAGGCCAGCAAGGGATGCTGGAGATGGGCATCAGCAAAATAAACATACATACAAAATACAAAGGGTTGAAGAAATGCAGTCCAATAAATAATATAGTATAATAAAATGCGACCCAGGGTGCTGATAGTTATACTTTCACGTACTTGTTGGTGCTGTGGATGTTGGTAATTATACCATTGCAGTTCTTGATTGTTCTGAGAAAAACGCTCTCTTTTGTTGAGAAAGCTCTTGGCATTCTGTGTCATGCATAATTTAGAGACTGGACTCCCAGCTCAGTGTGCTGGAACAAACTTCTGACAGCCATAAACTGGGTGCGGGGCTTTCATGAGACATGGCTCTGGAGCATGATGGAGTTAGCGTCCTGAATGCTAATGCTCGCCTGGCACACTGGCTGACTTCCAGCCATGTTAATGACACTATTAGCAGTCTGCTAATGTATTCCCAGCCATAAAGAATTCATCAGTGCCCTGCACATATTCTACTTGTGATGCTTCCCACACTGTGTCCTTTTCTCTGTTGCTGCAATACGAGTACGGAAAACGGCATAGAGGAGGCAGTGGAGAAGATGTTAGTTATTAAAAAATCAAAATGGGGCAACATAAATTAGCAGGAATTTGTTCTTGTAACTAAAATGGCCACAGACTGCTATTACGCGTTCTATTTCTGGTGGCTAATATAACCTACTAGCCACCTGATGTTAAACAGCAATTTCAATCTATCTACCAGGCTTTCTCTCAATTTCTCTCAAGTTTTTTGCCACCCTATCATCTATTTATGGCTTCTAAATCACTCCATCTATTTCTGGCCATGTTCTCCCCCTTGCAGGATGATGCCTCACCATTTATGATTCCAAATGACACCGCAAACCATGGCTGCCATTTCAGTTATATTCCCCAAATTACAGAAATTGTTACCAGCTACACGAAAATCAAAATCAGGTTCAGGTTACTGAGAACCCTGAGAAGATTTCAAGGTTACTAGGAATGTGAGCATCTGAGACTGGTGATTGCTTCAGTTTGACATTTAGCTACTCACATAGAACAATGAACAATGGTTGGAATGAGCATCTACATGGTTTGGGAGCTATACACTATGATGATCACCAACGCAGGAACTGTTTATTCCTGAAATGCATTTAACAGAAGTGTTGTCTAGGATGACAGAAATTATAATTCTTAACCATATTCAGATACCTGAAAATTCAGCCAGTGCTTCACTTTCACTAATAAATGATCTATAATCACCACCAGAGTGTTGATGTCACACAGTGCTGATGCCACACACACGGCAACCCCTACCCATAATGTTTTGCAACCAAATAGTTGACATTACAACCTGCAGGTATGCTGGGTAGTACAAGAATGGGATAGCTGTCCTACTATAGCTGGATACAAACAGTATCCAAACATACAGATATTTCCAGTATGGGTAATACTGTCATGCCCAGCCCCGCCCTACCGGTCTTTTTCCCTGACGTTTCCCGCAGGCGGGGCTGCTGTTTAGCCGCGCCTGTAAATTGTCATAGTTACCTCGTGTTTTCGCCCTTTGTTAATCAACCACGGGTGCCCCTCGTTTACTCCTCCATGTTTCTGTGTATAAAAGCTCCCCAGTCCTGTGCTCCCTTGTTGGTCATTGTAGTTGTCTGCAGTAGTGTTGTGTGCCCCCGTACCTGTGTGCCCCACTCCTGCGGAAGAAATAAAGTCCCCACACAGGGTGAGCTTGCTTCCCTCTTCCTTCATTCCGGCATCATGCCTCGCAGTTCTGCCCGCCAGCATGACAAATACATCCATTCTCCTTCCTCCACGATGCCGTTAGCAAAGTCCTGTCAGGTTGACCACTATCCTTACAATAAAGGAAGTATTCCCGTCACACACTTAAAAAAATACAATTAATAACTAAATCAAAGCATAAAATTATATGCACTATCTTTAGTGGTCAATGAACAAAACTGAGATACCATTTCATGTTACTTTTGCTAATCTAATTACTACATGATTAATTATGGTTGGTCAAGTAACAATGAATGTTAAGTTTATTGGAAACACTGGCAAGGTGAATGAAAGCTATGAAAAGGCTTGTAAATGAAATTATGTGTGAAACAGCAGACTGTATCCAGGTGGAGGGTAGATCCGATATGAGGGCCCAGCAGGATTTTGGCCCCTTCCCACATTTGGTCCAGATGTCCACTTCTTACACTCTGTTCCATCAGAAGTTGGAATTTCCGAGTTCCTAATCCGAAATGTCAACTGGAACGCAGTCAGAAGTCAGCGCTCTGACTTGGAAAGTCAACAACCCTGACCTTAGAATTCAAGATAACTGCGGCCTACATCAACAGAAATGGACACTGCAGTTATATACTGCTTATTAGCACTTATGTCTGATATGTGTTTCATTGAATTAGTTGCAGACACAGTACTGTCCAACCTCTATCTGTGGACATGTTGCTGCAGTGTTTGTATGTGCAAAATACCATGCAATGTGTTGCTACCAACTGATATTGCTAATAATGGCTAGCAATGATCCTAGCTAGAACTGGTATTACTAAATGACTTTCTGACTTGTTGTACTAGAACATGGTTAATTCGGGTGTGACGTCATTCCAAGCTCCGACTTCTGGGGTATGACCGCAGCATTAATGTTTGAAACTAGGCAAAGGTGAACTACTGGGTTTGTCACTGGACCTTGTGTCAGTACAGGAGAGCCATACGCACCTGCCAGATGTTTGACAGTAGACACAAACCTATAGGAAGCCCACAATGTTTCACATCACTATCAGAACAAATTAGTCTGCATCACCAGCAAGCCATACTCAAAAATCCACCAGCTATCTATTATTGTTATTTACATCAATAATTATTCCTTCAGTAATCATAAATTACCATTGGTGTCTCTAGCATGAAAAGTCTGGTGGGGCATAATGAACTCTGTATGGGCAACATACAACTCACTACTGAAACTACACACGAACAATGAGCAACAATGTTTGTTATGAAGAAAAAGAAATTATATATATATATATATATATATATATATATATATATATATATATATATATATATATATAGTATATAAGCATATATAAAAAGTTTTT
>JAAGVU020000035.1:19111393-19128647 GCA_011763525.2 Mormyrus iriodes | reverse complement strand
CTGTAGGGTCCAGGTATCGCCTCATTCTACCAGGAGTGACACTGACCATAGCCAAATGCAAAACTAGTGAAAAACCACTCAGAGAAGATGAGGAGGGAAAAATGTCAGTGGCCTCCACCTGTTAAACCATTCCTGTTCTGGGGGTCATCTCATTTTTGCCCTCTAGTGAACCTGTTGTTAATTTCATTAACGCCAAAACAACTAAAACTGATTAACAACCCCCTCTGCTACTTAACTGACCAGACCAATATCCCAGAAGTTTAACTGACGTGATGCTATACTCTGATAAAAAAGTGTTCCTTTAATTTTTTTGAGCAGTGTATATAAATTATTTCCCTTTTTTTATGAAATTCTTCCTGGCTATTTGTGACGATGAAAACAAATAATTCACGATGAACTTTACAACAAACAGGCCATTCAGAAACTGAATGCTAACACGCATCATTGCAATGGATGCATTGGCCACACCATCATTCTGTCATCGTCTTGTTCTACCAGATGTAGCACAGATGGCTCCCCCCCGGATAACAAGACTGACCGGCACATAGCGACAAGCTGTATCACAAGAAACTAGCGTAGCATGACCCAGTCTGAGCCTGAACCCAGAGAGGGAAATTCATAGTTCTGGTTTTTCAATATCTTCTGTATAATTCATGCCGGGGGCAATGAAAACAGACCGACATCTTTATTTATTTATTTGTGTGCATGTTTTATTTTCAAAGGAATTACAAAAAGAAACGTGTGAGCACTATGGAATGAAGGAATAGATTGCTTTGATGGTGTGCAGCTCCCTGCGTGCCCACCCACCCTGACTACACACCTGCCTGGGCTCCCCTGCTTGCTGCTGGACCGCACCACCCCTCCATCCCACCAACAGAAGTAGCACCCTCACCTCCCTGCCCAGACATCAGCTTCCATTGCTCCACTGGACCTTCCACATTAATACCTGGACTATTCACAAACCTACTTTATAAATTGGGACTTTGTTATTTTGGATGTCCTCTGCCAGCCTAAGAAGGATTAGAGTTTTTCCTTGCCACTGTCACCTCTTGCTTACCCTCTAGGGACACAGGGCAGGGATAATGTAAAGCGCTTTGAGACAATGTAATGTTGTAAAAATGCACTATAAAAAAATGAATTCAACTGACTAGAATAATTTACGACCAGACCAAGGTGGTAGCAAGGCTGGAGACTTTGCTGTAGTACACTGCGAGCTAAAATACACAAAAGTATCCAGCTGCAGCAATAAATAACATTTCAAGTTGCCTTTTATAAAACGATGCATTCTGTGTAAGATGGCATGGTGCAGTTTCATAACGTGCATAAAAAGATCTTGTAAATCTGGTTTTGGATTGTTGCGCCTCGTCTAATGATTTGTTACACATCTGCATATGAATCCTCCAATTTCTCAGTTCGATTTACTACTGTGAAAAGGTGAAACATGGAGAAACATACAGATTTACAGTAAGGGACCCTGCATGAAAGTATTGGGCTGGCTTGGAGGTTATAGGGGTACATCCCATTAACCTGAAAAATAGCTGATAAAATATGAATAGGCTGTTCTGTGTGCAACTTTTAATTAAATCATCTGCTGAGACTAAATAAGTAATGAAATGGAAATGCAAACTTTGCGATTCACTTGTATAATTTTCCAGTATTTTACTCCTTGTTTTCTCTTGGGATAGGATCTAGGCCATCAGGTTGTCATAAAAACACAGATATAAAAGCATGGTTTTGATGTCTCATGTTTTCATATGTAAGCCCTTACCTAGTGGAAATTGTAAGTAGATGTATTGAAAGTACAATCAGTCTTATAAACGGTGTTTTGGCAAACTTCAGCAATTTTCATTTCTTCAGTAGATGGTCTGGATTACCAAAATCAGTACCACTAGACTTACTGGTGAGAAATGCAAATCAATTAATTTGCCCAAAAACCCATGTGGGACCAACCGATAATATCTACAGGTGTTAACAAGAGTATCCCCTCCGGTATAGTCTGTACATGAATAAATAATATTTAAATTGTTTATCTTTTGTTCAACTTCTTTTCGGCAAAACAGCCATAAAATTGTTTTTTTTTCTAGTGTTTTCCTAAATTACAACAGTTTTGTGAAGATTGCTGCCATTCTTTGCTCTATTATTACAGCAAACATAACTGCGAGCTGGCCTTTAACAGCAGTCTTCAGATAAACCAAATTAGCCTAGAAAGCTGTCGTTTTCCCAGCACTACTTCACAAAAATTTTTCTGTGTGTTCTTGGATGTTACATTCTACAGAGACATAATTACTGAGGCAGAGCCTCGACAGAATGGCAATTATGAATGCTCACATTGAGAATAAAAACATATAATGTATATAATTGTGGAAAAACACTGGATTTATAAAAACTGAATTATCATTAGACTGGTTTTCAAATGCAAGCTGCAATAGAAGCTCTTTTGAATATTAAACCAAATACAAATGCAATCACATATAAATACAATTTGCTCAGATTTCTCTGCTAGCAAAACAAAAATACAGCATCCAGCTTACCCCTTGACTGTTAATACTGATGAAAGCAACCAGGTCAGGCTCAAGGGAGTACAGCAAGGCTGCAGTCAGGACTCAAGCCTTCAAATCCCAGTGATTATCTCCATTGATCATTAACCAGTGGGGTTTAATGGCATCTCTGTTGTTCACTGCATATACACTCTTACATTGTTTCTGATACTATTTCTGAAGCTGACTACGGTCAGCAGGGTCGGGGGGGAACTGGTCTCATTTGCAGGCCTAATATGCTTTCATGCGGCCCAAAAGCTCTAGTGGCGCCCCTACCCATGATACCCTATGAAACACTTCCACTCATAATCAGAAGGGGGTCTCACAGTTTAACTGGGGGAATGGTTTCAGTTAAAATCCAACACAAGGGAATAATGTAACACCACTATGCCTCATTTAAGCATTAATGAACATACTGGCAATAATAAGAGTTGACAAAATTTGGTATCAGATCTGCATTATCATAAACAGTGCTACAGTATGTGACCATTACGCTATACTAGGCATCCTTATGGCCCCAATTCAAGCAATCATCACTTAGTCATTAGCCTTTGTCAACACCTCCCAGTAAACGAAAACCTGTTCCTGCCAAGGGCTCAGGAAATGGTTCTGGTTGAATGGCTGACAAGGCCAGACTGAGCTGATGTGATTTTATTTTTTGTAATGTCCTGGGATGAGACTAATGGATTGATAACAACTGATTAAAAGCTTAGGGAGTAGAGACAACATTGAGATTACACAACATTATAAACATGCCTCTAGCACCTGTGCCCCACCCCCCAGGTGTGTGCGCTTGTGTAAGCTGATAAAGGAAATTAAGAGCTACGCTTTATCATGAAGATGTTTACTGTTTATTAGCTGCCCGGTAGATCATTCTAGTACAAATATCTCCTAAAATCAGTCTTTATGTACATTCAGTTGAATAGCCTTGTCTTGGAATCTAAAGGCCTTTGACTGAAAGCATGTAAATGGAAGGGAGGATTAAAACAATTGCACAAAGCTTGGATCAAGATAAAATGGAGGTGAAACATACTGGACACATGGACCTACCAAACTAAATTGTAGGTAGACTATACGGCCTAAAACACGTGGACAACAGCTTGTCCAACATCTAATTCCAAAACCATGAGTATTAATATAAAAGTTGGTCCACCCTTTTTTGCTTATGGTTACATACATGTAAATGCGTATGCATGGAATGGAAATAATTCTGATGATTCTTTCATTTTTGATTAAATAATATCCTACACTGTCCAATTTTTAAAAGAAAAAGTGAAAACTGAAAGCTGATTTATCGCTTACATGAAATCTCAACCAGCTGGCCTGATACAGTCTGATGTCATCGCCTCAGCCTAACGTGGTCAAAGTCCTTCTTGGTCAATAAATGATCCTGGGCCTTTGAATGCTATTCAAAGTCTAACAATTTCTTTTAAACTGGACAAGTGTGGAAAGCTAAGATAAAACAGACTCAGGTCTCTTGAGGTGTTAATTACTTTCGTCAGGATGGTATAAATTAGAAATGATAGTAGAGTTTGGGCTGCTGTCTTATCTGCTTTCTTTTCCTCTCTTTTAACCTACTTTTTGCAATATTCATAATTTACATTTATATGTTTCATATTAATAAATCATACTATTCATAATTCACCTTGTCGCCTAGTAGGCTTCATCTCATTGTTTTAAGTAGGGTGCATATTGTCAATGTTAACCAGTTTAAATAAAGCAATCTGTTTTTGCAAGGCAATTCAGTCACATTATACTGTAAGAAAGGACCACCTTATTCAGGGTAAATGCACAATTGCCCCTCCCCTGACAAATTAAACCGTAAAGTCAGCTCAGATTCGCTATCTTAGGTTAGTGTGTACACATAATTCCCTACTTCAGGCATCAAAGTGCCTGGCAGTGATTAGATGTGGCTCATTTGTCATCGTTTCTTCATTGCCCTGCCAGAAGCTGACATAGAGCTGTCATCTGCACACTCTGGACATCTTCTCTTGTCCCAGGAGCCCAGAACATTCAGCTTGTTCTGCCTGTTCAGCAGTGCCGAGAAAGCATGGTGAGTCCTGAATAAAAATAGATACATTTCACACAAGCTTTGAGTCACCTCATCCAAACTGTGGATAGAAAGGCTTAAAAGCGAGTCAGTCATTGTACAAGCAGACGTCATATTTTATTTTTTAAGTGATTTCATAGTTTTCCTTTTCTCTATAATCCATCGGATTTTTGAGTTTATCTGGTAACTAACGCTAATGTTTTGACGTGGTGCTTTTCCACTGGCACCAAGAACCGAGCCACACCCGAGCTGATGGTTTTCCATCGTAAATGATCTAAGCCATACCTGCACTGACATGGCCCTGCTTAGTAGCAGGGCCGAGAGCGTGATCAAACTCAAGTAGTTGCGTCACCACCATCTGATTGGTCATGCAGTTCTGTGTTGACATGCTGGAAAACTGAAGCAAGCTGGAATCGGTCTATAACGAAATGCTCTTCGCAGCACGGCTCGGGGACAGGTGGATTCCTGTCTGCCAGTGGAAAGCGCCATAGGTTTACTCATATTGTGTTGTGCTTCATGTGCATACATTTTACTTATTTATTTAATGCACAATGATATATGTATTTCTGGTTCACTGACTCTTAAACTGATTTGGGTAGATTTGAGTAATCAGTATGGGCACTCAGGTGTTGCTTATTTAAATAACCATTCCATTTTTCCCGAGGCATGGGGGGACCCTAATGTTTGACAGGGCCATAGGCTATAACTTAGGGTAGCCAATGCATTATTCAGCCCTTCAGTGGCATTTAAAAAGCGTGGAAGCTTTGAAACTAGGCAAATTTCAGAAACCTTGCTGAAATACAGCAACCAGCAACACTCAGATCACAATCCTCAACACAGTTTACAAATATAAATCTAGGAATTCAGCAAATCCAGCATGGTTGGGGTGGGGCCAGCTGAAGCTACCTTAATACCATATATAGCCAACAATTCAGATTATTCCAGAAGGTTGACTTTCTGGCTAGTGCTGTTGTGGGTGCAATCATTAATGACCCACCATCTCAGATGTATGAAGTAATATGCCATGGGGGTACAGTTGAAGTAATTCTGTCCCGGGCCAGGGGAATCATGCAGAACGGGCCTTGATCTCTGAACACTTCCCATGCTGATAGGTAACAGGGCTATCTTCATATTTACAGCCCTTCATGAAGAATGTAAGATAATCTTATTACTCGGTAAGTAAATACTGTAAAACATTTGCCAAAGAATTTTTCGATATGTTAATTCAACACTGCCCACTTAGAACATGATTGAGTTACATGGGTCTGCGATCCAAATACATTTAGGTGTTTCATTCATTATTCAAAGCTATCAGGACTGAAAAAAGTGGACGTCACAAGAAAAAAAAAACACAAAGAGACTTGCCCAAGAAAAAACTTTTTTTGTTTTCATTTATTGATTTATAAATTGAATGAATGAGAATGAAAGAGGTTTTAACTGGTTCACTAGGTCAGAAATGTATTTTCCTAGGGTCTTTGTTATTTAACATTCACCTAATAAAACCGTAATGTGCTTATGTCTAGGTCAGTTTAAGTCTGATATGGCTGGTTTAAGCAAAAGCACAACATGTTTTTAATAAAGACAAATTTGACATTTTAGCAAATGAACTTTGTGTTCTCCGTCGGTACTGGGGCACACTTAGTAGCACTGCTCCCTCAGCCCTCCAGTGTTAGAGTGAGGATATACAGGGCAACTGCTTGAGCATTGCTGCTCAGCAATGTTGCTTGGGCACGTTCCCAATGATATTAAGCAACAGACTTCTGTTTAAAAAACTTCAATCGGCAGTAGGCAACTTTTGAAAATCATCCACATGGTTGGCAGTTGCCTGTCAATATTGCTCAAAAAGTTACCGTGTATCATCACCTTAAAGAGGATTAAGTTCCACCTCTGCTATGGCCATGTGGAGCTTTCATGTTCTCCTTGTGTCACATGAGCTACTCTCATTTCCTCCTGAAGTCCAAAGGCATGCAGTTGGCATCTCTGCTTGTGATAGGCTGTGAACTCCCCTGTAGCTATTACCAGGGTAAGAGGCTAGAAGATGGATGATTTTAATTTAAGAAGGGTTCAATTTACTCTTATATGAAACCTTACAAGAACAATTTTATACTGTAAAGATGGATGCACTGAATTATGATATATTGCCATTCATTTTGTTTCTCAGATGTTGACAGCTGATGGCTCGGATATGGAGAATTTCATCAGGGGTACGCTTTGATATGGGTGGCCCAGAGGGTAGCACTATTGCCTCCGGCCTCCAAGGTTAGCGGAATGAATAATACCCGCCATACTCGTTGTATGTAATCTTTGTGTTGTATGGGGCTCTACTGAGCACTTGTTTCCCTCTGCATGAGATGCAGTTATGCGAACTGGAATTTCTGCATTATCCGTAGTGTATGTTCATGTGTGCCCAGTAGGGCTGGGTGACAAACAATATATTGACTTTATCATCATATAAAATCTAAACTATAAGAAAATAAGGAACTTTGATAAACTATGAGGAACATTGCTTGACAGCACACATAGGCCTATCATATCACAGCTGTTAGGGAGTCAGAGAGAAAAATTCAGCAAGAAGCCGTACTGTTGGCATTTTCTAAAGCTACAACCTACATCATAAAAAGTATGTTTCATATATTTTTTCCATGATTAATTTCTTAAAATTCGATTTAGTTTTGCAGTCCATTCAATTTGTCGTCTTTTTTCAGGTTCTGAATCCGTTAGAAGGGAATTCTAAGGGAATTTTAAGCAAAAATGGAGCCATGAAGCAAAGAATGACTTGAAGGATATCATAATCATCGATTTCGAATGGTTTTTTTTTTTGCCATATCGCCTTGCTCCAGTACCCAGTGACGTGCATCCGATGCAGGATGGCCCCAGCCTTGTGCTGCCTGGGAAAGGCTTCAGGCCCCCCTTCTATGACCTGGTACTGGAAAAGTGACAGCAAGAGACAAGCGTTAGGAGTCAGCACCAACCAGTGTCTTATTTACATCTCTCATTAGGCCCCTGAATAACATTACTCATTTTCAAGTACATACAAATCTCTAGGTTTCAATAAAAACAATTCAGAAAAAAATCAGTGATTTTAAAAAGCATCGGTAACCACAGATGTGTATGGTTCTGGACAAACTCTAGGTCCACTCCTAGTGAAAGAAAGAAAAAAAACATCATTCTGCTCGCAAATGTCATTTTTAAACACATCTGAAGCACAGTGGCTAGTAAATGATGTCAGTATTCTTTTCCATTTTGGTTATAAAAGAGAAAGAATTCAGTACAAGGAGAATGAGCCATTAAAGAACCTTACATCTGTATTTACTTTTTTCCCCCAGAGGTCCACAGCAAAGGGAACCTTACATTTTTATACCATCTTACCCCATTTGTAGGCTATTCCCTGGAGGGAGTGACTCCATTTCCCTTGGGTATTTAGACATACATACTTTGCTATTCCCATTTGCTGTTTAAATGCTGTTATATGGTGCTCAGAGAGCTGTAATAGTAAGTAATTAATGAAGTATGACCCTCCATTGGGGGTGGAATGTGTGATGTTGTCCATAGACATTGAAATATGGTAGAGAAGGTTTTCCACAAGGAACACTGAAAGAAGAAAAGAACAGTGTTTCCACAAGTAAAGCATGATTCAGGCATTTGTGTTTCACCAACTTAGAGTGGGAAATGACTGCATGGGATTCAAAGTGTCAGGTATTAAGGTTAGGGGAAAATTTGAGCATTAAGGCTGCACCATGTACTCACAATTATATGACGCATGCGCAATAATCACCAGGGTTTCAGATGATGGGTGAAACATTCGGCTGGACGCCAGCGTCTGGGTAGTACATGGACGTTTACTTACACCCAGAATCTGGTAAGCAGATTAGTAGTATGACTAAAACATTTGTCATATTTATAAATTCAGCATATCCTTTATGTTTAATCAACGTGCAGGAAATTTAAACTGCAAAAAGTATTGCCACAACACAAACACATGATTTACCAAAACGGTAGTATGTGGCATGCTCCGCCCACCAAATTTAACAGACAAAAGAATACACTGAATTTATACAGATTGCTAACTTTTGGGCATCACAACATGCATCTTATTAACATTTTAGGTGTACTGCTAATCTGTTTACCAAATTGTGGCCATATGTAAACTTCCGTATTGTACCCAAAAGCTGACGTCCAGCTAAATGTTTCGTCTGTCATCTAAAGCAATGGTGATTATTGCGCATAAGCTGTGTAATCGAGAGTACTTCACGATATGATAATGTGCAGCTCTACTGAGCATCCAATAGCCAAGTGGCTGACCAGGTCAGCGTCCACTATTCAATCTGGTTGTTATTCGCAGATCCCAGTGACCCTGTTCAGATTAAGTAGGTAAAAGACAGCTGAGTATTTCTATTAGGCACATCAAAGCTTTTTAGGGAAAGCTGGGATGAACAGATGATATTTGGTTTGCAGCCATCGTTCGTAATTCCCTCTCATCGTCATTCATTGCACAAGCTGAGCTTTAAGAGCCAACCCCTAAATCTTCTATGCTCCCTCCCCCTTGCGTGTCTCAGACAAGCACACCTAAAAGTGACTCAAGTAAGTGGCAATCAGCCAGTACTTCTCTCATTACAAGCCTGGAGATGTTATCCAACCGATTCACTTGACTGGTTGCTCTCAGCTGTTGGTGGCTGGTGCCTGTAAGCTGCATGCAGGGGCCATGCTGGCCGTGGATCAGTCACTGTTGAACTATGAATCCCCGTTAGACTGAGAGCCGTTGGAATGTAGAATAAGCCATTCAAAGCTCTCAGTGATATGAATTGAACGCAAGCAGCTCCACAAGAATAGCAGAAATTCTTCAATAAATGTCGAAGGATATAAACAGTTAAGTTTACATTTAAAAAAAAAAAAAAAAAAAAGCTTTCATTCACTCAAGATCTCTGGTAATGCTTTATATTAACTGTACCTTCATAATGCCTTTTTAATGTATACCTCTACCACTTAGCTGGTTTTTAAACGTGCATTACTGTGGCCTACAACCATAAGCACCAATATATTACACAACAAGGGAGGAGCTTAAGTGGAATGTACCGGGCAGGATAAATGTTTAGGGTTACCATCTCCCACAGGTGCCTGGTTATCGTTAAATGCTGAATGAATGACCTCCCTTGCTTTAATTAATAGTGGGCCCCCATTATAAGTAACACCTCAAAAAATGAACCGTAGTTAACATTTATTTAGGCAAACAGGCTATTGTTGTCACTATGCAGCACACATACTTACTAATACAGGCACGATAAGAGACAGAGAAAAACACAGATATCCGTTAAAAAATAATTAAAAAAATAGAAATGAAATACCCGGGCTGTAAACACACAGTCTGGGGTACCCTTCAGCTGGCACGCATAATGGTGGACGAAAACTGAATCCTCTTATCCACGAAACCAGTCTATGGACACAGGAAGCGTCGTGCCACATCTAAGTCCGAAGAGGCAAGAATCCCGAGTAACTATATCCGTAGCGTCGTCCTGGTGCACACACCACAGGCACCACGAAGCTCACACCGGCCCATTGCCTCGCCGTAACCCCGACGCGGATCCGCTACCACACCCTGCAGTCTCCCGCGCGGCGGCCCGAGGAACGACTTCCCGCGTAGTTAACAGCTAACCCACATCTGTCGAGCAAGCAGGTGAATGCTTTGCCATTACTATCACAGAGTCCCGAAAACAATTTTAAATGAATAAATAAGCCGTGCCCACACTACACGTACCTTGAATTTAACTTAAACTTTTATCTTAACTCTGCTACGGCTAAGTCGAAAACAAAACACGTCTTCCTTCCCGTTCCCCCAACTCCTTCTCGAACACTTCCTCATCAGACCCGCCCCATCCGAAAAACGTCATTTCGATTAGTTCTTACAAAACCAATCACGGTTCGCATTTATTTTTAAACAAATTTTTTAAAGTAATGGTAAAAGCTCTACTGTAGTATAATGAACACGTAAGTAGAAATCACTGGCAAACATGAAAAAAGAAAAAAAAAAAAAGTTGTTTTTATTTACTTAGCTCTGCGATTGCATTTAACGGTTTGTAGCAGCCGAATGATTGGGGTAGGGGTTTGGAATTGACGATACACAAAAGACCCTTTCCAGCTGTGTTTCTCTCTATTATTACAATGAATACCAGCGTATACGCGCCCAAAAGAAAAAACTGATACAGACTCGACGAATCGTCAGAACATCACTTAGACAATAGCAATCTATTTCCGCTGTTACATTGAAATAAAAGCAATGCATTTTCCAGAGGTACTACAAATGCATTCGTAGAACATTCATATGCCCCAATGGAGCCCGTCTGGGTTCGGGTGAGAAACAAATACGTGATACATCAAGGTTTCGGATACCAATAGCATGGTTTTGCAATCCGTTCCAACGGTTTAGCAGTATGTGAGCACTGTTTTGAATTCCGTTGCCTACTCGTGCTAAATAGTTTTCCTTGTGCTACTAAAATTTTTACAGTACTAGCATTAGTGCTACAACTTAAAGTAATTGTAGCCTCGCGGCTCAGATAAGGGACCCGACTACGTCACCTAAGGCCCTGCCCCTTAAGATGTACGATGTCATCCCCCAGAGATCCACACACAGCTACCTTGCATAAACACACAGACACGTATCCCAGATCTAAAACAATTTATTAGCACAATACCTTAAAAACCCAGCTTAGAAATAACATTAATTACCAGCCTATCACAACATGACTAAAACCAGGTCATTAACAGGGAGGTAGGGTTCACATCAAAACCCTGGTACTGGCGGTCCAATTCTATGATTACACCCCAACAATAACCCAGCCAGGGAGAATGATTACCTGGAGAAAGAGGAAAGAAAACACCACAACACAGACACATGCACCGGAGCTCACACACCCAGGTGCAAGTTACCAACACACAAGAATCACAGCAAACCACAACTTGGAGCAAGTGCTTCTTAATTCACCCCACAATCACTCCAGGCAGTGCAAAGACCACACCAACCCCCAGACTCCAGCACCACGTTCTCCAGCTCTATAGATGGAAAGATCACTGAACTACCCTTAGGACTTAGACCAGCCAGTACCCAATTAGCCATAGTAGTGACCCACCACTTGTTCACAAGTATACCAAAAAAAAACTACATCATCTTCTCCAAAAAGAAAAATCAAAAAAACCAAACAGCAATGACAACTCCTGCGCGAGCACACACACACACACACACACACACACACACACACACACACGAGTTCGGCATTTATTGTATGCACCATATATCCACCTGCATCCTACCTGGGCTTCGGCACAAACTCAAACACACCCCCATCACCTGGCACCCAATCTAAGAAAAGATCGGTGGTTATTGCATACCCAAAAAAAAGAAAAACACACATGGCCACACCATTTGACCACCGTCCCTTAATACCTTATACTGCTGCCCAACACAGGACAACCGGCCGCTCACCACGATCCCAGTCGCTCGCAGAAATGTCCCGGAAACACCAGACCACACCCCCTACCACTGGCTTCCCACGGCTTTTTATCCTCACCGATCTTAAAATAAGTGCATGCACGGCTGTTTCTATCAAGTTAGAACCTTAATTGCAAAATGTCCTAATTACCCTCTAACTAGCCGCTCGTGCATCGCAACCAAACACGGGTTACATTCGCGTAAAGCCCTGTGACTCTGATAGGGATCACATGCACATGTACATGAAATGTATATGGCACCTTGTGTCTCAAAAATCTGGTCACCTGCCAGGCCGAGTAACTGGAAACACAAAATTGTCTTCACCCTGTTTGACGCTTTATAACTGGACCGTCAGTGGCACAGTAAATGAATATCTTCAAAGCCTGAAAAGCTAAAGTGAACTGTGTGGGGACAGATTGCTAAACCGTGGGTACGGATTACAAATTTATTTCTGGCCTTAACCAAGGCGGGGTCTGTAATAATTATACCTTGAAAAAATCGTTTTTAAGTATGGTGTACAGCCTCCTTTTGTAGTTAATAACATCAGTTCATCTTGGGAATGACAGATACAAGTCCTGCACAGTAGCCAGAGGGATTTTGAGCCATTTGTCTTGCAGAACAGTGACCAGGTCAGTATGTGATGCTGGTGGAGGAAGACGTTTCCTGACTCGCTCCTCCAAAACACCCCAAAGTGGCTCAATAATATTTAGATCTGGTGACTGGGCAGCCCATGGGAGATGTTCAGCTTCACTTTCTTGTTCATCAAACCACTCCGTCACCAGCCTTGCATTATCATCATGATACACGGCACCATATTCAGGGTACAATGTTTGCACATGGTTCTCCAGAATGGTTTGGTAGTTGATGCATCAACCTAGAGCAAGTAGTGGGCCTAGGAAATGCTGTGAAATTGCAGCCCAAACTATCATTGATCCACCCCAGTGCTGCATTCTGCGTATGCAACAGTCCAGGTCGTATGCCTCTTTGGGGCTTCTCCACACAGTAACTCTCCCAAATGTAGGAAAGACAGTGAAGGTAGGCTCATCAGAGAACAATGCATGTTTCACATTGTCCACAGCCCAAGATTTACACTGCTGACACCATTGAAACTGATGTTTGGCATTGGCACGAGTGACCAAAAGTTTGGCTATAGCAGCCCGATCATGAAATTTTACCTTGTGGAGCTCCCGACACACAGTTTTGGTGGAAACAGGACAGTTATGGTTTATGCTGATATTACCCTGATACCATGTCTCTCGATGCACCACAGAGACTTGTTGTCCTGGTCACAGATGCGCCAGCTACACGCGCACCAACGATTTGTCCTCTTTGGAACTCTGATATGTCTCCTATTATGTTGTGTGGATTGCAATATTTTATGTACAGCTGTGCTGTTGCTCTGCTAATTCAACCTTCACACTCTGCTCTCACCCGATGTAGTGTGCAGTCAGTAAAGATTGGCCACCAGGCCGTGCATTTATAGGCGTGAAATCTCAAGCACTATTTTGTCCAGTGTTTCAGTTTCATTGTCCAACCCCTGTACATGCTGCTTATGAGTGTTCTATAAGTTCATTATAAATTAATTATGAAGGTGCAGTTAATGTAAAGCATTATTTCATCTCTTTTCCAGTTGTGTATCTATTTATAAAAACGAGTATTTATTTTCTTGATCTGTGATTGCCTCTGTCCAAATATCTAAAAATCCAGCTATACTCCTAAGTTAGTTTTCTGCCGCCTTGGAAATTGAAAAAATGCATGTCCTCCAATCAACATTTTCCGTAATAAAACTGCACAAAATGGAAAGTAACTGGAAATAAGAATGACAATTTTTTTAAAAGAACCATACATTAAATAAATAATCTGCAAATACAGTATATATTTATTAAATCTGTTCATTTACTACATATTTACACACTATGCTTTTTAAGCCCACTTTGTTTCCCCAGTTCTAAATGAGATAATTGATGTATGAGTCCAATAAAATGTTTGCTCTGTGAAATACTGGCAGTCACTTAGGTATTTCATTAAAGAAAATTTGATGGATGTGTCACAGGTCCAATTGCACGGCCCATTACCTTCAGCTGGTTCATTACCTAGTTACCCTTAGTGATCCTTAACGATCTATGCCTCCAACACTAACCCTAATCTTCCCCTTCCTTAGTAAATACACCAGGGTAGTATATCATCATCCATGGATTAAACCTCCACATGACCACTTTGGTTTAATGTGCTCAGGATATTTTATACATTTATTTTGAAAGTATATGCCTGCTAGATGCTTACATTTTAGGTTAGCGTGACACCATGCCCATGTAGCTATACAGCCGTTGACAGCCAATGTAGTGGGCTTCATAAATGCACACACACCATAGGAAAAAGCGAATGAAAAACAGTCCTATTACACAGCCTCTGAGGATAGGCGAGTGTGCAGAGGGGTAGTTAGAATTATACATCAGCACAATACAATGGTCTTCACATCACCTTCCCAACTTTCTCCCATTTCATCAGAATGTGATCATTTCCACAGTGGATGGGAATAAGGGTGTATTTAAATAACTTCCGGATTGTTCAAACAGAGCAGGGACTGATCATTTCTGATCAATGTTGGGTCTCCATCCAAATTAGCCCATGTGCCAAAGATAGTTGAACAATCAAAAACCACCCAGATGATCACACAATAGCAGGACAGAACTTTCTCAGAAGAGAACACATGTAGATCAATATACAATATAAACACTTGACTCCACACCACTGACAACGTAAGCAGTTCTGTGTAGAGCCATACCAATAAATCACCTGATAATTACTACATGCCTATTGCTGCCGGCCCACCTCCATAAGCAGAAACTCACTCAGGATGAGGGAACCCAACCTATGTCAGTCATCTACATGTAAAACAAACACAACTGTCAGTACTTGACTTGAACCACAGTAGGAACCTGGTTCGAGAAGCAAAACCAGCATGTAGTACCACTGGAGCAGTTGAGGGTTAGGGGCCATCCTCAAGGATCCAGTAACATCAGTATCAATCTGCTGGCGCTGAAGTTTGAACCAGCAACCTTCCAAACAAAGCCAAATGGCATCATTATCAACATGCTATGCAAATATCTTATGGGGCAGGCACTCAGTTGGAGGTGGTTAGGGGGGTATCCCATCAGTAAATTGAGTGGCGGCTAGCAGTTATCCCCCCCAAAAGATGATCAAGTACTTAGGTTGGAAGCAAAGGCACAATAATATGCATACAAACCCCAAATAAAGCTTCATAACCGCCTTGTTTAGCATAAGGTAAACTGATGCCAAACCAGACCATAGTGGTTGAGGTCACCATGTTGAGACAAGGCTGGTTCTTTTACAGCCAGTCCTCAAAACAGGAGATTGGTGGGAATCAACATTTGCTTTGAATGCTGCCACTCCCTTTGGTTCTCAGGACATCCTCAGTGCCTGGTTAGTACTGGCACAAAGCTCCATACAGTGAGTACCTTCCCTGGAAAGAAAGCTTCGTCCTTATTGCAGGAAATGCCAATATGCTTGATAGAACAACTCTTTTCATCCTTAGGGCGGCGATATACTTCACACGAGGTGATGCAAAGGCAACATAAGCAGTGTACTGAGTATACCTGCTCATGTACAGTAGTTTTTTCTACAAGACTAAAGGTTATGTCCACCAGGGGGCAGTGCGAGAAGCATCTTGGTCAGCTCCTTTGTTTCCGGTCTCATTTGTATGAGGTTGTGACATGAAATGTATGCTTGCTTCTTCTGCAGCGATGGAGTAGCCAAGTTTGTAATGCTGCTGCAGGATTCTGTATATTCTACCCACTGCTGCACATCACATTGGAACTTCACTCTGCTACCCCGTATTGAATTGTGTTAACTTGTACTATGTATTTTGTAATTACGCTGCACATTGGAAAAATGCATTTCTGCAATAATTGCAGTAGCTATGAAAAAATTGTTCATAAAATCTCAAGTCATGATTTAAACCTCAAGGATGAAATATGCAGGAGTGTCTCAGAGTACAGAGCCCTTTCCAAAGCAATGGCAGTATACTTTAAATACCAGTTAATCCTGAACAGTCCACAATTGCACATGTAAGTTGTTCCACAAAAAGAATTTAATGAAATCAAATAATGCCTTGCTGCATTTTGCCCACAAAGTCATAATGATGTTTGTGCACAGAAATCAAAAGGAATGTTTCCTTTTGTGTACAGAATTGATATCAGCACTTTGTAGACAAAATTGATTCATTGGAATCACAAAATGCATTTTGTCTTGAGCCACCAGTTACAGAGGTGTGCGCCTGTGGGGGGAGTAGTACCTTCCATTGAACAATAGGAAGAGTGCTGCTCTGGTTTTGCAGACCCATGTAATTAACATTTAAATGTAATACAAATACCTCCTCGGCTCACACTTCAGTACTAATCAGTGTCACCTTTTCATTACATTAAGCTAACCCAATGAAAGATCTGTGCTGATTCCATCCAGTTGTAGGTTATGGTACCACACTATTTCCCCTGAATAACACTGTCTGCGATCAAAGACATGCTGGGTAGCCTGTGTGTATAACATGGCAAAAATGGATTAAAGAAAGGAGTCACAGAACATCTGCAGATCCTCACAGAATCTGTGGTTACCAGACCCAGTCTGTAGATTAAGGGGACAGCCAGGATGGGACAGCCACTGGTCAGCTGTCTATTGTAAGGAGGGTTCTTGTTACACATCAAACTGAAGTCCTTATGTGTGGACAAAAAGCAACAAGGCATTACTTGATCATTAAATGCTTTTCATGAATGCATTTTGTGCATGAAGATGAGTACTTGACACTTGGTGCCCCATATTTGAGGGCAAGTCCATAAATGGTGTGATGTGATCAACTAGAGAATGACCACAAGAGAAAGGTAGACAACTGCACCACATTTCAAATACATGTGCTTTATTCAGCCAAGAGTGCCTTTGATTACCAGTATAGTTAAACTGCAGCCACCACATGGGGGGGGGGGGAGATGCATGACAAGCAATGCAGAATATGCCAGGCAAGTCGAGTGGCTCCTTCCATCCTGGTACCATACACAGCTAGTCACATTAGGCCAGTAGATACCTATCCCTTCAGCACAGGCAGCCATCCAAGCTGGCTAGCCATGGGAGGACCCTGTTGGATAGTGATGGGGCCCAGAACACCTGTGCTTTCAG
>JAAGVU020000035.1:19096701-19109467 GCA_011763525.2 Mormyrus iriodes | reverse complement strand
GGAAGCACTCATACCATCAGTGTACTTCCACAGGCCTGCAGCGCAGATTCAAACCTCAGCATTGTACCAGAGGCATCTGGTTCAGTGGATGCACAACCACTAAGGGTGATATCAGATACTCTGATTGGCTGGCCAATAGCTAGGTCTCATTGCACATCCACCACAACAATCCTCCCAACACACTTAAGGTTCACTTGCATTCCAGTCACAGATTTAACCAGAACAGGAGCTACTTGCTTGACTGGATACACAGCTGACACCTGGGGACCCACCAATCCACTCTGAAAATCTGGCACCACCTGGGGTGCTACTTGCTTGGCCAAATAAACAGGCACTAACTGGGGAACTGAAGCCACTTGCTTTACTGGATTGCCAGTAAGCACCTTCAGAGAAAACCCTAACTTGAGAAGAGCTGCAGCCTAAGAGAAGAGGCACCACTTTTAAACACCCCCCCAAGCAGAGCCATTTTACTGAAGCTGGTAGCAAACAACACTGTACTGACTGGCCTGCTTGGAGACTGTTTTATAGCATGCTGACATCATCTGCACCCCTCAGGCCTGTTCTGATTTGTCAGTATGGAATCCTCACCATGCAGCACTAATCAAACGCGGCTTGGGCCCAAAGACTTAAATACATCCTCCTACCAAGAGTTACCTTTTCTACCGGCAGTGATCAGTTTTCTGGTCTCGTGCTGTAACTTCACAAAGCACATATACATAGCACATGTGTAAATAATTGTGATTTTTGGATTAATGCTAACAGGCTGCAAGTACAAAACACAGTCCAGTACAACGCTGACATGGGGAAAATCACCCCAGAATTTCACAACTCATTAACTTTTGAAGAGTTTTTGAAGACTTAAGGAGATCTTACATAATATTACATATGGGCACATTAACTGCACCTTTATAATCAATTAAAATTCATTTTTAATTTATAGAAGATTTAAAAGCCACATGTAAGTATACTTTAATATCATAACATACTTTAACAGCTTTAATGTATATTAATAACAAACTTCATGTGATTATATCAGTATAATGTTAGATAAGGATTTTATGGTCTATGAATGCAGTATGAAGGTCACTGAATGTTCTACAAAAGCATTATAAAGGCATTATGAAGGTACAGTTAATGTAAAGTGTTACCCTATGTAACATATATTTTCTGTTTCTTTATTATATTTTTTGCAATAAAAGAGTGTTTTCTCCATGTTTTTGTAGACAGCACCTATGTTATAACTTCCGTTTTAAGCATGGAAAGATTTTTTTTAAAGCGTTAAAATGGTGAACTCTTCACATTGGATCGTGAGATGTTTAGAGACGTCGTTTTGCTTTCAGTTACGTACATGATCTGTAAAATTGTGTTAGTTGGGAAATTTCTTTTTTGTCTTGTCTAGCCAGAGTGGTTTTAATGCAGACAGAGACCAAAGATCCGGAAGTAAGAAGGAGGTCAGGATTAACGGTACAGTTACAGCAGAGAGTTGATTTACAAGGTCACAAGGTCAATTACAAGGTCAGACAGGCGTCAGAACTGATGTCATCGCCAACAAGAACAAGAAGCTACAGATATACTATGCTGAATTATGTTTCCCATTCAGCCAGCAAATAATGACACACGCATCAAGAAATTTACATTGATGTATTTGTGTTATGCTATTTACCATGCTAAAGGATCTGTTTAAGCAGATTCCCAGTACAGTCCTCAGGCCCTGCCTGTACGTACCTTTGAGGACACCAGGGTCAAGTCCTTAGTGTTTTTTTTGTGCAACTTCAATAACCATGATCCATTATGGGGCACAATAGTGTTGGCTGACACTTTTTACTTCTGTATCTTAAAAATCCTGGCTATGACCCTGCCTCAGGGACCCCAGATATCCACATTTTTGCTTCCTCTCAACTCTCAAAACACCTATACCAGTTAGTCGGTGTGCTACATTGGCTGGGACCTGGGAGGAAGCAAAAGTGTGAATTGTCTGGGATTGCAATGGGAAACACTGCTCTAAATCTTGAGATCTCCAGTAAAGGTGCCGGCGACTTCCATTAGCCTAAAATATTACCATTGAAAAGTACACCAAGGAGGCAGAGTAATTACTTTTCAAAGCAAATAATATATTTACTCTAATTTAGGTTTGTTTTATTGGGTTATTTCCCCCCAAGTTATTATTTTATTGTTTTCTTTCTGTTTGTGTTCATTTCCAAAGCATTATTTCTTGTCACATAAGTTGCCAAATATCCGTGCACATGGGCTGACTTTCGACTGGCGAGCTGCTGCATTTTGAATTACCTGTTTCCTTTAATTTGCTTTATGTGGGGCTCAGAACTTCATTTGTAGGTACAGTAGGTTGTGTGCTACAATAAAAAGTCCAGTCTTTTGAATTTTGTTTCTTATTTTGACTGCATTTTTCTCTTTCTAACCAGACCTTGAACACCATTCATTATTAATGGTTATATTGTTCTGCTTTGTATCTAAATGAAATAATTTGCAGTTGGGTAGCGGTTCCCTGCAGCTGCTGCATCTTTGTGGGTGAGATCCATTGCAGTGATCCGTGATTGATCAAAGCACCTATGGATAAAGCTCTCCCTCCCTCATTTTTCATGTCGGGGTGGACTGGCTCAAAGCCAAACCAGTTTGACAAATAGCAGAGCCCAGTGATGGATAGTATAGTGTTTACAAAACAGAGGAGCCTCGCACAAAACCGAGACCTCGCCACACTTGGAGAAAACCCCCGTATTTTAATACCGATGTTTTGTCTCTTTGTTAAATTGAACTTTGGCAGCTTTATTAGTGTCAGGTAGGACAGTTGCACTACCCCGCAGGAAGTTGCATAACCGAAAATGTTTTTGCAAGAATTTGTGGCTGTATGAACTCTTAAAGCATATATCTGCAAATTTATTGACATTTTTTTCCTTAATGGCATGTTTAAAGGTGGCTGGGTAAAAAAATACCACAGTCTTTTGGTAGCCTAGTGAATAGGTGAATACATTACCTCATGCATTGGTTGGTTCCAAGAGTCATAGGTGGTTTTCATCTCTGCTGGGGACCTGAAATTTTCAATGATTACACATCACAGCTGTGCCAGTTAATTTACCTGCCTGACACTGTATTTCTTCTGGAAAAACTGGTCTCTCTGGGTGAGAAATGGCTCTATCATGTTTCTAAACAGCAGGGGTCACCCTCATTACTATCACAAATTAATTAACTTGCTAATGGCAGAGGGCATTTTGTTATTATAAGACCGCTAGATTAATATAACATACATATGTAATGCCAATGTTGGGCGGGATCCAGATGGATGGGGGACCACAGGAATACATGTGATCTAGATCTAGACAAATTGCAAGTCCTAAAAATGTTCTCTGTGGCTCTTTGCCGCATCAACGGAGGCTTGATGTTTTACTGCGCTGTGAGATCTCTACTGAGCTGCCAAAATTAATGAGATACCCTATTTGTCATGAAGAGAGGACTTTGCTTGTATCTGTTGATGAATGCTCCTATAAATGCCTGCCCCCTGAGACTGCATGATGTGTTTTACTAGATGACCTACAGTGTCCCTGTGTCTGATGTCATCCAAGCAAGTTTATGCTTTCTTCTTGGGCTTGGTTCTGTCAAGAATCAAGGGCTCCAAGGTGAACTCTCCCAGATAAACTGCTATAATTTAAGGCAACAGGTTGCCTGCAAGTATTTTATATTTCCAGCTAAACTATGCTTTACAAGGGTTTGCAAGACTGAATTAAAGGTTTTGAGATTAAAGGCAATAGTGCTGCTTTTCAAGAAGGCATTTAATTTTGCACATTATTGAATATATGTGACAGTAAGATATACTCATATATTCAATATGTATATCGATTTTAACATTATTAACTGCTTAAACAGTAATTTCTGTATATTGCTTACATGGTATAGAGAGGGAGGGTGTTGGGGGGGGGGGGGGGACTGGTCACCTGCTTTCGGGTTTCTTCTTTTTTTTTAAACAGCAAAAAAGCCATTTGTATGCTTGTTTGTCTTGTAAGGGTGATAACACATTCTATCTTCCACATTCCCTTGGATCGGTTCATGATCCCAAAGACTCCAAGTATTATGTTGTTCTGTTCTCTAGATGTTAAAATCTATATAATATCTAAAAACTGCATCATCCTGTTCTGTGGCCCTTCTTGATATATGTGAAAGAAGGAAATAATGTTTTTGATGGAAGAATACATCCACTCGATGTCATACCCTGCCCATCCGACCCTCCTGTATTCTCCCTAGCGTGGTCTCAAACGAGCCAGGCCGATTCATAATTTTGTCTTGCCTCTTGTTTTCGCCCCTGTGTGACTCCAGATACTTCTCATTTGCTCCTTCGTCATGCTTGTATAAAAGTGCTTCCTAGGCCTATGCCCCCCCCCCCCATCCTGTCATTAATTTCATCCCCTGTCGGTGTTTGACTGTTGGTTCCTGAGGACTAGATTAGGACACTGCCTTAGAGTCATCACCATGGCAAATCCTGATGGATATTTTGATCCAGAGGTAAATTTTATTTATTTTTTTTACCACATACGCAGTACTTAAATACATTGCTTATTTATTTATCAATCTACACATTCTGCCACGGATAGAGATGGGTCTTGCCATGGACATGTCTGTCGGTGTACAGACAGGATGACGATCCCCATCCGATTCTTGTATGCTTTCTGAGATCATCACGACCCTGTTAAGCAGCGAGGGAAGATGTATGGATGTTCCATGTATATTTAGATGCAGCACCAGCAGTAATCTATACAACCAAACCAGGCTTTATTTTCAATCCTCCCACCCACACACATTAAAACAGTCTTTCCCATCTGAAAGTATTAATCCAGGTGTTTAGTCACTTTGCCTGCTGGGTAATTACTATCATTAGTCATAGTCTGCTATGTGGGTGCCTCGCTGTAATCTGGTTCCTTCCTATTTTCTGTACTGCTGGCCCCAGTGAATACCTCAAATGTTTGCTTTTTCATTGCTGTTTGTCATATTTTAATTAATGACCATTTTCATTGCGCAGAAATAAATAGAAATAATGTAAGCATGTAATAAATTGGCTTATTTTAGTTTTTAGTTTTAAGCAGCACTGTTCAAAAACTTCTGAAGTGATATTTAGAAATACGATTAATAAATACCAATTAACAAATTCATTCAAGCATGTACTCTTGATCTAAATGAGCATGGTAGTACTGGATTATGTTACCGATAACGTATATCAGTTTCTCAGAAATGATGCCTGGTAAAACCCTATATGGTCAAAAGTATGCGACTACCCCAATTAATCAGGGGAATTTCTAGTTTAATCCACACCCACTGCTGCCAGATGTGTCAGGGTCAGTACCTGCCTAGCCCTGCCCCAATGTGCCTTTTCCTCATTATGGCCATGAGTTCCTGCTAACTGCCCTGTTTGGTGTTTCCCTTGTGTGTTGTGCTTGTAGCCTGGGGCAGGTGGCTTAGTGGGCTGAGTGTGTGGCTTAGTAACTGGTATTCCTTTAGTTTGGGGTTCAAGGCCAGCCTCACCTGTTCTGTAATTTTATTTCAATTTATTCCTGATTTGGTGTTTCTTTGTCTTTGCTATTGTTCTTGAGTTTGGTTTGCCCCACTTCATTCTTGTTTTATTGCATTCTGCTGGTATGTTTTTTCCTGTCCCTTTCCCACTGTTGTTAGCCTTATCTATTTATTTGGATTGATTAGTGTTCCTAGTTTTTGTGATTGTTAGAGTTCCCTGGTTCTGTGTTCATTAGTGTAAGTTCCTTCACCTGTTGCTTGTTGTCTTGCATCTCCTGTGTTTGGTTAATTGTTTCATTGGTTCCCAACTGCCCTACATCATGTCTCATTAGTTTTGTATTTTAGTGCTTGCCCTCTATTTGTTCTTTTGCTAAGTCATTGTGCTTATGGTACCTTGTGTTGCTTCTCTGCTTGTTTACCTAATTCTGGTCCCTGTGTTGCTTGTAGATTTATGTATGGTTTTGTTAGTTGTTTAGTTTCTGACCCCTTGTGGGGTTTTGTTTTGGGGTTCCCCACCCCCCCCCCAGGGTGTTTGTTGTGTGTTTTTTTTTTTTTTTTTTTTTTTTTATTATAAATCACTTGTTTTGGAGCTGCAAGTGGCTTGTCATTTCTGTCTACACTGTGCCACACCACCATGACACAGATGTAAAATTAAGCACACAGTTGTGCAGTCTCCTGCAACTATCAGCAGAATGGGTGTTTGTTTTACAGGAGAGGTTAGTGAATTTCCACATGGTACCATCATAGGATGCCACCTTTACAACAAGTTAGTTTATCACATTTATGCCCTGCTAGAGCGGTCTTGGGTAAGACCAAATGAAGTGGTTGTGAAGAACAAAACATCTGGGAACATGTTCAGTTGTGAAGTAGTCGGCCACATAAACTCACAGAATGGGACCTAACAACAGACCTATCCTGAATACTGCAAATCCAGCAATGTTCAAGCGTCTAATGGAAATGAACTGACTAACGTCATATTAATACCCTTGGTTTCTGAATATGATGTTAAACAAGCTGGTGTCCACATAACTTTAGCTGTATAGCATAATTCAATGACTGTACATGGTAGCCCCAGTGTGCTGTACCCAAAGCAAGACAACATCACAGGTCAATTGGATGCAAAACTGGTGCAACACCAAACAATAGTTACAATAAGAGTATTTTACAGTATATTATGTGTGATGTTAAATATAACATTATTGTGAGGTCAAAGGGTTAAAGACAACAGGGAAACATCTCAGTGGGTTGCTTACCCTGAAACAAAACCTGGATGGATTCAATGTTCACTGTCTGCCGAAGCCTCCAAGTATGGTAATCAAATTCAGAATGCCAGGTACATCCTAAATTAAGAGCAATGCTGTTTACCTCTGGGCAGCAGGTCTTATCATGGCACTGCTCCATTTTCTCTTTGGGTCGAGGTTTGTTCCAAGACTTCCAGCTTACGCCCAACTGTTGTGCATCATGCTTGGGGAATCTGTGTCGTGTACCCTGGACAGTCAATAAAGAGGTAAGTGTGTGTGTTCAGGAACTGTGTGGCGATGGCCAAAATCAAGGAGTGCGAGTACATGATGATACCTGCAGCAAGCTCTCTGGGGTAGCTGCTTGATGGCTTGTACAAAACTGCAAACCTAAATAGATCACAGTCACCTCAGACTATACTTAGATTCTTCTCATAAGTTTATTAGGTCTACTATAGAATTACATTTTACTTCTGCAGATTCTGTTGTTCTATTATTCTTAAAATGAAAGGCTGATATGGACTCTTAGCACTGAATAGTTATATTTTTGGACTCCGCTGATGTTTTTAGGGCATGTATATTAAAATGTTAGAGCAGAACAGTGCTGTCAAAGCACATTCACCTCTGAGCACTGAGTTAGCTTATCAGACTGTGCTTTGTTCAAATATTTAAAATGGTTTATCATCTGATTGACTGAAAATAAAAAGGATTTTTTTTTTGGTTTAGCCTGAGAGCTATTAGCTAACCCTTAGAAAATGACACAGAGTAATCTGGATTCCTTCTCTTACACTGTGGAAAATTATGGGACCTTAATGTCCGTGATATACCGCAGGTTCTTTTTGTACACAAGTCCTGGTCCCTCATTGTAGGACAAGCTGTGTGGACACAGTGCAAACCCTTGACAACTTGCCCATTTGCTGTAGTGCAATAACAACCGCCAGCTTTAAAGCATGACTCACCTCCTCCATTAACAGCGCTGTCCTTATTATTAGATCATTCCCAAAACAGGTGCTGTAGCCTCTTTTTGCTGTCCTCTTTCACTTTCCATATGAAAGCTAAATTGTCAATAATTAATAGATACAGGGAAAGTGACCTTATTGCTATGGAGACCTGGCTGCTGGGAGATGGGCACTGAGGACTTGTGTTATCCGGGGCATTGGCTGCCTTTTCTCCGCAAACGGGGCAGTATAATGTTGATATTTATCATTCACCCTGGATCCTCTCCCTGCTGTCAGATGCTGAAAAAACCACGTCGACTTCTCAGAGCTTCTTGCCCTTTCTGTGTGATGGACGAGTTCCGTGCAACACTTTGTGCACAGTATTGCATTTTTTGTGACAACCTACACATTTTTAACAAATGTATGCATGTGCAACACTTTTAAAACACAATCATGTCCAACATAGTAAGGAGCTACGCTAAAATTGTCTGAATGCCTATATTGGAGAGCGGTGTCGTTTATAAAATGCAGATTTGCAAGCAGACAAAATGCAGCTGATTGTATAATTATAATTTATAAGCCAAGGTTACCAGGTCCTGGGAAGGATACCCAGTGGCAGCTAATGGCAAAAAAATTTAGGAAGTAAGAAGCTGATACATTTTACAATATTACAATGTTTTTCCAAAGAAGAGACAATACGTGTTATACATGACAGATTTTAGTAATGAGTTGTTTCAAAATGACTTGTTTTATAATTAAATCTCAAAAATAGAGGAGGATCTACCTCCTCTACCTCTGTGGTCCAGACACCAGTGAGGATTTTGCAGTTCTCCAAGGATACATTAAGGCATGTCAATTCAAGAATTCTGCATCAAAAACAAAAACTTATTTCAGACCAGCTTCTATCAGTAGAAAGACAGTATTTCTTCACTCCAAGGTGAGACGGAGTACTGCATAGTGTAAGGTATATTGAAATACCCTGGTTCTGGAGACTGGTGACTGGCAGTAGTGTTTAACTGCTTTCTCGAGTTTCCAGGAGTATGTTTGAAAGGTAGACATGTTCAGGTATTCCTGCGCTGGTACAAACCATACAGCAGTGAGCACTCTGTTTATACCTACCAAGAGCAATGGGAAATGAATGTCTTTTACAGTAAGCTTTTGTGAGATGACAGCACTCAGATATAGCAGCACTGGAGCAAGACATCAGTGATACAGTCACTCAAGGAGAGGGACATTTGTCAGCTGAGGTGCAATTTGAGGTGACTGGACCCTCTCTGTCCTGAGAATTCCCTCCAGTTCTGTACTGTGACAGATTGTGTGACAGCTGTTGTGGTCTTTGACAGAATGTCCCATGTCATGCTGCGTGTCAGTCATGAGCAGCTCACGTCCATTGTGACTTTTGAACTTTGAATGGTTCCAAAGTGAAATAGAACTTGCTAGATTTTTAGAAATTCAAATTGAAGTGTTTCTATATCTGGAGCTATTATGAGAGAAATATTCATAATGCAGATTAGCTTTAACAGTTATGCCAGCATCTAGTCGTGACTGGCATCCCATCCAGGGTGTCCCCAGCCTTGTGTCCTGTGCTGCTTGGGATAGGCTCCCGGGGTCATTGACAGCCCGTATTGGGTAAGGGGTTATGAATTATGGATAGTTGGATGGTTGAAAAATGCAAGGTAACATGAAAAGTTGGGAACCATTTGATCAGAAAAATAAAGACATTTCTCCTAACACATCTACTAACTAACTGGTGAACTGAATAAGGTGTGTTTGTGCAGGGAAATCTGCAAACTGCGTGACAGAGTGGCCCTCCTGGACCAGAACTGGGGAATCCTGCTTTAAACAAAGCAGGGCGGGAGTTCATGAATGCATCTGAGCTAGTACATCTGTTTAAACTTACTGCTATATGTGTGAGTCAGGACAAGATCTCATCCTGAGTACTTCGGTGGTCGAAGAATACTCTGAAACAAGTTACTCTCACTCCTGTGTCTGTCTGCAAGATTTTTATTATGGCTGAACTGATATATCGACTCGGTGATAAAATTGACCAGTATTAAGGTGAATTTATTGCTTTGAGGGAAAATCCGCCGATAAAGTACTGATGATGTCTCCTTAAACATTTATGATGAGCAAAGGAACCATGCCTCGCTCCGGAGAAGATGTAGAGAAGCTGTGCATTCTGCATTGTAACTTAGAACTTTTAGCCCGGGACCTTTGGCATGATAGCGATCAACTGAGAAAGAAAATATTCTATTGTACTGTACAAAAATTTATGGACTAAATGTGACTCTATGGACTTTTTTTGTATGTGAACACAGTTCATTTGTAAGCTGCCTTATCTCTCTTTGAGAGTTTTTTTTTTAAATTTACTTTTATGTTTTTACTGTAAATTAGCTTCTCAGCTATGAGGGTCTGTGATGGGGTGGCAACCTGGGATATTACCTGTCTTGTGCTTGTAGCTTCTGGGATAGGCTCCCAACCCCCGTGATACTGCGTAGCAGAAGTAGGTATACATGATGGATGGATGGATGGATGGAAGTTTTAAGGGTGCACGATGGTTTGATTATATGTATATTATATTAACATTGTGACATCCTGCTGTTTGACTGGGTGTGACAAACTGATGATTCAATTCAATTCAATTCAATTTATTTTTATATAGCACCTTTCACAACAGAGCTGCCCCAAAGCGCAAAGCGATCATCTCCATGAGTAAATCAATTAAAACTTTTGCACTCTGTTTCATTTCTAGCAAAATAAAATGATATCAGCTGGAATTTTTAGCTCCTTAAAGTCATGTATCGCGTCTGAGAAAAGATGTCTTGTTCTTTTTAGCACCGGGGATGCGGCAGGCAAAGTATATCAATAAGTCAATAAGAATGAAATAAATGTATGAGGGACGTACCGGGTATCCATTGTTCAGAACAGGGAACAGAATGACTTCTGAAGCTGGATGTAGACACTGCTAATCAGTTCCAGTGTCTGTTCCTCACAACAGCGTCAAAGTTGGCCCCACACCATTAAAAATGTTTTCGAGATACGAGTGGCCACAGGACCTCAGTGGAGCCAGCTGGTGTGTGGAAACACCCTGTAAATAGGTGTAAAATCTGGGCGATATTTTGTGAAATATTTTTTCAGGATATATTGCCAAATAGCCACTGTTTCTAAAAGCTTATTTTGAACTATTGAGGCCGACAGAGCGTCAGCCGTCATGGAGAACCCTTTGAAACCTTGCTTCAGTTCCCCCCTTTTTAAAGTGTGCTTGGTGTTGATGCCTTTGAGTTGGTTCTATATCCGGGTGTGATTATTTAACAGAATCTTCTTCCTGTCATTTGTGTTGTTATTTTTTCCTAAAGGGAGGGAGGGATGGATGGATGCATGTATGGATGTACTTTATTGGTCCCGATTGGGAAATTATTTTGTTACAGCAACAAACATAAATTACAAATGTATGTTACACAGTACAGAAAATTAAGTTTAGGAATAGTTCAAGAAAACAAAGGCATCATTTACTGACAGAAAGGAACAATGATCCTCATCATCATTATTGATTTTTATCCTTCCACAGCTTCTCTTCAGTTAATATCAGGCTTATTAAACTGGCTGTGGTAAGTTGGGAGGGGTTACTAGGCTTGATGCGGTTTTTAGACTAAAATCTGCTGGAAGTGGACAGGGCAAGGTTGTTGAACTCTCCTTATGGCGTGATAAAACTTGTGTCTAATGGCAGAGATGGGGTAGGGGTGGCATGTGACGGGCACAGAGCAGAACTGGCAGGCTTCAGAAGACACTCCCAGGAAGAAGCAGACATTGTGAAGCCATTCACAGCCCACATCAAATGACTTTCCCATTTATCATGCTTCTTTTTTTTCAGGCTGTCCTTGAACAACAATGTAAATATTTTACTGTTATGTTGTATATTACTTAATAACATTTTTCAGTGATTCTGGATAATGCCCACATATGTCATTCTACACTATATTTCTCTGTTCAGGCAGTCCCCAGGTTACGAACAAGTTCAGTTTCACGCAAAGTTTTCATGTGTGTCAGAAAGTAGTGTGTTCATCATTATGAACAATTGTATTTAACCCAAATTTTTAAATAGAATAGGCTTTATGTCAGTCCAATTGTAAGTACAAGGCAAGACAAGTTTATTTATATAGCACAATTCAGACACAAGGTAATTCAAAGTGCTTTACAAAGGCAGAAGAACACATTTAAACAAAAGACATTAATAACAAGACATTGCAAGTTGTCCATGAGTTGGACTTTATTAACCCAGGGACTGCTTGTATATTTCTCATATCATTTTGACAGACAGACAGACAGACAGACATACTTCACAGACATGTTTAGAATTTTGTTTTTGCTTGTCTTTGCTTGAGTGTCTCTTGCTTTTCCTTCTTTGTTTAATTAATATCGTAAATTGTTTAATGGCACTTAAAGAGCTGTTTTGTATAAAATGTGAATTAACACAACGCATAATGTTTTCATGGAGAAACAAAGGTTAGTAATTCAATCTAGTAAATCATTCACACCCTTGGTAGCCCTGTATTAAGTAAGTAAGTATTAAGTAAGCAGTTCAGTAGGGCATGGTCCTGGGGACATCTGAAGTCGCAGCTGCCCCCTCTCCCCCCATTTATCTGTGAGAAGGACAGTAAGTCCCTAGCACATGTATTTCTGGCACTAATTTTTACTGCCTTGTTTGTGCCTCCTCATCCCCATGCTCATCTTCTAAATGAGCTGTTGACATCATAGGCAGTAATTATTCAGAACCTGGATTACTAAGAGCACCATTTTTATAGTCTGATTGGTACTGCTCAAAAGACATTTTGACTGAAACTGACAGCTTATAGATCGTGACCCAGAAGGGGGTTGCGTAACCATTTTCATTGGATCATGGATTAAAACATTTTTTATACCGTCACACTTCTGTGGCTGATAATAATAAGCAATGTTGTCCTGGAAAAAAAAAAAAAAAAAAAAAAAAAAAAAAAAAAATAAATAAATATATATATATTTGTGGGGGTTTTTTTTTTTTTTTTCCAAAACCCCCCATTCTTTTTTTGTGATAGAAAGTAA
>JAAGVU020000035.1:19078477-19089388 GCA_011763525.2 Mormyrus iriodes | reverse complement strand
TATATAGAGAGAGAGAGAGAGAGAGAGAGAGAGAGAGACAGAGAGGCAGGCAGGCAGGCAGGCAAACAGACAGATAGATATATCGATAGATAGATTACTTGACAGACATTTGGGGTTTAGTTCTTGTTTGAGTGCTGTCTTGATTTTCATTGTATGTTTAATTAAAATTGTAAATTCTTTAATGGCATTTAAAGAGCTGTTTTGTATGAAATGCAAATAGTCACAATGCATAATGATGTGATGTTTCCGTTCGTGACAGTGATTCTAATTTCCTCATCAAAGGGCATCTAATAATTTTCTTTTCAGCCTCCATGTTAGGCACTCTGTTCAGGAAGGTTGGAAAGCACAGTGAAGGAAACCACTTCTGATTATTCTTCAAAGAATAAAAGGGTATCATTCTATAGTATTTATTATTATTATTATTATTATTATTATTATTATTATTGTTGTTGTTGTTGTTGTTGTTTACTAGGTTCTTTTTCTGGTAAAGATGAAGGGTATGGATTTTGAAGGTTCTGAAAGCTACACCCATTAATGTGATGGAGTTTCTTTCTTCCCAGGGAAGGAGCTGAAAACTGCAGTGAGATCTAAAGGCTGGAGGGAAGAGGGTGGTGCGATTTTTTTAATTCACCTCCACCGCTCAAAACTCAGGTGTGTGACATGAGTAAATATCGGCTGAAAAAAAGACCCATCCCTGTCTTTAATCAGAAAAAGAACAGTTAGAGGCCCAGAGAAGGAGGATTTTTTTTTTACTGATGTCAAATGCATTTATGGTTCCCCTGTTCACTGAAAAATGGATAATCATTGTTTTTGTTAATAGCATGAAGCTGTGGTAGATTTATTCAACAGAATGTATCACAAGAAATACAAAACCACCTGGCACAAAACCACGAGCAAGAACATGATTATTTATTTATTATTGATGTATTATGCAGGCACTCCTCTGCCACATATGTATTCATTATTACTACAAGATTACGCCATTATGCCTTATCATGCACATAAATTTGATTTTCTTTAGTCTTTCATTACATGAGGGTGCTGGCTGACAGTTACAGCAAAAGCCCTTAAAAGACCCTGTTGTTTACTAAGCAGTCTTGCTGGAGGTTAAATAAGGAGACAGGTGACATGGCTTCCCATCTGGCTCCTGTTATTGGCTGAACGACAAGCACCGGGGAGAGCGATGGCGAATCAGAGCAGGCACTGGGGAGGGGTAGACTAGTGGGGCATATCATGGCAGCATCAGCTTCCAACTCCATAAAGCCTATAAGAGAAGCATTCTGCAGTCCCAGGAAATATTTCCCACTCATTTACAGAATACACTATTTCCTTGCTGCCGACTGCTTTCCACTTCCTCCAGAACAGCTCTTCGTGGTCTTTGACCAGCCTAGAGTCCTGTAGGTACTGTCATTGCCGTGGGTTTCCCAGCAGTTCTAGACACCGATCCTTGGATCCATGACCCCCAACAAACCTCACCGAACGATTTCTTCACTTGGACACCTTTTATAGTATCCGTGATACCACTTCATAAAAAATGTGTTTTCTCAGTACTGCCTTTGCATCCCTCTGTTTGTAATCTGATGTCTGATGTCAACCCCTGTGTCCGTTATTCACAAAAAAACATTTCAATCCATCCATCTATCCATCCATCCATCCATCCATCCATCCATTTACTGTAGCTGCTTATCTTATTCAGGGTTGTGACTGTCCGGAGCCTATCCCGGAGGCTACAGGCGTAAGGCAGGGAAGAGCTCAGGATGGGGCGTCAACCCATCACAGGGCACACTCCCACACCAATCACTCACACATGCACACCTACAGGCAATTTGGTACGTCCAATTAGCATGTTTTTGGACTGTGATGGGAAACCAGAGTAAAATAAATAAATCATTTAAATGAAATAAAATTAAATTCTGAAATTAAATTTGCTTCATGGTATTGTTTTTTACATATATTACATGATTTTGAAATCTTTGAATCATTAAAATTGCAAAGTTTGCTCATTTATGTTCCTCATTTATGTTCTCCCAGCTGGGCAAGCATTTTTATTGTTGTGGATGGACTTTACTTGCCCTACTCTTTTCTTCAAAGTCAGGTGTCATTCCTTGCCTCAAAGACCGATGAAGTCAGGGGTGTCAAACTCCAGTCCCAGAGAGTCAGAGCCCTGCCCATGTTTGGGTTTCCCCTCGTTTAACACACCTGATTCAGCTCCTTGCATCCCCTTGTGCTAATTATCACACAGCTCTTGAGCTGAATCATTTGTGATGGAACAGGGAAAGACCTGAGTTACACAGGACTCCGGCCCTCCAGGACTGGGGTTTGACACCCTTGGCTTAAGGTGTCAATAGGGTGTGAAGCTGTGAAGGTACAGAAGAGTATGAAGTGTGTCCCAGTCTTGTAGAAAAAAACAAGATTGACACCAGGAATTGCACTGCACACTGGAAGACGTCTCTGCTGCAATGAAATCAGTATAAAATTTTCCGTATCTACTAATTCATGGGTGTGACCTAGGATCACTCGCTTGAAACTCATTCTCCCCATTACAAATGTGCTGACAAAGTTGCCATGGTTTAGGCACATCACTGTACCCAATCTGATTTCTGGTGCCGGTAAAGACCATGCACTTATCATGACACATCCTAGAGCTGGCACCTCTGTCTTGTCAGTGTACATGGTAAATTGGATTATCTTTAATCAATAATAAACATTTTTGTTCGTATTTTGCCCTAAAATGAATACTCAATCTTAAATGAAAAATAACAATAAAAATATATGCCTTCATCCAACATCACCAAAAAGTTCTCAGTTCCTGTTGACACAATTCTTCTAAAAGAAGATTCTTCTAATATTTTTCTGCTCTATAGTGCTGAAATTATTCACTGAGCAAGCTTTTTAATAAAGCGTAAAAACCCCACACTCACATTCACTCACACACAACTGAGAGGTAGGCAGACAACTTTAGGTTACATATATAGAAAATGTTGCATCAATGCTGGTGCATCATACAGTCTCTGCAGGCACACATTTCTATTTATTTGCTAAAACATGCTTTAATTCCATTCTTATATCTGGGTTGAAGTGATTCAATACCTTGATTTTTGAACCGAAAGTCCTCTTGAAACAAACAATTGCTAAGTTAAACAAAATCTATATTATTAACTATACAGCATTTGTTGTCTTATGGGTAAACATGGTTGCATCTTGAAGAATTCAATATCACTATTATTTTATTTATTAGCTTACCATCTTCTGTCCTATTTGAAATGTAACACATTTAAACTTAATAGCTAGATGGGGTAAATGAAAAATACCACCACAGTAAACCACAGTTCAACCCCATTGTGTCATTGGATTTGTGCTGAGGTCAGAATTAATATTGCAAGGGACAATAAATTAAAAAATGACCTATTAATTTGTTTATTTCCTCAGTAGCTACGCAGTAATTTCACAGTTGAGGGTTCTAAAAATGTACAGGAAATTAAATAGAATAAATATTATAACATTTTAAAATTGTTTCATGAATAATGCATAATGACAATTTCATATAAGATTGTTGGTATGCTCAGGAAAGTCAAACGTCAAAATAAGTCGAATTTGGAGTTTCTGCAGCAGTTTAGCTTTTCTCAGGTTAAATTAAGGACAAATAACATCCACAACACTGAGTGTAATTATCTAGAGGTAAAATTATATGCTGTTACACCATACTGAACTGTGCTATCCATCATTATACAGCACACAGTGAAAACACATTTTTCAGCGTAATTCCCACTGAGCACATTTAATAGTTTAGCTAGTTTAACTGACCTATTTTTTTCCTCATTTAAACAGCCTACCTATATTACACAATGATCCATAATACTTACATCAGTGATTTGGACTGATGTTATCAAAGGCTTGGTCACCCGTTTTCGCTTACAAACACAAAGGGCTTTATTCTGATGATCTAACCCAAACTGTAAGTTGCTACTAACATTTATGGGCGTATCCAAATCCAATTTGCAATTTTGATGTTGGGAAAACCTGACTTTGTGTCAGTGCAAGGTTGTCTTAACTTTCTTAATTATTCAGAGGTGTGCCTTGCCCAAAACATACAATGAACCATTCGAAACGGCACGTCACCTCACCTTTAAAAGGCAGCGACACATGAGCTGAGGTGGATTGCTATATTAACAGTGCATTTGCCCGGCAAACCAGATCGGTTTTCGGCCAAGGAAATGGACATGCCCGTGCGCAAGGTGAAAATGTTCAAGTACATCATCTTCCGGAGCACCAGTGTTCTACCTAAGCCTTTTGAGGTGAAGCAGGCATGGGAAGAGGTAGCAGCAAGTGTGTCCTCCTTTTCTGGCATTATTAGATCAGCCGCTCAGTGCCGAAAGTGGTATAGTAATCTCAGAAGATGGGGAAAACAGAAGCCTGTTGCTGAACAAACACATGCAGCACATGCAGTTCAGCATCACACCTTCTAAAGTCCTGTAATGAATCCTCATTTATGTCCAACAGACAACCATCATGCATGGCAATGTTATGCAACATACAACATGCCACAAAGAATGCCACGACCTTCTGAGGATGGTTTGTAATGTTCCACCGGACTTATCTAAACATCTGAAACACGTTTTCAGCAATCCAGATGTCCTTTCAATTACAGTATGTGCTTAATTCTGATAATGAACTCATCAACATAATTACGTGAATGTATCAAATTAATTTATATACATTTTATTATAGGTTAAGTTAAATTAAATGAAAAACAGTTAGTGCACTTCAAACTTGTACTGCACGTTTTTATAATGCACCATTTAAATACTGTTTAATAATGCGCCATTGTCTTTAGACGTGGTTTTTGTTGGCCAAAAGTGCAATGTCATTTTGCTGCCTTAAGACAGCAATGCACCGACAAAGCTCCCAGTCACACCTCATTTAAAAACACCGCTCCTACGAGTAGGAAACAGGTGCAATATCATTTGCTGTTTTGCTGACATGTGCGCATGGCATGAAAACGAGGAATGAAACTAGCAAAACCACTTTGCATCACGCTTTCCGCCAGTGTAAAATAGAACCCAAAGACTAATACTAAATAGCAAAAGTAAAATCATACATACAAAAGTTCTAGTGCTATGTACAGTAAAGGGTACTATTCTACTACTTAAAGGTTTTCACCCAGCAGCCCCTGGTCACTAATATTTGTCAGTAACCACAAAATTTCATGTTCTCCATTTTAGTTGCTATCATGTTTCTTTAAATCAATGCCTAAAGAGGCAATAGTCGAAAGGGCTTATATGTAACAAATCACCCTTTGACATCATAGTGCATTAGTGTAGAACAAATGCCATACTACGTAAGTAGTGTTTTATATTCCTGATGAGGAAATATTGTAAGGATTCAAGAAACCTAGTATTTTCTAAATGGTTCTGCAGCACATATCAGAAAACATTAAAAAATAGCTTAGGGAACACATTTTGGTGTACCCCTCCTCCAACCAACAGGTTTACATGAACTATCCACTGGGTTGACAGGAAGTATGCATAAAACAAATGGCATGGTTCCTAGGCAGAACATTCAAACTGCTTTCAATGACAACAGACAAGATGCTGCAATAGGAAGCAAATAGTAACTCAAATCTGAGACAGCCATATTAACATGGGAAGTGACACAGTGTTCGGTCTAAAACACTGTAGCAAAAGGTTAAATTTTATTGAATTACTAGCAATTATTTGTTTTTATGTATATTGTTGCTTATCAAACAAACCTAATTCACTCCTATAGCTTACAGTAGTGTTTTATGCCTAAACAGGATAACACTGATGGTCATATGGGTATGGATGCATTAGGTGTGATGTGTTTCTAAGTGCACTTCAGAGCTGTGCACAGACATTTTGAGGGGCAGTGGGTCAAACATGGAAAAAGGGCACCACCACAGACATCACATGCTGATGGTAATTACCAGGTGGAACCCTTGTGAAAATAAGGGTACTAACAATGGTATGTAATGGCATGCTGGGGCCAAAAGAGGGCGCACTGTGCAATTTGATAGGGTAGGGTGCCAGGTATGCAAGTTTTTTTTTTCTTTTCCTTTTCTACCAAAGAATGCATCCTGTGAACACGCTCTCCAAATAGTTAATGTTTGATATGAAAACGCTACTAAACAGCCATAAGACAATGATTCTTTGCTTTAGTACTACTAGACAATTTTCTTTTATAAAACTTCCACCATGAACATGATAGAGAGGCAGTTCCGCCAAGTTTTAAGTGGATTGGAGCTCCAATTGTTTTTTTAACTACCCAGTGAAATCTGGAGGATTCAGATGGTGAGCCTAGCCCAGAATGTGGACAATCGTGGATGCTGTGTGGCCAACCGTAGGATTTGTACAAGAAAACTCTGACCGGCTTGATTCGTTCATTTAGACATCAGATAAGGTCCTACTCACTCTGTCACCTCTACGCAGGTAGAGATAGGCACAATAGCAGTACAACCAGTAGGCACATGGACCAGGAGCTGGAAGATCTTGGATCAGCTCTCCCACATTGATAAGGGACTGAACCAAGTAGGAATTTTCTTTAATTTTGTTTATTATAAACAAAGAACTCTTCCTTTATTTCATTTTCTATATGTACAAAGTTAAATACTGTTGTATCACACGGCAATAAAATTGTCAACCTCTCAACATTTCAGCTCCTCTCATGGGTTGAGTCAAAGCTTACTTCTTCCTGAACATAGGTAGATGTGGAGCCTTTGTCCTTATCGGTGTAGGACCAGGAGCACTACACCAGGCAATGGTAAGCAAATACTTAACTCATACTGAAGATACTGGTCATATTGAAAAAAGGACAGTTATGCAGTTGACACGATAAATTGGTTATCACATATATTATTTATGTCAGTCAGTTTCAGATTTTGTGATCTGTTTCACCGTCCCCCACAGAACAGGAGTATGGTAAAGGACAGGTGTCAACAAGTGTCAGTCTAACTGCGAACATGTTCAAGACAATGTCATTATTGAATTGAGGGGCAACTTAGCCAAAGAGGGCAAAGAGACAGTGACTTGGGTCTGCTGCAGTTGATGGTAGTTTCATAAGAATTCCTTATGTCACATGATAATTATATGCATGCAGGTCTCATGACTCCACCCATCCCATTAATATTCAATAAATATTTTATATTATAATATATATAAATAGGTCCATCCATTTGTCTTTCAACCACTTCTCCTGTGTGCGGTCATGGGATGATTAAATAAATACCTTTAAACATTAATTTCAATCTTTATAAAGTAAAGAAGATTTATTTAATTTGGTGGAGTAATGTGACATTAGCTCATTTAAAACCCTGCATAAAATTGTACAGGCCTTTATTAATAATGTGGGAGGGAAGGTTATTTCAAGTCAGGGACGATGGTATAAATAATAAGGGTTGATTCCAGACTCCAGACTGCACTGGAAAAAAAAAAAAAACATACATGAAACCAAAAAAGAAAACCAAAGAAATTGGCTCATAAATTTCAAGAGTTTTGATTCATGCCCAAAGCTCCATTGCAGTGTGTCACTTTATGGAGCCATAAAATTCTGAACGTCTCCCAATATGTAGGAGATCGGATATGAAATTCTGAAAATGAATACTGAACACTGGTCCAGAGATGCTGAAGCTTTTAGTCTTTTCTTCTTATCCCTTGCTAAAAAAAAGTCCTAAATCAACAGCGACTTTGAGTTAATTTGTCTAACAAACTAATACTAGAAAGAAATACTGGAAATTTGCCCAGTGGCAGGGCTGGGAATTCCAGTGGCATCAAGTGGAATGATGACCTATTGTTGATAATGGAACAAGCTCTGTGCTACTTTAGCCCTTGTGTATTTTACTTCTTCCGTTCTAAATTTTAGAATCTATAGAATTTAACCTCATTTTGAAAATGAACTGGGGTAACTTCCACCCCAAAAATAACACTGGGGTTAATTATAATTTGTTTTCTAATTCCGAATATATACCTTCTTTGAGTTTCTGCCATGATTTTTAAAATATGGATTCTGATATCATTAAACAGGTTCATGAATGAAATGCATTTAGACAAGGTGATTATGTTTGTGTTCGATTCCCATAGTTATTAACCAAATGATCCTGTGCTGTCAATTTCAGTGCTACAATTTTAAGCAAGAAATTACTCCATACATCCAGCTTAATTATCCAGTAATCATCTATCCGATCAGCATGGCAGCAAGCCTTTGAAGTCTGTCCTAAGATGCTAAAAACGTTAATCATGGAGAGGATGCCAGTTCATAGGATCTCTCATTATCATAGAAAATGTTACTGCAATCACTGATGCATGAGAACTTACCGTGATTACTGTACTATATGCGGTGCTTGCACGGGCTGAGCCTATTACTTCATTCCGTTGTGCACATGCACAATGCCAATAAAGTTCACTTGGATTATGATAATAAATTCTTCTGCCTCCATGTTTCTGTTGGAAATTTATACAGTATATTGCAAGTGAAAATATCCATCTCTATACATCTACCCACAGCATTGATAAACGACTCTGTATTATTATTAATTTCCAATTCAATTTAATTGTTATTTTTACTGAAGACTTCTCTATATATTTGAACCAAAGTTATCAACAATAAAGAACATCCATCCATCCATCCATCCATATTGCTTACTCAGTACATGGTCATGGTAAAACAAGAACAAAACCAGTCAGTGTTAAAGAAGAAGTAGAGAGAAAGGTCAGATGGTGGTGTTTGCTGCTAGCTTCCCATTCAGCTTCCGCACTCAGCATACTCAATAGCTGTATGACATGACAGTGGAGGCAGAGTCCTGCCCTGCTGCTTGCAAGCAGGGCCCTGACACTTGGCCACTTACTTTTGAGGAATTTGAATCAGTGTTTTCTTTTTTCATCTCTACACTTTTTCAACATTTTATTTTTACCGTTACTTTAAAGAACCCCTTATATAACTTAGCTGTGGTGCACCTAGGAGATGATGCAGAAAACTAACAAGCTGTACACCTGCTCTACCATCCTTGCCGTTGTAATGTTTACCCTTGTTGGCTTGTGACTTGTCACGCAAAAATGGGCTTAGAACTGTGAGGCTCCGGTCTGGCCACCGGTGTTGTTCATGCTTATGAGTTGAGTCTGTGCTGAAGTCAGGGATACAGTATCAAGGATTAATGCCTCATCAGTATCAGAATTAATGCCTCCTCAACTATTCAGATCTCCTGTCAATGACCCTTTCCCCAAGGAACATAGCGGACTGATATGGTCAAAGTTAAGAGGATTTCCAGCATTTTTCAGTAAGGCATATTTTGGCATCAGATTTAATATATAAATATATAAATTTTAAGATGCACATGCAACACTCCCCCCCCCATGACCCTGATCTGGACAAGCAGTTAGATGATGGATGTATGGATCGATGGATGGATGGATATACACTCTTACACTGCTGTCACCTTCTGCTAGATGTTAAAACTTCTTGAATCTTATGATCCAAAAAAAGATTACTTTAATGCTACTCAATGTAGCATGAAAGCTAATCAGCATGTTGTGAGAACAGACCTGACAACCTGACAAATTAAAAAAGCAAAGAAAGTTACACTTAGTCCCAGAAACTGGGTATTCGGAGCACCTTAGAGTCTAACTATCACGACAACACGCTCGCAAAGAAACGCAGAGATTTCACTGCCTTTTTTGGGTATTTCATCCTGAGAAACCTGCATTATCACAGACTTCCCATTGGATCAGTGCTGTCCATTGTGTCAGGCCTTCATATTGACACATCAGAAAAAGTTTGGTGCCATATGTCAACTTAAAACTACAAATCAGACTCACCTGATATTTGTTGGTTGCTAATATAAACCAACAAAATCGCTGAGGCTTTCAGTATAAAGCAAGGTTTAATCATTTTAGCTTTTGATCTATACATGTGAGTAGACTTTGTGTCACGCCCCAAAGGGCGGAGCCCGCAGACTGAGCATAAATCAGCTCTCCACCCATGTTGCTCCCAAAAGCTCACCTGTCCGTGTGTTTAGCGCAAAATATTGTTGACTCCAATGCACTCTACCAAGCACTGCTCTAACCTTGTCTCTCATGTCTCCCATGAAGCTTCGATCCTGTCTGTTCCTGCCCTGCCCGCTCCTACCTGCCCGTTCCTCCTGGTGTGTCTGTTCCTCGTCCCGTGGCTCTTTGTAGGTCTGACCTGCTTAGCTACCGGACCCCCTGGACCTCCTACTACAACAATGCCTCTAACCATTCGACTTGGTTTCTGTTATGTTCTGCTCAATAAAGCACATGGTCTCCAGCATCTGGGTCCTCTGTATTTCCTGTCTCCCACTTGTGACACTTTGTTTCACAGTGCATGTGCACATCTGACAGGAGCTGCATTCATGCTTTTACTAGATGAACAAATTCTTTTAATAGATAAACAAAATTCATACTCTACCCAGAAGCCCATACAATATATTTCCTTTGATTTCAGAAACTCTTGCATATTTTCACTGTCATTACCCCATTTTTACAAGTCAAGAAATCTTCATGTAGTATTCAAAGCATACATTATTTACTATCTGTGATCAATTAAAATCCATTTAGTCAAGGAATTAAAAACTCTTTGTCCATCATAACTTTATAATTGCAGGATAAATGTTTAACGTGGCATGCATCTGTACAATTACTTGGTACATTGTTTTAATTAGTTACTTAATTGCTTCCTAAAGTAATTGATTGATTATTGAATTTTCCCCATTTTTTCTCCCTGTTTGGTAGTGTTCTATTAATTCTGATCACCACTGAACAGCATGGAAAAGTATGATAAAGCAAGATAATCTAATGATTAATCAGGGAATAATAATAATAATAATAATAATAATAATAATTGTGAGATTATGTAAAGATTCCTTTAAAGACTTAAGTGTCCTAG
>JAAGVU020000035.1:19054881-19067274 GCA_011763525.2 Mormyrus iriodes | reverse complement strand
GTATGTCGCATCATTTCCTATTAGCGTTAATATGTCTGGCCGCATGAACTGTAGGTACAGGACGTGAGCCTGGCTTAGGAAGTTATGGGTATTAGTCGATCATGGCGTGTGTGTTTCCTTGAGCATAGTCTATTATTAAGAGTCGATACCTAGCTTGCGGTGGTGAGTTTTTCTCTTTTGTATTGTAGGGACTGTGCGGGGTGGTGTTTAGTTGTTGGCTTTGGCCCTATACATGCTACTGATTTAGATGCTGGTTGTCGACGGTGGCCCAGCCCCACCACCACCCTGTCTATGCTGCTGCTGTTTGGCCGGCCCCGCCGCCACCACCCTGCCTACATTGTGTTGGTTCAGCTGGCCCCGCCACCACCCTGCCTATGCTGCTGCTGTTCAGCAGGTCCCGCCGCCACCTTACCTATGCTGCTACTGTTCAGCCGGTCCTGCTACCACCCTGCCTATGCTGCTGCTGTTCGGCAGGTCCCGCCACCACTCTGCCTATGCTGCTGCTGTTCAGCAGGTCCCGCCACCACCCTGCCTATGCTGCTGCTGTTCAGCAGGTCCCGCCGCCACCCTGCCTATGCTGCTGCTGTTCGGCAGGTCCCGCCACCTTCCCTATGCTGCTGCTGCTGTTCGGCAGGTCCCGCCGCCACCTTGCCTATGCTGCTGCTGTTCAGCAGGTCCCGCCGCCACCCTACCAAAGCTGTGTCTGTTTGGCCGGCCCTGCCGCCACCCTGCCTATGCTGCTGCTGTTCGGCAGGTCCCGCCGCCACCTTCCCTATGCTGCTGCTGTCCGGCCGGCCCCGCCAACACCCTGCCTACATTGTGTCTGTTCGGCCCGCCCCCCCACCTACGTTGTGTCTGTTTGGCTGGCCCCGCTGCCACCCAGCCTACGCTGCTGTTTGTACTCCAAATCCATATTAATATTTCTGTAGGGTGAAAACAAATTATCCAGTTGACTGCATCACATGGGTGCCTTTAGATTGTTATAGGCACTTGCAGAATCAGCTAGTAGTGCTGCTTAAAGAGAGTTTAGAAACTCTTCTGTTAAGTGATTCTGTGGCAGAGCCTTGAACTTCACATGGATGGTAAGGACGAAAGTCCATGGTAGGTTTTTCCTTCATCTTTAATGCTAAAGGAAACACAATTTCAGGGAATATTCCCAAAGCACGGAGCTCTGGGCCTGGAGCTAACCCACCAATGAGGCTTGTCTGAGAACCAAATGGGGGTGGGTGTGACATCACTAAGGAAATGGTGCTTCAAACCATCATTCAATCCCCACATCTTTTGTGGGTTTATCCCCACATTGTATGAATTGCCCAAGCCCCTTCACTGATATATCAAGCTCTATGAACTGGTTTGGTATAAGTTTTGGTGCTAGGGAAGGTGATAATAGTGCATTTGAGTACTGAGCCATTGGGCTGTAAAATGGCAGTAGTGAATGTTCCTGCTCTATTAAATGCACTGAGTTTGTCCATAGTTGGGCTTGGAAATATAAACAAAATATTGACTTGGCATCATATATAACTTAAAATGAGAAACTTTGATTAAGCTATCGATAAGGAACGTTGCTTGATGGCACACGTCGGCTTATCAGATCACAGAAAAGGCCATTCCAATCAACTGTATGGTAGTTTTAGGAATGGACCACCTATGTCCAGCAAATGCACAGCAAGGTTAACTAAGTCAGTGGAGCACGCCACGTTTGTTTAGGTAATATCATGGAAGAGAAGCACTTCCTGAGAGGAGACAAACTGTGGGTGAAGAAAGTAACAGCTCAGCAGTCACGTAATCTTTTGAAACAAAAAGATATTGTAGATGAATGGAGCAAAAAGACGACAGTGTCAGAGGCTGCCTTCAAGATTCGAGCCTTGAAGTAAAGGAATAATGACTTGAATTATATCGTGAAAAAATTGTGATAAAATATTTCACTCTCGCCCAGCCCTAGTGAACAGTGAATGTTTATGTGCATTTTAATGCAATGTGTTTTGTACACATTAAGTTGTGGTTAGTTTATTTTCAGTTACCTTTGTGTTTGCCGTGAGGCCAGGGGGGCGGGTGGGGGGTGGGTAAAGACCAAATCCCAAACACACTCCGCCTCACTCCGCTATTCTGTCGTACATTAATCAGAAGAGGATACATCACACACTGACAGTCTGGCCCATAATGAAGGTGGAGTGTTGAGGGTATAGCTTGGGAGTGTGCCAAAATGTGGCAGCAGCGTAAAAGGTGAGTCACCCCAGTAACGGGAAATTGGACTGCTCCAGGCTAGTAGTATGTTGTGGGGGAAGTGGTGCTTTAACATTTCTTTTCCTTTATGTTTGGGTTTAGTTTTGATTTGTAGTGATATTGATATTGATTTGTTTGAGTATTGGTAATACATTTTGTATGAGTTTTAGTTTATGGATTGTCTTGTGATTTAACTTTGTTTGGTTAATTAATTGATATCTTTTCCTCTTTGTATAATGATTTGGGTACACCTGTGTGTATATACCTCTGTGTGGCTTGGTGAAGAGTGAGATGTTAGTCTTCTTGAGCTGCCTTAAGTCTATTTTTTGATAGTTTGGGATGTTTGAACTTTAAGTTTATTTTTGTTGTGTTACTTTTGTAAATGTTTGCAATAAAAACGCCTTTTTCTTTAAAAACCTCCCTGTGTCCTCAAGCCTGGCCTGCTTGTTCCCTCATAGGGATATTTAAAGTAACATTGGAAATGTTCTGAAAGTATAAAATTCTGTTTAAAAAAATATGCAGTGATTTCATCTGGAAGCATTTGTGATTTAGGGTTGTAAATCATTGGTCCCGATGTGATATTTCAATTACAGTTATTGAGAGGACAGTTCAGTATATCAGAAATATTTATTTTTTTTGTTACAGCACATCACAATGACAGTGACAATCCATGGTGCAGCTTGATGGCAACACGGGGTTTTATAGAAACCGGACAGACTGAAAAAAAACAAAAGGGACCATGAGGGGTTAAAACAGAATCAGAAGATAGCACATACTAAAGGGGCTATAACATAAGAAGTTCACAAGCGAGAGGAGGCCATTCAGCCCATCAAGCTCATTTGGGGAGAATTTATCTAATAGCTTAAAGTCATTAAAATCTAATCTAGCCCTGATTTAAAGGAACCAAAGGTTTGCTTGTACTACACTAACAGGAAGCCTATTCCACACTCTAACTACACACTGTATAAAGAGGTGGTTCCTCAGATCCAGATTAAAATGTTCTCCTTCTAATTTCCAGAAATGGCCACGAGTTCTTGCATTTGAACTAATATAGAAGTAACTATGTGGTTGAACAGCATCCAGACCTGTTAGAATCTTATATGCCTGGATCATGTCCCTCCTTAGTCTCCTCTGTCAATTCAGCCCCACTAACCTCTCTTCATAAGACATTCTTCCAAAACCAAGCATCATTCTAGTAGCTCTACGTTGAACCCGTTCTAAGGCAGCAATGTCCACACCTTTTAAGGTAAGGTGATTAAAGCTGCATAAAATATTCTAGGTGGGATCAATTGATTATTCCTTTATTTTGATAACCTAAATTCAAACCTTTTTTAACTTACCTGAAAAAATCTCTGAAATATTACCATGCGAAACTAATTTTACACTATTAACATACAAAGAAAGTAAATCTCCGAACGTTCATTTTTATTGTTATTATTAAACGTGGAGATCACACCAGTGTAATATTCTCAAAAATCCAATCTGTGCAAAAACTGTGCAGTAAAAATTCAGATAAATTGAAGGGAGCACTACTGTCAGGATCGGTCCCTGACTTGTCCAATTCTTACCATCATTTCACTGTTTAGCCAGCAGGTGCTGCTGGTCATCCTGTTCCGTTCCCTGTTTTACCCTAGATTTACCCTCATTCATAGTCCATAGTGATTGATTACTCATCTCAAACTGTAGTGAGTTCAGGCCCCGCCCCAATATTTTTGGACATTTTCATAATTTGTGCCCCAGAACTCTGTTGTTGTCAACCCAGTGCTAATTAAGTACTATGCATTTATGCACCCTGGTTTAATCTGCGGCGTTAGTGTCATTGTGTACCCTGTCTGTGCCCAGTTTGTATTCGAGTCCTGTGTTCCTATTATCTCTTAGTCTTAGTGTTTGAGTAGTTCTTAATAACCCACACCTGTCCCTTGTATAGACCTCGTTATCCATGTATATATGTGCCTGCCCATGCCTTGTCCCTCTGTTGACAAATGTGCTTCTGGAATGTGCTTGAAGTTAGATGGTCCCTGCTGTATTCCCCATCCAAGTCCGCATGTCCTCGCGCTACAAATCCTCATGTATAGTTTGGGCCTTGTTCAGTCCTTTTACAGCAGATCTGTCTTTGTTTAGACCTCTCTTGATCTCTGTGATTTTGTGTTTCAGAATTAAGTTCCCTGAACTCCAAAGCTGCCTGTTGGACTGTAATCCATGGCCAGACATGACCGCTACCTCGACTAAACTTGACAAGCTTGCTGGTGCATATTAGGAGAATAAAAGTAGATAGTTTTTTTTTTAGTCTGTGAAAAGACAAAGATCGATATGCAGTACAGATAATGAAAAATATAATGAATTATAAACATGTTATGGGCCAGTACTAAGCAGAGAATGAGCCGATGCAATCCTTCATCCCGCATTACGGAAAATGGCTGACAGTGGCATTTCCCAAAAACATAATCATGCATAGATTATCTTAACCATTACAGAGAACATCCGATGATGCAACACAGGGCCAAATGTCCCAATAGTGTTGTAGCATGAAGATCATCACCGTAGCATCATCAGGTAATGCTTCCTTTATGAATATTAATGAGACTTCCCCTGTCATCCTGTATCACCAGCACTACTACTTTGTGCATCTACCTGCAGTACTTGAATGCATAAGCACACAACTCAGAAACAGGACTGGGTTTCTTTTACCTATAAAAATTGAATTGCCACCTTAATGGTTCATCATGATGCATCTTCACACCACTAATGTCTTTATTTGTATAATTGTTTTTTTCTCCCTGATCCCTCACTGATGATATTAAGACGAAACAGTCATTAAACAAACTCATCCCTAGCCTCCACCCCAGTCAATATCTACCTAAGTGGATCTTATTTATACATATGGGCCTGACATATACATACACACTATGCAAGTATCCCAGTGTGGGATTTTGAAAATCTGGTCACCTCTACATAAAAGTACAGAAGTAAAAATTTCTCTGGTATTCATTGTGAAAAGTGACCAAAGGTGATTACAAGAAATAAATTTACACACACATGAAATTTCAATGTCCTTTTAGGCTGACCTGCCCTGGGTGGAGGCAGTATATGTCTCACACATTCATGTCAGCCATGTGCAGTCATGTGTCAGGAAGTCAAAATTATTTAACGAGTCCGGTCATTTTTCTCTGACCTTTATAATTAAAAGGAGGCTTTTAGTAATGGAACTGTTGCTGACTTGACGTTTTTCTTTTTTCACACCAGTCTGTGGAAACTCCAGACACTATACATGAAAACCATGGGAAGTTGGCTGATTCTGAGATTTTTGAATGACCAGATCAGGAATCAGCAATCATGCCACATTTAAAATCACTTAGATCATGCATCTTGAATGAATGAATGAAAGAATGAATGAAAGATACATTTATATAGCGCTTTTCAAATACCCAAAGTGCTTTACAGAACCAATGGGGAGCCACTTCAACAGCCACCACTATGTATTACCCACCTGCATGATGCGACGGCAGCCATCTGCACCAGTATGCTCGACACACTGTAGTTAAGGTGGTGAGGGGGCAGAGATAATTCACCAGTAAGTTACAGGGGATGATTAGGAGGCCAGATTTGATAGGGCCACAGTGAGCAATTTTAGCCAGGACATCAGAGTACCACCCCTACTTTTTCGAATGATGCCCAGGGATCTTTTTATGACCTCAGAGAGTCAGGACCTCGGTTTTACGTCTCATCCGAAGGACGGTACTATTTTTACAACCCAGTGTCCCCATCACTGCACTGGGGCAATGGGATCCACATAGACCACAGGATGGGCTAACCTGTTTGCCACACCAACACCATCTTATATTATTATGCTTTTCAAGGTAAGACTTTGGATGCTTACATTCAATTCCCCCCAATGAAGTATAGGACCAGTGGCAGTGCATGCTGGGAGATTTTATCATACCCGCCGTCTATTTCCTCCTGATCCTCCTCAGTGTTTTATATCTAAGGAAGAAACTATATCAATTTCATTGGCACTGCTTCTGATACACAGGGGGAAATCTAATTACAATGGTGCCATGAGCTTCAGGCAACCACTATGGCACAGATACAATTTTAAAACAAGTCCTTGGAAGATTCTGGATGGCCAGGTGGTGGTTGTTACGACTCTCAGCTTCTAAACTTGCACTCCACAGTGCTGTTTAACTTCAGTGAATGTTACTTGAACACCGGGATCTTTTATAGGGTGGGTTGGTCATCATTTGGCAGGTAGGTTTGCCATGACGAAGGTATAGAGGCTCATTTGTTCATAAGCAGCATGGATCCTGTTCTTCCTTTCCACAGATTGTTGATGCGTTTTAGAAGTAGAACTATCACTCTTTCACCTAATGATCATGCACTGAAACAGTCATACACATTATTGTATCATAATGCTGTATATGAGTACCACTCCAGACATGATCATCCATTTATTCAAAGGAGCGTACATGGCTTGCCATTTATAGATTTGAGTATTTGCAGAAATATTTTACCTTGCACAATATTGCAGTAACAATGGAAATTGTAACTGGTAGCTGTATGTTCAGTGTATTATGATGTTGTGGTTTATTTTATCCCAATGCTGTGAATTAATAATTGCATACACTATTTATGGTCAGTTTATATTATTGGGAACATGGAGATGACTAGATTCCTTCCCTATGCAGAGCAACAAAACTCCGACATACACTAGAGATCCCTAGCAAGTTCCAACATAATACAGATTAGGATGGCCAATACTGAATAGTTTTGCAAGACCTCAATCTTTCCAAAGCTAGACCTGAAAACTGCTTATAATGCGGTCCAGATTTGTGACAGTGACGAATGGAAGACAACCAAATACTCTGAACACCTCGTTATGCATTATGGGTCAGTAAATGCTCCCTCTCTCTTCCAGGAATCCATCAGTAATGTGTTAAGAGATATTAAATAAGTGCATAGATCTGAATCTTGATTATATACTGATATATTCACCATATCTGGATTCCCCTGTAAAACATGTCAGATTGGTCTTGAAATGCCAGTTAGGCAATGGAGACCAGGGTTTGAGACCTGATTTAATGTGTGTAGAGTTTGCTGTGTTATGAAGTTTCCTCCAGGTTCTCCTGTGCCCATTCCCAAATCCAAAAACATGCTAAAGTGAATTAGTGATTCCAAACTGTCTGTAGGTGTGAATGTATGTCTGGATGGTATACATGCCCTGTGATGGGTCGGAGCCCCGTTCTGGATTATTCCCTTCCTTGTGCCCATTTCTTCCAGGATTGGCTCCAGACCCTGCATTGGACCATCAGGTATGGAAAATGGATTGATGTATGGTATAAGAGGATCATAGATTTCCAGGTTTTGCTAATTTTAACTAAAGAAATATTTCAGATTTTGGTTCTATACGAACTTCTATCTCCAGAGACTATAAGAGGCTATTATAGTGGTTGCTTAGTCAATCAGGACTGATGTGCTTTTATTTTGAAGCATTATTAAACAGGAAGCTTGGCTGTTTTTCCTTATTGAACATAAGCTGGCCACTTTGGTCTCGGTGGCAACCAGAGTGTTTTTCCTTTCTGCAGAATAAACATCCTGCTACTCTGGAACAAAGAAACTGTCTCCTGGTCCTTTCTGCTCTCACCACACGACATGTCAACTATTCAAGCTGCCTTCAACAAGCTGAAGAAACTGTTCATAACTGCCCCATTTTAGTGTAGCCTAATTTATAGTGGATGTCAAATGCTCATTGGCGTTTTACTTACACAAAAATGTTCTGAAGGCAGAAGGAAAAGTGATTGGTTCAGAGAGATGAATGAATGAATATTACATTTATATAGCACTTTTCAAGACACCCAAAGTGCTTTTTACAGAGCCAATGGGAAGCCACTTCAACCACCACCACTGTGTAGCCCCCACCTGGATGATGCGACGGCAGCCATTCTGCACCAGTACACTCACCACACAGTAGCTAAGGTGGTGAGGGGGCAGGAGAGAATCCACCAATTTTTGATATAGGGGATGATTAGTAGGCCAAATTTTTTTGAAAGGGCCACAATAGGCAATATTAGCCAGGACATTGGGGTACCACCCCTACTCTTTTCAAAGGATGCCCAGGGATCTTTTATCACCTTAGAGAGTCAAGACCTCGGTTTTACGTCTCATCCGAAGGACGGCACCATTTTATAGCACAGTGTCCCCGTCACTGCACTGGGGAGTTGGGATCCACACAGACCACAGGATGGGCTAACCTGCTGGCCACACCAACACCTCCTCCAGCAGCAACCCAGCTTTCCTTGATGGTGTCCCATCCAAGTACTGACCAGGCCCAAACCTGCTTAACTTCAGGTGGATTACCCAATCTGAACTGCGGGTGGTATGGCTGCTGAAGTCAGATAACCAATCAGATTGTAGAGGAGGTGGGTCCAAGCAAGTAAAGGAGGCTGAGCAGAGACATCTCATTAGTTGGTCCCACTTCTTCTAGCTGCTTGGACACACCTCCTCTACAATCTGATTCGTTATCTCTCTGAACCAGTCCTTTTTCATTCTGCCCTAAGAACATTTTTGTGTAAGCAAAACTCTCATGAACATGTCAAACAGTCAGAGGTTAGTGTGGGTGCAGTAACTGTTTAATTTTATGAGTGAAATGATATCTCTGCGCATTAAAATAATAATAATAATAATAATAATAATAATAATAATCAACAGAAAAAAACTATCATATTGATAACCGAGACTTGTTAGCTTTAAAATTTGTTTTGGAGGAATGTAGACAGGTATGAATTTCTTCATAGGAAATGTGGCTTAGGCCATAAAACACTATATGTGGCAGAATATTTTTTTCCTTTTTAATATTCCCTCAGATTTTTTGATTTTATCAGTATCAGTTAAAGATTAAAAATCTAACTCACCAGCTGCCTTTTAAATGGGATCTGGGACAAAACCACCATACTATTACAGCATTGCAAACTCTAATCAGAAATAATTCAAAGTGTCATGTGTTGGTGAATGAGTTTGATTATCAGCAAAGGTTTTGTGTTTTTGATTTGGGTTTCACACGTAATGAGTGGATAGGACAAGTTTTAGAAACTGTAGCACATTTCTGTAGCTGCACGCCATTGGAGAGAGTCTGAATATTGAGCTTCTCTGGTCTTAAATAAGCAGTGCAGGCTATAAGTGGATATTCCATATTCAACATTGATGACTCAGAAACCATTCAATAGGCTTAACAAAGTTCACCTCAATTCATCATGAACTTCAATACTAATTTCACTAAAGTAAATATTCTATGAGCTGCTGTGAATTCCTGAGAAGGATATATGTGTTAATAGGATTCCAACCTCAACTGCATATCTTTAATCATTTTATGAAATAAATAATGTAAAATAATGTTTGATAAGTTCATCGTACTAATGATAGAACCAAAATTTTGTATATTCCAACCAAAACTGTTTAGAAACTGAAATTATTTTCTTCACAGACTTGTTTTTGTATTTTCCTGTCGTTTTAGCAAGAGGTGTTCGCCGAAGCATGGGCACAAAAGGCTTGCAGTAAAGAAAAATGTTATTGTAAGCTCTGTCAGAAGTCTGAATCCCTTGCTTGTAAAAGAGAAATGGAAAATTGAAAAATGCATGAATATTTACTACGCTTTTTAAACATATAAGGCCTTTACTTTTTCATGCCGTCTCTTACATGTGATGCTTAAAAATAACGTTATACCAGAATTTTTATTTTTCACTTTGCAGTGTCCACGACCAAATACATAAATTCCATTCTAAGCTACAGCTACAACACATTATGGCAGATTATTTTTCAACCAGGTATTCTGTTAGGCTGAAAGTCATTGAAGTTGTTCTAGAACATTCATAATGACAAGGGTATTTTTTTGTTTTTCAACTGCAACTTTTGCTCATTTCTTCCTATGAACTGTTGTTTTCTTAGGAGAAGCAAACAAGTTTTCATTTTTGAGATATAGTTCTTTATAGGGTGTTGTAATTAATGTTTTTTTTTGGTTTATTTATAAACTTTGGATTTTTTATTTTAACCGCATTTTTTTTTTTACAGAAACCACACCTGTCACAATTACATCACTTACTAATTCATACTTTTCTGCTTTCAGCCCGTGCATAGTCGTGTGCGTGGAAGCTTATGTTTCTACTGCATTTGGCCGTGGATGCAGATGGTTGCAGTCATGCATACAGGAATGATATTCCACCAGACCAGGGGGCTTATTTATACAAATTGTTTGTACGTTCTTGCAGGAGAGCAAATGTTCATACTAAAATTCAATGTTCATATGAACAGTAAAAGATGTATGAAACCTGATGTAAACAATGATACGCATTCTACAGGTTAGAAATCTCATGCATCACGGAAACATTTTCACATGTGCACGGTTAAGAGACCTCCCCATTCCCACCCACAAATTTCCTAATTACAAATTAGGAATACAACATAGCAATACAAATTAGCCAAACAAATCAAGCTCATTGGGCTTGATATTACAATCCCAACGTTCGACACTTACTTAATGTCCTGAATGGGGATGGGGTAGTCACATGGGTCATCAGGTGGGCACCCTGCTTCATCACTGTTTCGTTGATAGGCCCACGACACCTCCAAAGGGCTCAACAAAAAAGAGAAAAAAAAATCTCTCAATGCCCAATATATTCTCATCAAAGCTTTTGAAAAAATAACAAAAACAAGCCACTGAGATGCAGAATATTTTCATTAAACACAGTTCAGTAATTTAATTTGTACGGTACTGTAATCTGAAAAGCGTTTGAATCAGCTGTACTGTATTTTGAAAGATTCAATAAAATTCAGTAAATAGCGATGCTGTTCATTTTATTACTTTATATTCATGTAATAAATTTACAAATATTAATTAGATGGTAATCTACCTGAAACATAATGAATCAGTAAGAAAATAGGCCTACTTTTAGGGAATGACAAACATTAATAAAACATTTTCTGCTGATGAATCCAGTCAAATAATTACTACTGCAAGTAGACATTGCACTTTGTTGTATGTAATTGTGGATCGATACGATTTCAGTCTCTTAAGGACATTGTGATAGTCACATTCCCAGGTGTTGTTGATACCAGGAACTGCAGCCGTTTGTAGATGTGTATCATCAATCAGCTATCTCCTTTAAGCAACCCATCAGTATTTGGCCACCGACACTGACTTAATTAGAAATGAGTAAATACAGAGTTTGAGAAAACTGAAGGGAGGTCTTTTGTGTGTTTTGTGTGTGTGTGTGTGTGGGGGGGGGGTAATTTGTTTTATTCGCATATGAAACTTAAATGCAAATGTAAGCTTGCATGAGATAAGGAGATATTAGCCTTGATGATAGAGTATTGCACGAAACCTGACTTGTATGTTGCTCTGGTTGAAGTCGTTTGTAGAGTTTTTGTAGACTGTAGATGTGTGTGTGTGTGTGTGTGTGTGTGTTTGTTGTTTTTTATGTTTGATGCCCTGACAAAGTACACCGTTATTCAGGCATAAGGTTATGTAATAGTTAAGGAGTTTAACTCACAGCCAAAAGATATCTGGATCAATTCCCAGTGGAGGCCAGAATTGTTTCATCTGCAAGGTGTTTGACCTGAATCCATTCTCTAAAAATAACCTGCTTTATTATTGGGCAGTTAAAATGAGCTCTCTATTGCTCTATAGGTATGCTTTTATTGTCTGTTTGTCTGCTTTTTTGTGAAACAATTCAGAATTAAATTTAGATAATTAAAATATCATGAGACAAGGAACTGAACGACAACAGTGACTGCATTACAGCAAAGTGTTGCATTTCTAGTTATATAACTAAACATATCAAACAATAATTGGCAAAATTTTTTGTTTCATTTAAAAATGTTTATTATTGCTTTTGGTAATGTTTTACATGTATTGTACCTCATTATACATTCATTATGCATTCATAGAACATTCGGTGCACCTTCATAATTATAGAACATTTATAAGCAGCATGTAAGTATACCTTACTATCCTAACATACTGTCACGTCCAGCCCCGTCCTACTAGTCTGCTCCCAGTGTTTCCCATGGACGGGGCTGCTAATCAGCCACGCCTATAGCTCATTGCTGTTACCTCGTGTTCCTGCCCCCTTGTTAACCAGCCACAGGTGCCCCTCGTTCATTCCTCTGTCTTTCCAGTGTATA
>JAAGVU020000035.1:19033009-19046806 GCA_011763525.2 Mormyrus iriodes | reverse complement strand
TGGAAGGTTCAGATCCAGAAAGTAAAAATCCACAACAAGTTATTGTTTCAACCAACGAGTTGAGTACTCTGTGACTGCGGCTCTTTATGCCCAACTGGTTGGTTGAAACAAAAACTTGGTCTGGATTTTTCCTTTCTGGTCCTGAATTACTTACCTCTGTTTGTTAGTAAAGGTGTTTTTAAACATTGGAATTCATGTGTACTTGTTTATGCCAAATAATGTGCATTTTGTCTTAAAAGGACAACATTGTGTAATTTATACTATACCTACAGAGGACTAGACTGACCCAGGAACAAGCAGAATAAGCAAGGCCCTTGAGTTATAGCACAGAACTAACACAGGTAGCTATGGCTTCTGTGCACTCAGTCATTTATTTGATTCAAAGTGATACAGTGGAGGAATACTAGTCTATAAAGAAAGACTTAATTGGCATCAAGCCTCGCTGCTGAACACTAGCCAGCCTCCCACATTGATCTGTCTCTTCAAACATAATGCTGCACAATGTTTGATGTCCTACAGCGCTCAATTTTGAGCTGCAAAAGAGATTGGAAACGCGACACAGCTGAGCTCGAATGACCAGTCCTCAATGGTGTTGAAAGGGTGAGAAGGGAGACGTTTGGCCTGAATCTTATGAGCGTTTATTTCAGTGTAAGAGTCAGATTAAAAGTTAAGTGATTACATCTGTGCCAACGGTGTCTTAGTATTATCATATAATCTGTAGCAAATTATAGTATTAATATTGATAATGAGATGATATCAATACGTCATTGTCACTGGGATGATGATGATTATAATTATTGTTATTATTATTAGAAGCTATAGTGGTAGTTGTATTGTTACTCGCCGTTATCTTAAAAATAATCACAATCTATTAGGTAAAACTTGTGCCTCAGGCTGCAGGGTTTGAGATTAATTTAATCTCTTCTGTATACATTCTACATGTTCTTTACACGTATGTAGGTTTCTTTCTTGGTGCCTCTGTTTCTTCTTGGAGCTTATGCTTCATGCATGTATGTTTCCTGGTGTCCCAGAATCACCTCCATGGCCTTGCTACCTCCACCTGCTCGGAATAGGTTCCCTGCTCACCTTCGCTTCTTGAGCATTAAGCGAATAGTGAGTGTGAATTATAAACAGTCGCGAATGCAGCATGGCTGCTGTATGCTACGCGTGCGCTAAGTGCCTCCGGCATTCCGCTTAGGATGACACGTCTGCTGTTGGCAGCCTTTTTGTCGGTGTTTGTTATTCCCAATACTTAAAAACACAGACACAAAAACGACAGAGGAGGGATGAGGCGGCAGTGCAGACTATACTCATTCCCGTGCCATGTCGAAGAATGCCAGGGAGGCAGGGTGTCTGAGATATAGCTGTAAAGCAGCGTGGAATGAAGTGTGTGAGCTGCCTGCCTCACTATTTACCGCAATGTTGGCTGCAATTAGAGTGTGTTTACACATAAATAGCACTTCACCAATGAATCAGTACCTGAGTGAAATATTTCACACCTTCCCAGCGAAGATCTGCTTATAAATGAAATATCAATATTCTTGATGCTGTGTGATAATGTTTTATGACATGATGGAAAGGGAGCGCATATGACTTCAAAATGAAAGCAGTCACATTCCACCAAAGTTCAAAGACCATGTATTGCATCTGTGTGCGACTTATTACATCTTAATACCGAAAGGTATGTTCCTGACAATAGGCAACCCCCTTGGTAGGGGATTACCACCATAGTAGCTGCTGTGCAGCCATTTCTTCTTGCTGAACCCCTCCATACTAAGAGGGGAATATGTTGGAGGCAGACTTCTTGGAGGACTGGAATATTTTATACACTATTTCAAGGGCTATGAGGATAACCTTTCCTGCTATAATACACATGGAGTTTGAGTAACTATTCCGATTACTCAGAGATACCAGTTTTATTATCATCCTCTCCAGGAAAATAGGACATGTTCGCCAGTGTTCATTTCAGCAGTTTTCATCTGTATGGTTTAGAATGGAATTGGTCAACTTCGTTTTGATCTGGTGTCCATGTTTCCAGCATACTGAACTGCACATCCATTGACGGACACATTCTCCACATCCCACTCATTCACAATGCATGATGATTTCTGGAAAAGACAGACACGTGATATAATTTCCATCATATTTTTCTTCTAATTACTTTTTTTCTTTTTTACTTGGTGAATTGAAAAGGGGAATTTCCAGGCTTGTTTGCATCAGATAAACTCATTCATAGCTCCAATGTTTATTTCATTTTCTTCTTCATTTGGACTTCTCTTCCTTTATTCTTTGGTCCCTGAAGATTGAAACAACAGAATTTGCACTTGTGGCCTATTTTGGATCACATGTGGAAAACAAACCTGGTCAGACATCATGTCCATCTGCAGACAAAAAGCGGGACTCTTTTGTTGTGATATTTTTTGTGCATTTGCCCGGTTGGATAGTCCTCTAAAGATGGAGCCTTTGAACCCAAAGTGACTTCAGGTAATAAGATTCATGTCTCTCCAGCATTCTCTGTGAATGGCTTTTGCCCCTTTACTCCTACACCCAGTGGATGATAAACCTTCTCTGTCATTTACATGGACCCGTGGTTTTCTGTATCAATGTGTGTTGTCCTTGGGGTTTTCTAACAAAAATAGCTGATGCAGAGATGAGAATCACCAGGGTATTTGGGGATAAGATGCACATGCAAACTGCTTGTCAGCGTCAAAAGGCGTAAATCTGCTGGGAGTGGCAGAAGGAAGTGTTTCAGTTTTAAAAATGTGCTCCTTATTTCCAATTTTGTTTTTTTTCGTTTTTTGATGTTCCGAAACACAAATCACTTCCACCTGTAATTTCTGTGATGTACTTGTCAGAATAAATTACATGTTATCATGTTTAACCTCACACCCCTGCACTGGATAAGTGATGTGAAGAACAAATGGGTGGGATTGAATTGGGGGGGGGGTGATGAGAACTTGATAACATTTTAACCTTTTACTTTCAAAAATGTATGCACGTCGTTCGGTGATACGAAATGTGTGTCACAATGTGTGATATTATGAACGTCTACAAGCTGTGTTATTTGGAAGACTTTAATGGCGAGGCAGCCATTGGTGAATATTTTACATTTATCAGTAGTTTAGCTTCTTGCAAAAATAATATTTATCTTAAGAAAGGTTACAGATTACAGAGGGGAGTTTAAACTAATTGGAAGCTTCATGCTTTTCTTTTAAAAAGTGCTATATTTTGAAAATCTATAAACGCCTCACTTTTTATTAAAGTCTGAGAAACTTACACTCTAACTTTTATTGATTTTGATATTTAATACCATTAACATTCTGAGCGTCCATCTCCATCCATCCATCCACCCAATTATCTGCTTATTTGGACGATAAAGTGCTTACAGAATGTCATGGGACACTTTCTTAATTCACTAAAAATATTGCAAATGTATTGATTTTATAATAAAAATCATTATATTATTCATTTGTTTACAAAAAATTTATATCTCATTAAAAACAACCAGTAGTTTTAAGAGACAAATGGAACCCCAAATTATTGTTCTAAAAGAGCTCTTCTGTATTTAAAATTCATCGACAAGCAGTCTCATTGAGCGCTTTTCAATTAGTAACACCTCTTCAGTAACAAAAAACACCAAACATTTGTGTTTAGTATTCCAAAAATGGCAAGAAAAGGACTGAATGAGTCAGTCAAAAAAAAATTAAAATAACAAGAAAATGTCTCTGTGGTAGATATGTATCGATATAGTAAACATTGCTTGTCAATGGCCTTTCCTTACGAAACCAATAAATTTGTAATATTTTTACTGAATTGCACAAATACCCCAAGACTTTCTGTGAGCACTTTATGTATAAAATGAAATTGTTCTGATGTTGTTCTGTGTTCCAGTGAGTTCTATGGACTGTCGAAGATGTGACTATGAGCACCTCTCTCACCTGACTGACCCCTGAGAAGGGATGCAGCCACCTTCTGTCTGGATGTGATCTGGATATCTGTGGTGCTGCCCCGTGGGTTCTGGGCAGTCAGGAATACAGTCACTCTCTGTGGTCCCGAGTAGAAGATAGTTGGTGGGGTAGGCAGTAATGAGGGACATCTCTGATATAGTTGGTGCTGCTGTGTGACCATGTAAGTGATTCTTTTTAAATCTGTGGCGTAGGAGGTAGACAGAGCTGAGGGAAATAAAGCCTTTGGATAGGTGACTGGGCAAGAAAGCTGGAACCGAACAGAGAGATCTAAATAAGGAAAGAGAAGTCAGGGAGAGTCAAGTATGGAGGGGTGCTTTTTACACACCATGAAAATCTACACTGGCTGAGAACAAGACAATGTGACTCGCACTATAGGAGATATGACTCTGCTGAAATGAGACTCCAGAATTCAAAGGTTGCCACCTTCAAAGTCATCGCATTGGCCCTGATGCACTTTCTCCCCATTCTCACGCTGCAAAACATCAATAGTTTGATAGTTCGATAGTCCAGGTTATGGTTGTTTTTAGATGTTTCCACCTGACCAAGTGAGTCTAGTTTTTCTCTAAAGTGAGGCCAATTTTTAAGAATCGTTGTGCAATTTACACTGTATGAATTTTATCTACATTATTCCACACTTTTATATGCATTATATGAAAAGAAATAGAATTTGGAGAACGCTGATGGAAACTATAATAGTAAACGGTAAGACAAGCATTATGCCAGTGTCCCTTTATCTCCAACAATAAGGCCCTGGTTATCAGCTGACAGTCACTTCCACAGACAGCCCTCCGCAGTCGTCTTCCTGTACTACAAGGAGGATATCTTGGGGGCTCATTCAGGTTGATCTTTTGCATAAATGTTTTCTTTGACATGGTGGATTTTTCCAGAGTTCGCTCTGGCTTTTGTTGTGCCATGCAGAGGACCCACACAGAGGAAAACGGTAGTTTGGTGCTCACCCTGTAGGGGGCACCACAGAAGCCCAAACTCTAACCAAAAGGAGCTACAATTTGTGCTGCTTTGTACTTCAGCCCTTCACTTCTTTGCTGAGGTAATTAGGCATAGTAAATATTTGCATGGTAAGTTACCTCACCCACTGTTTTTATTATAAATCATAATAGCAGAAATGCCATTGAAATATATGAATCATATCATGCTGCTTTTGTGTATTGTTCTGAAAGTTGCATATATTTGAATTTAAAATTATGTCTGAAAATTTAGTGTGAGGAACCACTTTTTCAAAGGTAAAGTCAACAAGAAGTGAAACTAGTTGTGTAGCAGTGTACCGAACATTGTTATATGCAGTCAGTAACTCAAAGGCAAATCATTACACTGAAAGAGAAATGCATAATATTCGGGGTGTTTCTAATTTAAATCTAAATTATTCCCATTCAATAGCTGTGCAGTTTTCTGCCACTCTGTTTCTAATGGAACATTAAATATAATTCTGAAAAGATTATTATCCAGTGAATAAGAATTATGGACTAGATATGCATCAGTAAAATAGACTGAGCTGAAATATGGTTTCTAGGACAGCAATAAAAAAATCAACTCCTGTTCTAATCTAATTATATAAATATTGAGCTGCTTGTCAATTAGCTGTAACAAATATGAGGTACTAAAATGTACCAGCAATTACTTATAACATTAACTGAAAGTGGATTTTTGTCAGAGACATGAATAGAAGCTTCATGGTGAGTAAGAAGGACAATGTGTTACAAGAACATATATGATATCATCAAGATCTATCACAGGAACTTTAAATGCACAAACACCCCAAGTGACCCTTAATTTTATGCAGATACGTTTAAAGAACCTTGTTCGATGGAATAACACATATGCAGATGTGAGAAAATAGGGGGGGGGTATATTTACCTGGGGACACAACCAGGGCTTGAAGAAAACAAGGTTATTTTTAAAACCTATGCATTCATATGATGACAGCCTAGGTAAGGCCAAAGTAACCCTGGCGTAATAAGACAAGCTTTCATTAGTTTCATTAGTTAAATGAGTGAGGATTTCGTTCCTCTGCCAAGAGGAATGGATGGGATGGATTTATGTAGTGACCGCGACATGTTCTGTTGGCCTGAGTCACACACTGAGCCATCAAATTCCCAAGGTTCCCCCGGGAGCCCAGTGACATTCAGTATACCTAATGCCATGTGATATATGGCAGTCAGGCACATCCCAGGGGGAGACATACTCCTCTGATATTTGCAGGGGATTGCATTTAAGATCCTTATGCACTTACGTGGATTGTTTCTATTTCAGGAAAGAATTCTATTACGAAATGGCTGTTTTGGTCGCTTCGCCTCTTTGTTCCTGCATTGTTGTCCTGCGTGTACTTGTGAAGCTGTGAGGAGAGCATATAGTTAATGATGCGACAATGCAGATCCTGATGCCATGCTACTGTTCATCTCTCTTTAGTGGGTTGTTTGGTTGTCCACACAGAAGTTCCACCACATCAGGCAGATTAATTAATACTTGGAGCACACCGTGGATCCAGGAATGGCTGATCTGGGATCTGCTTATTACTTTGTTTAAACGTGATGTGTACAATCATCTCTGCAAAGGAATCATCAGAGATTATGCAAATGCTGTTGATTAAATGTTGTTAACGTTACGGGAACGGCTATGTAGCAATACTCACACATACACGATTAATGAAAAATCCAAGCATTTCACACGTTAAACATTTAAGAGTCCGCAATGCATGGAGGAACACTGTACCTATTAGCTGAAGGTCATTAACCACCAGAATATATTGCCTGTACTCTATGTAATGTTTTTGAGGACCTGTACACCTACCAGCCTTACAATCGGATCACATATAAAGTGAATTAAATTAAAAGTGAATCTGTATAGAAACATGTATAACCATTTCTTGTGGCATTACTGGTTTAAGATCACCCTGATTCTGTCTGCTCCATTTCTCTCATTTCATGTTTATGGAATGAGGAAACGATTTCATTGAATGAATCAGTAAATCAGTAAAACTACCAATGAAGTTTTATTTGACACAATGTGCTTTTTTTACAAGCAGGTTACTGCAAAGAGTTTTACGTGTAATGTCTCCATATGAAATGATGGAAAAAAGAAACAGAATTCCCTTTTTGACCAATATTCCTAAACTTCTCAAATAATGTGATTAAGTTTACATAAGTCTAAGTCTACATAAAGAACACAACCCGTTGTTCATCTCTAATTAGTAATCTGTTACCGGTGCTCTCCACTAAGCTATCGTGAAAGTAAAATTTACTGACCCTCCGTCTCCCAGAGAATCATTATTATATATCGCCCTCTCCGGTGTGTTCAGAATGCAAAGACTATCAGACTTATAGTCAATAAACACCCGCTGCCACAGTTCGGTGTGTGTTTATGCAATTATATACCATTCTACATGCCTTTCTGGGGTTATAAACAGGGTATCTGTATTCCGTATATATACAAAATCAATGTGGACGTTTTTAAAAGGGAGTGTTGAAAAATCAGAATTATCTGGAAGCAACAATAGAAACTGAACTGTTTGTGTGATCTTGGTTAATGTGTTTTCAGATGGATAGTTTTGTTCCAATAATAATGTACAGAAGTAACAATCTTTCAGTGATAGGAATAAGACTGAGGTAGATTATAAACAACATATTTTAACTTACACACCTGTATGTGTCATTCTTTATCATAAGACTATCCCTGACAAAGTAATCCCTTCAAGGCTATTTGTATATGCCACATTTTGCATTATGCTCAATCACTCAAATGCATTTTTGCACTAGACCAACAAAATTTTTATATACTAAACTCACATCTGTCAGTTTATTACCCACATCATTAAAATATGCATAAATATGTTCATAAGCCTAAAATTTATATTTGAAAAAAAGTTAGTTGCAAAAATATCCAGAGACAGTATTGGCATCTACAATATATTAAAACTGACCCAATTGTCATCTTACATATTAGTCTTAATACTTGGACTGTTTTACACAAATGCAGTCTACTATATCCATGAAAACTGCAGTTAGCCTGTTTGTTTGTACACAGGCAAAGTCTGCCCAATGCACAGATGTTGCAGGGCAGGCAATTAATCTTACCATGTTTCAGAGATAGAACAGCGATTCTCAATGTAACAAAAATGTTCCACCTTTTATTGAATGGTGACAATAAATTGGAACAAGAATTTTTTCTTCAAAGACCTAGAAATTGAAAGCAATGGAACATCCACGAAAGTTCTGTAGTTTCATTTTTCTTGTTTAATGGCATGAAATTTGGCAAGTTTTTCCTGAACTATAAAACACAATAGTGGGGAGAACAGGACATAAGAACATAAGAAATTTACAAATGAGAGGAGGCCATTCGGCCCATCAAGCTTGTTTGGGGAGAATTCGACTCATACCTTAAAGTTGTTAAAATCACATCTAGCTCTGATTTAAAGGGACCCAAGGTTTTAGCTTGCACTGCACTAACAGGAAGACTATTCCATACTCTAACTACACACTGTATAAAGAAGTGCTTCCTCAAATCCAGTTTAAAATGTTCTCCAGCTAATTTCCATCTATGCCCACGAGTTCTTGTATTTGAATATTGAAGTAACTATTTGGTTGAATAGCATCCATACCTATTAGAATCTTATATGCTTGGATCATGTCCCCCCTTAATCTCTTCTGCTCAAGGCTGAATAGATTCAGCTCTGCTAACCTCTCCTCATCAGGCATTCCTCTAAAACCAGGAATCATTATTGTAGCCCTACATTGAACCCTTTCTAAGACAGTAATGTCCTTTTTATGGTAAGGTGATGAAACCTGCACACAATGTTCTAGGTGGGGTCTTACCAAGGAATTGTATAATCAGAGAGAAGTTTAGCTTGAACCCATCAGTGCATGCCTGGTGAGCCCACGCCTTCACTGGCAGCAGTATAGCCATAACTCTTTTGGTTGAGAGTAACTCTCAAGGCAAGCACTGTAGATGGCTTCCCCTGTTTTTGAATCTGTCTCCACTTTTTTCATCTTTTTTATGGCAACTGTACCTATTCCCACCAGCAATGATAAAACTAAAATGTTAGCTTGACACAACCTTGACACATGCTAGCGTTGCCATTTACAACTCAAGAAATCCATGATTAAAATCATATTACATTAGAGTTTTTAATTCACACAGTCAGGGCAGTATAAGAAAATATCTCCGACCATGAAAAATATCAATAACTACTCTAACACCTCCAAAATACCTTTTTGATGAAAAATCACGAGGGAAAGGTCACAAATGACTGCCTTCTGCTGCTGCTAGGGGGAGTGGCCAAATGAGCATATTCACAATCAGTTTCTGATTTAGTTTATTTCCGATTGTAGGAAGGAATTAGACATGGTGCTCCTTGTTGCAATCATCCTCATCTTGCCCTATAAAAATGTATCAAGTATAAATGTTACATTTTTATTTATTTAGCAGATGCTACACACAATAATGGGGGGGGGGGGCTTACTCAAGGACCCAATGGTGAAATCACTCAGCTGACCTTGGGATTTGAACTGGTGATCACAGAAACAGTGTCCTAACCTGTGGAGTGACACACAACCCCCAATTTATGCTACATAACCCACATTTTCTGTTTTTTGAATGAGAAGGATAAAAGCGAGCCAAGGACTTCAATGCCAATCCTCTCTCGAAGGAATCCCTCCCTGAGAGACAGCCATGTCACTTCTGTAAAGCGACGTTAAAACTATTTGCAGCAGAAATTAAGAGTCAGCTGCCCAGAAATCGATCACATTTTCGCAAATTGTGCAGATCACTCCAGAGACTCAGATAAAAAAGGACAGCCGGGAAGCGATACATAGAGATTGCACTTGTTATAAAGAGAAGGGAGTTACCATCTCTGAATTCCTTTATCTAGGAATTGAAGGAGAGTGAGCCAAGACTAACGCAGAAATACTTATACTCTGTGCTACTGAAAAGGATAGAATAGATGGGTTTGAATTAGTCCTTCTGTATACTTTCTCATTTCAAGCTTGTAATCCATCCATTCATTTTCTGTAACCACTTGTCATATTCAGGGTCATGGGGGGGTGGCACAGCCTACAGACACAAGGCAGGGAACAACCCAGGATGAAGAACAACCCATTGCAGGGCACACTCACACATGCACACCTCTGGGTAATTTGGTAATTCAAATTAACCTCTGCATGTTTTGGGACTGTGGGGGAAAACCCCACAAGACTGGGTGAACATGCCAAGTCCACATACATGGAACCCTAGCAAAGACTAGAACCCTAGACCCAGAGGAGGGAGGCAGCAATGCTAACCACTGCACCACCATGCCACCCCCAAGAGTATTACAACTGTAGCTTTTTTCCTTACATTTGTCTGCTTTTGTTATAGCTCACATTATTTCCATATGTAAGTCATAAATACATCTCACAGAGTGCACCTATATCTGTATAGTACATGGAAAGTGGGTGTCATTGGTGCTTTAGAGGGATAGGAATTGGCAATACATGCAATCATCCTCTAAGTGGTTAGAAGATTGTGCTCAGTGCATCCTGGGATAGGTTCCAGGCCAACTGTGATCCTGTTTTGAATAAACATTCGGAAGATGGATGAATTAAAAATATATTTATGAATCATCACAGCATCCATTATTATTACTATCATTGTTACTGAGTGGCACTATTGTCTCGCACAACTCGGGTTCGACTCTCGCTCCCACTGTGTGTGGAGTTTACATGGTCTCCCCCTGCTGTGTGTGTATCCTCCAGAGACTCCAGTTCCCTCCTGTAGTCCAATGACATGCTAATAGGTGCGTCTAAATTGCCTGTATTGTGTTAGTGTGTGTGTAACTGCAGAAAGAGTGCTGCTTGAGGGTACTTTACGTTCATGGGATTTTTACTTACACAGAACTGTTAGGAAGGAAAATGACTGGTTCAGAGAGATAATCAATCATATTGTAGAGGAAGGGGTACCAAGACTTTTGACCGGTTGGTCCTGCCTCCTCTAGTTGCTTGGACCCACTTCCTCTACAATATGATTGGTTCTCTCTTTGAACCAATCATTCTTCCTTCTGCGTTCAGAACATTTTTAAGTAATACTCCCAACCAGCATACTTTACAGTACCTGAAATTTATTTTACCGTTAGCCTTTTGTTTTCAGAATCATCACATCTGGATATGATGATGAACACAGATTCCTGTCATTTTATCACCTCTGCATCCGAATAAATTAAACAGGAAATCAGAAAAAACTCCTATGTTAAACTTTCGCTTTCTCCTCAGGGTCCCTCTTGTGCACAGATCGTCTGCTACATAAAACCCAGGACTGGCTTGAATTTCACAACACATGATATATGCTTCATCGTTAGATTGCATTTGTATGCAAGCTTAGGGACTGTGTTGGAATTTTATATATTTTAATATGCCCAGCATACATTTACTGATGGTTGGCAGCCCTGTTTGAATCCTTATCTAAACCTTATTAAAATGATATCATGGATCTACACTCTGACAGATGTGCGAGATAAACACTTTGCGTACTCATGTTCTGAAAAATGTTACCATTTCAAAAAAACATCAGTGGTAATAAGTTAATGTATCCCCTGTATAAAAAAATATACCATTATTTTTCTCCCACTATCTGCAGTTAAAACTTTCTGCAGGAAAAAAAAAAAATGCTGACTTTTAGGTCTCTTACCACTAGGGGCTAAATAAGGCAATCCAGATTGGAAACAAGCATTTTGCTTCGGGGCTCAACAACAATTCTCTACTGGCTGTCGATCAAACTAATAAACTAAAATAATTGGACAGTAAATGTGACTACTGTTTAAATGCTATTTCCGGGCATCACGCCAGATAAGCGGTTCGGCTACAGTCTTCAGCAGGCTCTAAAGCAGGATTATTCAAATCACGGTCCTCAAGGGCCAGGCAGTACTGATTTTACAGCCTTCCTTTACCTGTGAACCAGGTGTGAAGCCTCTGTGGCCAATCACAATCAGTAATTATTAAACTAGCTACCTGAAAGAACTGGAAACAAGGCCTGCATTTGGAATCAAAGGCCAAACTTGAAGAGCTCTGCTCTAAAGATTAGCACAGGAGAGTAATAACGCTGTTTCCCATGGGCATGTGTGGCTAACATTACAGGAGATGGATTCACATATGCAGTGGAACTTGTTACGATCCACCTAACATACATTAGACTTTGATAAATCGCTAATGGAGACATGGCTTTTTTCCTGTTCCTGTCTGCTGTTCCAGGGGTGAGAACAGAACAAACCAATCTGAGGAAAGACATGCAAGATCCAAAACAGCAAAAAAAACTTTAGGTACCTATAAAGCGCTCCATGGAAATCTAATATATGAAATAATACTTTTAGAAACAATTATTTCCACTGAATTGGGCAGGGGTGGGTGATCTTATCAAGAAAGGGGCAGTGCGTATGCAGGTTTTTGCTGTAGCTCCCTAATTAGATTGCTAATCAGAGGACTTATTGGCCGAAAAATCTTCACACCTGGGTTTGAACAGCTGTCTTAAAAAACTTGCATACACACTGGCCCTTTCTGGATAAGTTTGTGGATTAGGGTAACCAGATAATTCAAGTCAGGGAAGATATTTTGAGCTAAGACAGGATTTGTAAACTACCATTTCAATTAAAAGGACCTGGATATCATTTAAGCACTGAGTTCTTGCTGTGTGCTTATTGGTCAGTCTCATATAATCATGCATGTGCCACTAATGTTAATGTGAAACAGCTGAATGAGTCATTCAATTAGGGAAACACATCAGTCAAAGAGCAAAAAGAACTGAAATATTTAGTCAAGCACAAGAGCCGTTCCGTTTTTAAATAATTTATAAAACCTGAAATAACTCAAAGTGCCCTTCCTCACATGGATTATATGGGCACCCTACCACTGATCCACCTTCTAAGATATAGAATCTGTTAAAGGAGGCTTAATGAAGAAAAGGTGTTATTGAGCGGGTACCCTGTAATGGACTGGTATCTTGCCCAGGGTGCCCGCTGCCCTGTGCTACCTGGTGTAGGTTCCAGGCTCACCGAGACTCTGCACTGAATAAGTGGTTATAACCTTATAGCCTGCAGCATACGATTAATTAGACTGGGTTCCTCAATACTGGAGGTTCCCCTGAAAATGAATCCTTATAATATCACTGGCTCACAGCTAAACTTTAAGCACAGTACTACTAGCACGTGATACGAATTTCAATGTTAAAGCTTTTTGGAGAAAAATATAATACATTTATTTAAGTGGAAAAACTATAATAAAGTAATATGGTGGTGTGATAATTTTCAAAACTCCCTCCCTCTTAGCTTTAATGTCCTAATTTGAAATTGTAAACACGTAATATAATAATGCAAGTAAACTAGGAAAACCTGAATGCTCAACAAAAGAAAGATCAACTTTGTTGTCATAGAATAAAGAATCCCCCACATGCACATTTTATTTATTGCACCATAAATACACAAGTTACACAAGGTTTTTGAGGACACTATTTTCCCATGATTCTACAGTTCTGGAAAAAAAAACAAAACATGCAGGTATAATTTAATTTTGGATTTAAAGAAGTAGCTTGTCTTTATTTCACCAAATGGGGAAAAACTAACCAGTCCTTGGGACAGAATTTGCAAACAGGAAAATTGGGACTGTTTACTTAAATTGTAAGTTAAGTAAGATAGTTTTCTAGCTCCCTTCCCTAATGGTGGAATGAACTGCTGAAGCACGTCTGGTCATCAGACTCTCTCTGCACATATGAGAAGCACCTTAAGACCCATCTGTTCCATGAATTTCTCCACTAGCCTGATGCCTCTTTACATTACCGGAATGTTTTTATGTTGCAG
>JAAGVU020000035.1:18992343-19016795 GCA_011763525.2 Mormyrus iriodes | reverse complement strand
ATTATCCAATAGGAGGCTCGTACCTATTTGCTTAGTTAAATCCAGGTGGCGACTTTTTTTTTGGACGGGCAGTGTATCTCTGTACTTTGTGTTGCACTGTAACTGAAGTGTAATGTCTACCCAGTAAATACATTTTCATAATTTTTTACTGTTCTGAAATGACTATCCCAAGTAGATTCCTCAGTAGTGATGGTGTCACAATTCCTGGCCAGGAATAGTGCCCACTAGGGCACTACAGTGACATCCTGTGACATTAAGATCTAATGACTTTAGTTCTCCCACTAGCTTTCTCACTTGTGCCGCTTAAACAAAATTATATTATTAACCTAAATTATATTATACAGTGAAGAACTGCCATGCAGCCTCTGAGTTGAGTCAGGCACACTGAGCTAAGTCAGTCCTTGAGCCAAATTGGCCAAACAAGCTGACATTGACCAAGTTTGTATCTGCCTTGCAGTCCCTGAATTGGGGTCAAACTGGTTACACATTGTGTCCGTGGTTATCCCTTAATCAGCCCCAGTAAAACCTGTAAAACACCAAAACCCAGAATGATCAAGGTCAAAAAGTAATTAGATTGACTTTAAATTATATAGTGATCATATTTAGGCACCCGAAAAACAAATGTCTAAATAAAAATAATTTGGAATCAGAAGTATTACTTTTTTCTGAAGCACAGGGAGAGACCTGTATGCATGTATAACTGCAATTGGATCTGTCATTGAACCCATGGGTGGTTTACTTACATTTTAAAAACTACAGAATGATATCTACAACAAAACTACCACAAACTACAACAACAACAACAATAATAATGTATCCTCCAGTATATCCTACAATGCCACAAGGGCAGGAAAGAAGAAAGCCTGACCCCTTGTTAATAAGTCACAATGCATGTCTAAACTGTCCTGTGAGGAAAGTGATAAGACAGAATGAATAGCAGAAGGCTCTGAAAAATTCACAACGCATTTAGGGAAGGCAATTAGGCATCATAACTAAAACAGAGGAGGGCAGCTAAATATTACTGAACCAAATTAAATTAGCATAAATGGAGATGCACAGGCATTACAGTGAGATAGTTAAATCGGCCTTTATAAACAGATTGCACAAGGCAGGTCTTAAAAATAAGCAGAGCAAAAGCTAATCAATATGTACAAAATATTTCAATGATGATGGTTTTGTTGACTGCTGTTATTATTACTATTACTATTATTATTATTACAGTTGTAATTTTTATTATCATCAAGCATACTATGTAGAGAAGCTTCTAGAAGACATATCTTTCTGATACTGTTCTGTGTTTCTTTGCAGAAGGATTTTTCCTCTGGATGCCTCAGGAGAATCACCCATCACTTAGCTGTCTCGCAGCCTGAACCTTTGGCCTCAACTGTCTTGTTATCCTGTCACTAATGCGACTAATTATCACAGAGGAGGACCTATACCTCCTTCTGTCATGACCCAAATACCCGTTCCTCCATCCACTTATAGATGCGCAGCTGGCCAGGGAAGGAAGGCACATTTTCATAAAACATCATAGGAGAATCAGGACCAAATGTTAGATGGTTGTTAGGAGTTCTTCTAAAAGAATTACCAAATTCCATCAAAATCCTATATTTTTCAGTCATCGATGCCTGAAATATTAAACTAATCTGTAAAATACTGGGTTTTATAAAATGTATTGTTCACTCAGGACAATTCAGTGTCATGCAACACCCACTAAAGGTTGTAGCAATGGAAAGGTCACGTTCATTCCAGAGATTAACCGCTGTTTAGGGCACACATTTAATACACAACCTTTACCACCTCTGGCAGCTACTTCATTTTTAAAAGACGTGACAAGAAAATTTGTTGCCCAAAATAATATTAACGTGCAACAAGTTGGTCTTGTTGAGCAACAAAATGGCATTTAAAGAGATTCTAGGGCATATATGGTTTTCCATTAATTGACCAGTACTACAAAGAGGCCATTAGGGATTAGTGATTAATCTAGTATGGACAGAATAGGAGGAACGAAAACCACAGATTTATACAGAACTACCCCAATGCTTCAGCGTTTCCAAAGGAAAACGTTTTGCAATTAATATTCTTTGGGCCGTTTGACTCATGATGGTGACTGCACTCTGTAATTAAACATTTCGAAAAGCTTGATATGAAATTCAACAGCTTATTGATCTATTTGGAAGAGGATAATGCTAACAAAAGCCTTTTTCTTCAAATGTATCGCTTACAGATTCTCCTACTGAATGACAACACATAGGGGTAAATAACGGCACCTATGCCAGCAATGTTATGTTTGAAAGTATCATTGTACACATTGGACATTAACAGCCATTTGATTCAATTTAGTTAACCAAGTAAAACCTATCTTAATATTAACTTAATATTTTAAACATTAAGACACAGGTGTTCAGAGGTATAAATCGTAATATGATGATGATGATGATGATGATGATGATGATTTATCATCATAAGCAATATTTCATCCCACTGGTGATGTATAATAACATAAACAACTTAAAGTGAATTGTTAAAAGGGACCAAAAAAGTGCATGGTTTTTGTGCCTTACAGCAAAAACTGATGCACGTTTTTATAAGATGCAGACATAAAACACAGAGGGATAAACAAGCAGTGAGATGGATTAGCTTTTTATCTGTCAGGAGCAGACAGTCCTCAACATCAGCTCTTCACTGTTATGCTCAATCAAAATATGTCATTACCTTAAATTCCCAGGTGACACTATCAAATCACATCTGTTATATTCCATTTCTCTCACTCCTCTGGGACACAGGAACTCCTCCCAATCATAGAAATATCTGATTCTTTAGAGAGATTGGATTGTTGTTGGAGCTGAGATGAGCAAGATAGGGGGATTAAGTGTTAATTGGAACAAGGGCACAAGGAGCTCCATGTACCATTGAGCACAAAATTAAATTATCAGTGTACACTGTTACTGTGTAATATAAAGCATTCCAGGCAAGTAAGAGCCTGCAAATTATGAAGTCTTAATGGCCCTAGTGACACTGAAGTAATAGCCAATTGCACAAGTATACCGTCATATCCCTGCCCGTCCCCTCCCTGTCATGGCCCTAACAGGCTACGCCTGTTACTCGTGTATCCCTCTTGTCTTGCCTCTCGTACCTGACCCCCATAGAGAGATCACTCCCAGCTGCCTCTTGTTAGTCCCTTGTTTGTATTTGTACGTCGTCGGTCCTTCATGTTGCTTATGACCTCCCTTGTTCCAGTCTTCCCATTTTGATCCCTCACAATCCTGTTTATTTCCAATCTCTGTTCATTGGGTTCAATAAACCCTCTTTTGTTTTGCCACAACACCCGCCCTCCAGTCTGTCATCCTGTATGTGGTGAAATATATAATGCCATATTGGTGGAATCTGTAAAGTTAGTAAAATGTACCTGAAAATACGCCTTGTTGTGCACTGGAGCACTATAGTGGAGTTAAAGTTGCAATGTAATCCACTAACTGAACTGCATTCACTGATTACAATAAGTGATAAGAATGCCTTTGGCTAGGGACCAGACTTTATTTTAAGTATGAGAATGTTTGAAGACTTCACATAAATCCAGTATTGACATGTACCTGACCTCTTGAAAGCATCCATCCATAAAAATGAGTTAATTATAAAAATGACAGGAAAGCATAAAAACACTTTAAATCAAAATCTGACATTTTGGGTCTGCAAATATTCTAACCAGGCAGGATGGTGGTGCAGTGGTTTTCACTGTTGCCTCACTCCTATGGGACCTGGGTTTGAGTCTCTGGCTGGGTTCCATATGTGTGCAGTTTGCTTGTCCTCCCTATGTTGTCGTGCGGTCCCCCACAGTCAAAAAACTTGCTGAGTTACCAGCTTGTGTGAATGAATAGTGTATGAATGTACCCTGCAATGGGTTGGTGCCCCATCCTGGGTTGTTCTGTGGCCTCCAGGAAAGGCTCCACCACCCCAACCCTATATTGGACTTATAGTTACAGAAGATGGATGGATGGAAATATTCCTACCATACTCTAAAATGAGCCATATTTAGGATGCCTGTGTTAATTTTCAGAAATGATTTGTCAGAAGATATTCATAGATCTGTGTGCAGGTTTGGAGGATTATATTAATGTCAATTTTTACTGATTTTAATCAAAGACTTCACTGATGAAAGGTTTCATCTAAAATGAGCAAGCCGGGCAGTTGAGCAGCAGATTCAAATCGTTTCAGAAATTGCCATCATTTGATTGGATGCTCTAGTCTGGATCAGCATGTGTGAAAAACAAACAGCGTCAAGCACCCATAACCCAGCAGACAGCACCCGAAGGCAGACAGCGCATGATAAAAAAGGACCAGATGGGAACCTAAATATGCATTAATAGATATGTTTTAACACACCACGCGGTTTAATAACAATTATCTAGCTTCATGATGCCCTCTGAAACCAATTAAAAGCATAGAAAAAATTATGAATTCTGTGGTTTGTACCAAACCTTTCGAAGCAGGACATGAGAGGTGACATTATTCACAGGGATCTCTGCAATGACCTTAAGAAGGGCTTACACCTGACTGCACCATCACTACCAGGAACCCCCCCCCCCCCCCCAGTACATCAGTGATTATCCCCAGGGTCTGAGACAATGCAGGCATTTGTATTTTAAAGCAAAAAAAGAAGTCTGAGTTATAGCATAGCATTGTAGACCTGGTTCCAGAATAAGGGCCAGTATTGATTCAGCTTGTGTTTGCCTGCAGTGCATGTGGCCCCCAGGCTCTTCACGACTTCCTCTGACAGGTGAGTGATGCCCGGAGGCACCAGGTGAGCAATCCTCGTTTGAAGAGACCTGGAATCCATCATCCATATTGCATTTTGATCGATGGACACGAGCATGGAGAGTGTGTGACATGCATAGGCAAATGAGGGCTGCAAGTGTACTATACTAGCTATCCATATGAAAATATGTTAAGCAAAATGCTCAAGAGTTACATAGGATGAGTGTTTTCTATGTTTATGTACAGTCATGCTTAAATATCTAAAATTTAGTTTTTACATTAACCATTGTATGTATATAATTACCCCCCCCGCCTCGGGCTTATCGGGGAACCACTCTCTGAGGCTAAATTGTCTCAAATCTGCTGGAACTGCCCGTTTGGCTGTGTATCCCCACCTGCAGGCATTATCCTCGAAGCTGAAAGAGCACACGCATCACAATAGCAGTTCTTTCAGTTTCTTACTACCTATTGTTCCTCAGAGTCACATCATAAGCAGTGCATGGCTCTCCACCATCATTTTCTGCTGTGCCAGGCATCCCTCATAAGTCCAGAGTGGGCACACAAGAAAGGATAGGGCGAATTTCATCCGATAAATATGACCATATCCACTGAAAACGAGACCTCCATCAACAGCCCGTAATACCTGTGCCATGAGAAAAAACTGCAGAACCCTTTGTTGTTTAAGTTTAATGAAAGGACACAAATGTCAAACACATAAACAACCCGTCTAAGGCAGTCAGCCTTGGTATGAATCAGAAGGGACGAGGGGTTGCAGCAATATGCTGCATTTTAGAAGGGAAATAATGGTAAACATCCTAAATATTGTGAGAGAGTTTGTGAATTGGGATTTCAAAGTAATATCTCAGAATATACCCGCACTCAATAAGTAAATGACAATGGGTATTCTTGCCTTTAATACAAGAAGTACTCTTCTCCCTGAAGTCCCGAAGACACTCTCCTTGATTCAGGATACTTTAACAAAGGGAGAAGCGGCGCATTGTTCATCTTCAATGTTACAAGTGAGGCTCTCCATCACTCAGCAGTCTTGTTATTGGCAGTTTAGAATATGATACTTTCTCTACAGCACAGGGAAACATATTTACATGAATACGATTCTAGTAACATAAAGGAATTAATTACATTAATTCACATTACATATTAATTAATTATTATATCATTTTAAATAAATAAATGAAATGATTTTACAAAAATAAAACCTGTTTCAGTGCAGCCGTTATCATCTTCCTCGCAAACCACGAGATTTCTCATAAGTTTACTTGACAGTGAGGGACGCCCAGTAATTTGCAAGACATTAAGGCGGTAAGACAAGGTTGAAGAACGGACAGACAGTTATGACACATGCCATTTCAAGTCAGAATCGTCTGTGACTGCATTACTCATGCTGCATGATGAGATATAGAAACATTTTGGAATTAAACTGATTCATCCTCTGTGTCATTCCATGGCCCGTGTGACCTCGCTCTGATTGGCTTTGTCATAAAATTCCATTTGAATCCATTTTTTTCCTGTCCCCATAGGGCAGCTCCCATGGCGTAACTGATCCACTTCTCATTAATATCCCATCCTTGTTCCGGCAGATTCCACCTCCCAGACTCTGCCTCCTCACTCTGCTCATTTTTTGTCATGCCCCTGTAACCTTCCAGTGCCCCTGCTCTCACCTATGTCTCTCACACCTGCTCCTCTCATTCTAGCTGGGAAATTATCAGGATCCTGACCCCTTACACCATGCCACTTTCTAATCTCCCAAAAAAATGACCGTCAGCCCATCACTATTCTGACTTTCGAAAGGCTTTTCTACTTTATTACTACTACTTCTGACACACAACTGAGTGTCGTTCCTAAATCATATATTAATTCTAAACTATGGTTATACCTATTAAACTTCCCCTGTTATACATTTATATAAGAGTATTACAATAACATGATGAGGGTCCATATTTTGGTTTGATGACTTTAAAAGATTGCGTCGCTGTTGTAACCCAGCTATTTAATGCATGATAAAATCATTCCATAAAACTGGACATTTCAGGTCCAGAAAGTAAAAATCCAGACCATGATTTAGTTTCAACCAACCAGTTGAGTACAAAGAGTCATAGTCACACAGTACACAACTGGTTGGTTGAAACAAAATCTTGGTCTGGATTTTTACTTTCTGGACCTGAAATTTCCACCCCTGCATAAGATACATTCATGTCCAGGTGAAGGTATATGAAATAATCTGCATTTCAACACAACGGGGAATGATAAACAGATGATGTACTGCACTGCAACATTGATCATGCATTTATAAAAATTTTGTTCTTTTTGTCACCTCTGTTGGCCCGTTGCTTCCATGTCAAGGTTTTACAAAGAGAATCATTCAACCTGATTGGCCTTCAGGAGAGTGCTGACTGTTTGAAAGCTGACCAGTAAGCTTGGGGTAGAGGAACACTTGACTGACCCAAGGATGCCCTCTCTGCTCTTATAATTACAAGGATGATGGGGGTGACTGATGCATGGAAGATAAAAATAAGGGAAAAATGTCCAGTTAAAAGCAGCTTTTTTTGTTACCCAGGGCTAGAGAGCCTGAAAATAAATTAAACAAAGCGTCCATCTGCAGAGATAGTGTCAGGTCCTGCTGGGACGCTAATGGCTGGATGTCTTGGGATGATTTGTCCCATGCCCTGGGTATGCACCTTCATGCTGCCCTCGAGGCTGTCCGGGGAATATAAATTTCTCCTGAACTGCTCACACATCCCCTGGGCACATTTAAGCCTTTCTTTTTCATGGTTTTCTTTTTGACAAGTAAAACAGAAAGGCAGTTATACCACCAAAACTGGGTCAGGTTTGTTATAGACCTTGCCGGCAGGAGAGGGTAAGAGCTCTCCCCATCACCTGTGGAGTCTCTCTCCATCGCCTGTGGAGTCTCTCGCCATCGCCTGTGGAGTCTCTCGCCATCGCCCGTGGAGTCCCTCCCCATCGCCTGTGCAGAGTCCCTCCCCATCGTCTATCACCATCCTGGAGTGTGATGCTTAGCATTTTCCTCACACCGCATCTTTGCCATTCTGTTGCCTGCCATGGGTCCTTCTGGGTATATTCACATACTTCATCATCACCTTTACAATGCACATCATATTAATGGAATCCATTCAGTAGTAAAAAGTGGAATTTGACTCCTGATCTTAATTCAAATGATGTGATGTTTGAATTGGTCACTGCAGCAGGTTTCCTGGGAGTCGGGCCCCAAAGAGGTGGATGGAGACTTCTGTGCTGTTTGAGTAGAGAAAGCTTCTATAGATAGGACAGCATGGTAAAGCTGAATGGGAAGCATATAAGAAGCTAACAGTCATTATTTGGGTAGCCAGCATTCTCATTCCACTCATACATTGGCACTGGAATTGAGGCCAGTTCTGGGAGGGTTCTGCTAATAGAAGATACTGCATTAGGTAATTGGTAGCTTCATTAGCTTTGGTTGGTTTTCTCTGATACATTATGTGTTTATTTAAACTCATTGTCATACTGAAGACTGACTGCACTGCTAGGATCCTATACTGGAAGCAGTAGGTGAAAGCCTATAGCAAGGCTATGCAGGAAGGAAAGACACAGGGAAGTGCTACAGGGCTCAGTAGAAGTGAGGACATGCTAGGATTTAACTCTAGGCAAAAATCTATAAGACTTTAAAATTACAGGAGGGCATAAACTGGTTGGCAGTTATATGGCTCTGCCTTGGGTACAATGTATCTGCCAAGCTTTGGGACTACTAGTTGCTATGGCTCTGGTTGTTCTCAAGGCTCAGCTTTTCATTCTGGTTATAGAGCTACCTTATTAGGCTTATTAGGGTGCCTCTAGGTTTATCCAAGGGAAGGCTTCTTAGCCACAGCTTTGTGAAGCAAGGATACTGTTTGCTTCTGATCGAAGCACACAGACCTCTGTAATCCATCGATTCAAAGTCCTGGCAAAGTCTTATCTAAGGTGGGGCAAAGGGCTATTTTGGGTGATGTGTAAGCCTCAGTTTGATTGTCTCGGGCATATAATGAGCTTTTCCTCCTAGATGTGTGACGCTAAGATAGATATTGACTCAGTGTACCTGATCTCTCCGCTCATTCCAATTCTGCTTTATTTTTAGTCTCTATAGTAATTTATCCTTAGCCTGAAAGTACTTGTTCCTCTGACCTGTGCATTTGGCTTCAAGTAAACGGTTCAATAATCGCCTTGGGTAATTCCTTGTCTTTGCTGTGTTTAGTTTACCAGTGCATATTTGCTAGCAAATTCAAACAACTAAACGGTAAGTTCTATTAATTGAGATGATTCAGACAAGAGGTGGGGACATAGAACAGCAATAGAAGGTGTCAGTCAGGAAGAAGCAGGCCCTTGTATTATAGACTTTTCTTATTCCTTTGTTTCTGAATAACATCATATACAGTACTAGGTTCAGATCAATGATTCTTAGTCAGGGATTTATCTTGAGGTCATCATTATCATTTAAGGTAGAACTGCTCTTAATCCCCCGCTCTGAGATTAATAACTCCTACAGTGACAATGTGTATGCTTACTGAGGTCAGTATATGGCTGCGGGTATACATACTGAGGTCAGTATAAAATACTCTATTTGAATTATTAGCACTGGATTCAACCTAAAGATGAGTTAAGGATGAATTTTAAGGCTATGGGCAAGTGTTTTTTCAGATAAATTTTTGTATGCAATTGATTATAACTTGAGAATGAATGAACTAGATGTTATAGGCAGTTTTTAAAATTATAGTATGTGGGTAAAAGTACAATAGTTTTAATTATATTTTTGACTTTACCACCTTAGATGTACTACATACTGTCAGGATCAGTCCCTTCCTTGTCTGTCATTTCCTCATTTGGCCAGCAGGTGTCACTGGCCATCCCAATCTTTTCTCTGTGGCCTTAGGTCTTCACAGTGACTATTGTTTTCCCCTGCTCCCTGGGCCGCCATGTACTTAAATGAGCTGAGACTGCAGTTGAGAACCAAGCATTCCTGACCGTAGTTGTCTATGTTAGTTTGTGTTTTGTGCCCCGGATTTCTGTTTTATATAGCCCTTTGTTAATTATGTTATCTTATATTTAAGTATTTCAGTATTGGTCCTTGCTGTTGTTCCTGGTTATCCCTGTCTGTGTCCAGTTGTGTCCTGAAATCCCTGCTATCTCCTGTATTATTTATGGTTCCTGATGTTTGAGTCCTTAGTGCTTAATGATTGATAATGACACTCACTTGTTCCTTATAACTCTTAGTCCCTGGAATTTAGTTAACTGGTAACGATTCACATCTCTCCCTGGTATAGTGCTCATCACCTGTGTATATAGTTATCTGCCCTTGCCCTGTTTCCGTGTCAGTCATTGTATGTGGTACTTGTATGTGTTCCCTCAGTATTACTTTGTGTTAGTTTTGGCCTTTGTTAGTTTGTGGCGTAACCACCTGCCTTGGTTTAGACCCTTTGGAACCCCTTTTGTTTTTGGTTCTTTTACATTCCTTCGCAATAAATTTCCCTTTGTCATGAAAGCTGCCTTGCGGCTTGTCCATCAAGCCTCGTCAAAACAACATACTGGCATTCACAGCAATTTATTTGAACGTGCAATTTTATAAGGTTCTTATAAGGAGTCTCTAGTGATCAAATGAAGTATTCTGCATTTTGGAAATTTTCATAATGGTGAGAGAAGCATTTCACCTACACCACATCCCCCTCACTAGTTCCCAGCTACCACATAGGTGAACCATTACCTTAGCTCACAGTGGGGTTGATTACAACTGGATGAATGTTATATTTATATATGGTGTATCTTGATAACCAAAGTGTTACAGAACCAATGGGTAGCCCCATTAACCACCACCACCGTGTAGCACCCACCTGGATGATGCGTCGGCAGCCATTCTGCTCCAGAACACTCATGACATAGCGGCTAACATGGTAGAAGAGAATTCAGATAGATATAAGGGATAATTAGGAGGCCAAATCTGAAAAGGCTCCAGTGGGCAATTTTAGCCTACTGTAGGCATCAAGGTACCACCCCTACTCTTTTGAAAGATGCCCAGGATCTGATCTCAGACAGTTAGCACCTTGCTTTTGCCAGAACACTCATGACACAGCGGCTAACGTGGTAGAAGAGAATTCAGATAGATATAGGGGATAATTAGGAGGCTAAATCTGTAAAGGCCCCAGCAGGCAATTTTGGCCTAGGCATCAAGGTACCACCCCTACTTTTTTGAACGATGCCCAGGATCTGACCTCAGACAGTTAGCACCTTGCTTTTGCATCTCATCTGAAGCACACCACCATTTTTATAGCACAGTGTCCCTGTCACAGCACTGGGATCCACACAGAGCACATGATGGGCTAACCTGTTGGCCACAACTACACCTCTTCCAACAGCAACACTCCTTTCCTTAATGGTCTCCCATCCACATACTGTTCAGGCCCAGGGCTGCTTAGCTTCAGAGGAACTACCTAGTCAGAAATGCAGATGGTATGGCTGTTGACTGGTTTAAAGAGTGATGATTTATGTTGAACTGGTCAGGAGCACAATGTGGCATGTGGCCACCCTTACTTAACTGGAAGACAGGAATGTTAATTAGTTTGAGTAGCATGATTTTGAGAAACCACTTGCCTTTTCAAAGTCCTCTGGTCATATCTTTTCTACTTTCCTGTTACTTGCATGAAAGCTTGCTTTCATATTTTTCATGTGTCTGTCTTAACTCTGCTTCTGTGTCCTTTCTCTTCCAATAAATTGTCACTTGTGTAATATATGCTTCCCTGTATATGATACATCCTCCATAATTTAAGTATTGTTTCCTATTCTCCCAGAGAGCTATGCTGCTGTTCCCCCACTATATTTTACTGTACAAGAAATCAATACCTTAGAGAATTACTGTACTGTGACTAATAATATTGACCAAAACTGGAACACCAATTAAAGCTAACACTGCCCTTCTTGGGTGTAGTTTACTTTACTGTTAATGTTTATTTATGTCTGTTGGAAGCCTACACTAAGTGTCACTGCCAATAAAATCTCCCCCCAGTCTGAGTTCCTATTTAAAACAGTCATAATCGGCCAATAGTTACTTAATGTAAATTATGCGGCTGTGACAGCACCATCATAGTAAACAGTTGAAAATCCAGGTGGACAATTGGGTGTAGACAGTTGAAGATGAATGGTGCAGAACAATGGAGATTTATGTGAGACAGCTGCTCCTTTCACAGTGGGACGCACTGCATTCAGTTACAATGAGCTTCCAAAGCGGAGACAGACACTGGACTTAGAAAAAATAACAAATGTGCACACACACACACACGTCCTTCCATCGATCCATCTATCTTCCAACCACTTATCCAGTGCAGGGGCTCTGGAGGTTATTCCAGGCAGTACAGCGTAGGGGTATACCACTGACGGGATGCCAGCCCATCGCGGACAGACATAAACAAACATAATCACAAACAGTTCACTATTTAGAAATGCCAGTTCACCTAAATTGAGGTATTTTGAATAGAATCCGGAGGATGTCAAAGGAAACCTGCTTGACACACGGAAAACAAACATGCAAATGAGCAAGCTTACCTACTGTCTTCCTCTGGAAAGGATAATGTAATGATCTATATATTAAATGGATTATTTTTGTGCTATACTTAAGCTGAGAATCCTTTCGCCTGCGCATACTTCTCAACAGACAATGTGTGTTTTGCAGATAATGCTGAAATGCATCCTGGCACTGGCCTTTTAAATGTGCCATTTGCTAGAAAATTTCTCTCTGTTCCTGTTTTCTCTCTCTTCATGTTTTCTGTGAGCTTCCAGCTACGAACAGGGTCATTGCCAATGATCCTTTATAAGTTTGGATGTACATTGTCGTAAGCCTTTCATACTGATGTTGACAACTGAAGTGTTCTAAACTTACCTAATACCTATATTCAAACTAGACACTATAAAGCAATACAATTGTTAGCTCTATCTCATGCAACTTCTATAGCAGACAGGACACAGAAAGCATCTAAAATAAGTGTTTAATGTAACTGCTTATCTGACACTTTTATCTCAAGAAAGACCAATTTAGGTAGCTAGATATTTTACTGGAGCAATTTAGGTGTACTACCCGAGAGCTCATTTTAGGATTTAAATCAGAACAGAAACGTGAGCTTTGTTCCAAAGAAGCAATTAATTTTGCAGGTCTATGTCCTGCAGTTAATTTAGAAATGGTTTTGTTTTTGAGAAAGTAATTTTCTTTTAACGTAGTAGACGGTCATTGGCTCCAACAACCACTGTTTTATAGCATAAAACTGGAGCCCAGACTTACCAAGGGCTCTTGCTCTTCCCTAAAAGCAGAGGTAATATATAAAACTATGTTAATGCATGTATTTGGACTGCAGGAGTGAAGTTATGTGAACAGCAGAAGAGCTCTCAAACCCTACGCACAGAGCTGGACCGCTCCTTACTTAATGAATTAGCAAAATATGCCTTTATGAATCGCATTGTATTTCTTCTGTATATTCCAAACACTTGGGTGAGTCAATCCGGTGTTATAAACAAAGGGGACGATTGATTGCAGACTAACTGGGCGGTTGAGCATCATATAACAAAGGCAGCCTTCATCTTCAACATCACAGGTTTTTCAATAGTTGAAGAAGTACTATCATTTAAAGAACACTTAATAGGAATCTATTGGTGAAAAAAGTCATGCATTTTTTTCATCTTCCCATCAGTGTTCAGGGGAGGAGCCCGCTGCAAATTGTCCTTTTTGTTATCAAATTTTAAATGGCTGGAATTTTTATACTAGCAAACCGGCATATCAGTAGTAGTGGCTGTTTATTTTCACTTAACGGCCCTTAATATGCCTACAAATCTATAACCACACACGAAGTTTTTTTTATTAAAAAAAAAAACTACATGGCAGATAGATTTTTCACATGCTGTACACCTCTTGAATAGTAGTGTTTCATTTACCATACAACGCAAGCCATTAGGGGTGGTGCAGTGGTTAGTGCTGTTGCTTCACACCTCTATGACTATGGTTGAAGTCTCTGCCAGGCCTCCATGTGGGTAGAATTTGCATGTTTTCCCGGTGTTGTCGTGGGGTTTCCTCCAGGTACTCTAATTTCCCCCACAGTCCAAAAACATGCTGAGGTTAATTGGGGTTACCACATTGCCCATAGGTGTGCATATGTGAGCATGCCCTGCAATGGGTTGGCACCCCACTCAGAGAATGGATGGATGTAAAGCATTACCAAACAAATACATTTTCATAAATAAAATGAGTTGCTTGCATTCATTTGAACTGATGTGCAGATACTTTGAGATATTTAGTACAAGGGCACGTGCTGAAGATTCTTTGTGACATGCTTCTCTAACCTCTGTTATCTCTGCCCTATCTTCTCCGAAGGTGTTCCATATCCTATTATTTGCACCATGGGAAGCAAACAGCAGGGGCTGTCCTACTGGCCATCTCCTGAGCCCTGCTGTGCTCGAATTGGTTTTCACACGGACACACCCCTGGTGTTATTGGCTTTCAAGCAGCCCTGGTCGCCCGCAGAACCGACTTTGGTACACCCTGAAATCTGCAAGCAAACCGGCAAAAATGTAATAAACTTGGCTCCCTCGGATGAACGTTGGCCAGATTATAAAATTTCATTTAGAGTCACTTTGATGTCATAAAGCCTAGCGAGGCTGGAGAGCAAAGAATATACTTTAAGGGTAACCTAGACCAGATGACATTAAGGAGAATCGAGTACCAATCAATATTAATTGACTCTTAACATCACTGTAGTATGGAAAGGCTACAAAGATGTGGTTAAAAAACAAATTCACCGGCCTGAAATTTGATTACATTTAATCATATTTAAATTAAACATGTCAAAACAAATGCTTTATATTTTTGGTGTTTACCAGTTAACCCAACTTTAATCCTAATAAGTTTAAACTGTTAGTTATTTAATTATTTACTTATGAGAGCCAACTTTGTAATGATGGCCAAAATAAATTTCACATACACGTCTCTTGACACGGGGAATATTGTCAAATAAAAAAAAATTAAATCAGTTGAGACTAATTGAAAATGTTGAAATATCAGAAAAAAATTCGTCAGGACCTTCCTCAGCTGAAGAATATTCATTATCTTGACACATGTGGGAGTACAGAATCCCCTGTAGCTACACTTTACTATGTAAGGTAATCTTCTCCTTCCCACTGACTTACAACGTTTGCAAAACTCCTTGCTAATTAGCAGACTGTAGCGTATGAGTAGGACACATGCAACTGTGGGACATAAATTGATCCTGGCAAAAAGGACAGGTGATTACATGCTAAATTAATAAAACATATAGTCTGCAGGGGCGGCACAGTGGTGCAGTGGTTAGCATTGTTGCCTCACATCTCTGGGATCAGGGTTTACATATCCGCCCGGGTTCTATGTGTGTGGAGTTTGCATGTTGTCGTCGTGGGGTTTCCTCAGGGTGCTCCAGTTTTCCCCCCACAGTCCGAAAACATGCTGAGGCTGATTGGAGTTGCCAAATTACCCGTAGGTATGTGTGTGAGTGTGCCTGGCGATGGGTTGGCACCCCATCCTGGGTTCTTCCCTGCTTTGTGCCCGCAGCCTCCAGGATAGGCTCCGGACCTCCTGCGACCCATATGGGTTAAGCGGTTATAGAAAATGGATGGATATAGTCTGCAATCATTCCCTTAAATTTAAATAAATAGAGAAAGGAAGAAAAAAGAAACAGGTTGGAAAGAATATGTGGACATTTCACTCCACTCTCAGAAACCTACCTTCTCAACCCTGCCTCATTGGAGGCAGATGCTAAACCATCAACATACCTTGAATCTGAAAGTTCAGATGAGAACTTTGATATTTTCAAAGTTCATCTCCCAAGGTGTGGGCTAGCAGAGTGTTTTCCTGTATTCCTCCAAAGTCTGTCAGTAGAATGTTTATTTGCAAAAGCTCCAAAGTGGAAAACATTAAATTCCAGCATATAGACAATGAAAACTGAACTAACTTGTTTGTGCTTTAAACAGACAGACAAACAGGATGGACAAGGATAAATGGACAGATAGATAGACAGACAAACATGACTTTTTTTTACTTTGTCCACCTGACAAAACATCACATTTACCTTCTGTTCTGGTCATATACTTTGCCTAATATGTGTAATTTTTGAGGCGGTTGTTTGTGGTATGTTTGCAGTACAGGCAGCCCCTAGATTACACACAAGATCCACCCCCTAACTCTGTGTGCAAGAAAAATTTGAGTGTGAGTGGGAAAAATAATAATACAGTACATAATAATAATAATTATTATACAGTAGTAATAAAAGTAACTAAATATAGAATCGTACTGTACTTCGAGCCGACAAATCGCTGAAAGTGCACAATGTTTTCGTGTCACAAAGTAGTGTGTGCGTTCATTATTACGAACCATTGTATTTAACCCGAATTTTTTATACAATTGGCTTCATGACAGCCAGTTCCTAAGTACAATTTGTCTGTAAGTCAGGCGTTCTTAACCTGTGGACTGCCTGCATGTGTCTGTCTTGTGGTGGTTCACCTGACAGACACCATACCCCAAAAATGGCGGTGCCACTGAAGCATGGACAAAATGCATATCAGAAGCCAACAATAAATCACCAGTATCTGAAGGAAAGCATGGGTCTGACAGCTCACTCATAATAATGATGTATGGCTTGTTCATCCCCTAGCCACAGAGAAAATCATGTGACTTACAACTCGACGGGTCATGAGTGATCGTTGGACGGTGATGTTCCTTGTAGCTGCCCATCCAATAAAATGAGCTCTACATATCTTATTTACCTGAGTGATGCTAGTTTATTCTATCTGTTCTTCTGTTTACATCATAAAGATTCTGTGATGTCCTGTTATTTTTCCATTATGATATGTCAAAAATAGCAATGAAACAGTTCCCCGCATGCTATCTGCTTGGACATTCAGATAACGAGGGCTAGAACTTGCTTAATTCATCGAGATATGAGATGTGTGTTCTGATTATGGCTTCCTTTCCTCACAATGGTCTTAGACGGGCAGTCAGCAGAGCTTTCATCTTGATCTATTACAGCTTAACGAGGCTAAAACAGGAGTAAACGTTTCTGTGGACTCTGCATTCAGGGGAGGTGATTCAGGTGACTTGTGAGCACAGATGAGTGAGTGATGTGGATGTATGATATATCAGGTGAGGATCTGCACGTGGAGGAACGGTAAATTGATTAGCATGTAAAGAAAAAATACAACACTCATTTGTCTTAGCCAATGAGAGAATGTTAGATTTTGAATTCCCTAAGTGATTTGAAGAAGCAATTACTGCCAAGGCGTTACATCTGTGAGTAAATTACAACAGATGCTAATACCTGATCCAATCCAGAGATGATGTCCTCATGAACATGCATGAGAAACACAAGGTGTGGCATGTGAACTGGTTGAAATGCGTGTGTCTCACTGAAATGTGTGTGTCTCAATGCCAATGCTTGGCAATGTCAAGACTTAAGAGCCCTGATTTATGGGCACGCGCCAAATCATTTTTACTATTTTGACAGGACAAAAACCAGACTTTGCAACAGCAAAAAGGTTGTCCTAACTCTCTTAATTATTCAGTGGTGTGTTTTGGGTGTAACTTGCAATGAACCAATTGCAATGGCACGTCACCTCACTTTTAAAAGGCAGCGGTGCATGAGCTACGACAGATTGCCATATTAACGGCACGTTTACCTGGCAAACCAGATCGGTGTTTTCCAGAGGAAATGGACGGTTTCATGCGTGAGGTGAAAATGTGCACCATTTACATCATGAGAACATCATTTACAGGAGCAGCACTATTTCACCTAAACCTTTCGAGATGAAGCAGGCGTGGGATGAAGGATGAGTGTTATGCACGTTTCTAAAAAGCGCGGCTTAAATACTGTTTAATAATGGGGACTGGCTTTAAATGTGTTTTTTGTTGGTCAAAAGCGCAATGTCATTTCGCTGCCTTAAAGCAGTAATGCGCCGACAAAGCGCCCAGTCACACCTCATTCAAAAACACCGCTCCTACGAGCACGAAGCGCCGCAAAAGCATCTTCTATTTTGACAACGTGCGCACATGGTGTGAAAATGAGCAATGCGTTGGTACTGTGACGTTCTCTTTTCGGCCACTCTTTGAGTACTCCCATATGCTTTTGCCGGGCTTTGTTGTTCTGAATATAAACGGAAGTGTCAGGATCGTGGTGCCGATGGTGTGGCATGACGCTGGTGGGAAGGGTAACCCAGGAAAAGACAAGACGGCACAAGGATAATCCCGTTGTGAGGAGCTTTTATTCTCGCGCCAAGAGACACAATACTGAAAACCACAAATGACTATTAACATTTACAATGACCGACAAAGAAGCATTGGACTGGGGAGCCTTATATACAAAGAAACATGGAGGGGTAAATGAGGGGCACCTGTGGTTGATTAACATAGGGCAAGACACGAGGTAACTATGACAATTAACAGGCGTGGCTAAACAGCAGTGGGAAACATTGGGGAAAAAGATCGGTAGGGCAGGGCTGGACGTGACAGAACCCCCCCCCAACGGCGCACACTCCGGGTGCGGCAACCGGAGCAGGGGGAGCTCGTGGGGCCGAAGACAAGATGGGCACATGGGGTCAGGACACCAGGCGCAGACGTTGGACTCGGACAGGACTGGACGGCAGACAGCAGACCTGGGGAAAAACCAGAATAAGACCCTAACCCAAAACAAACCGTGGACCCAATACGAACACCAACCCAGAAACACAGGACTAGGAGGGACTACGAACCGGACTGACTAACAACGAGGACCATCGACAAGACAGACAGAAACAGACGCCGAACAGGGACGGACCAGGGCAACATCAACATGGACTGGCGAAGCTACACAGCGAGTGGGACAAATAAGACAGGACATCAGACAGGAGAGACAGGCAGTAGGACCACAACTGGATAAAGACCAACAGGGGGGACAAACTCAGCATACCAGGAGACAACAAAGATGGGACAGAACACCCGGGTATAGACGAGGTACCAGGGAGGAAGAGGCGAGGGGCTTGTGACTGGGCACGGGGAACGAAGGGAGGGACCGGAGGAACCTGGGGCAGAGCACAGGGGACAAAGGGAGGGACCGGAGGAACCTGGGGCGGAGCACAGGGGACAAAGGGAGGGACCGGAGGGACATGGGTTGAGGACAGGGGCCAGCGAGGAGGAAGGAACCGGATTGGAAAGGTGCGGGGAACCGAGGAGGCCGCAGGCCTGGGCAGTGAGGGAGACGAGAAGACAACGGGATGGGGACTGGAGGCAGGGGGCAAAACGGAGACCACGGGACAGGGACTGGAGTCAGGGGGTGAAGTGGAGGCCGTGGGCACGAAGCCAGGACCCGACGTGGCGACCGCAGGACTAGGACTGGAGGGCAAGGAGGAGACTGGAGGACATGGGCCGGGGGGCGACGAGGAGACCGAAGGACACGCACTGGAGGGAGACCAGGTGACTGGAGGACTGGGACAGGAGGCTACTGGGGGGACCGCAGGACTAGTGGCAGAAGGCGAATAGGTGGCCCCGGGACAGGGACTGGAACTGGGGGGCAAAATGGAGACCAACGGAGCAGAGCCGGGGAGCGATGCGGTGGCCATGGGAATGGGGCTGGGGGGCGACACATAGGCCGCGGGCATGGAGCTAGGGAGCGTCGCGATGGCTGAGCCCTGGTGCGTCTGGTGCCAGGCGTGCCCCCTCCTTCCTCTACGGGAGACCAAATACCGGCCTGGAGCTTGGCCGGACTGGCTATTGCGTCGCCGCTTGCACCTCCTGGGGACCTCAGGAGCCAGAAATGTGGGACTCAAATCCCACTCCAAGTCCCTAAAAAGGCCGCCCTCCAAACCATCCCCCTCTCCGGAGGAGAGGTGCTCGGGGACCTAGACAGGCTCTGGGGCAGCGGAGGCGGCAGGTTCCCCTGGGCAGGGCTCTGCGGCGGTGACAGCCAGTGGGAGCCATACAGGCAATGCCGGAGAGCCGGCTAGGGTGCGCCGTCCAGGCGACGGCGGAGAGCCTGCCAGTGAGCACCATTCGGGGTGATGGTGGTGGAGTGAGCCGTCTGATCGGCGGCAGAGCGCCAGCTGGAGCGCACCTTCCTGGCTTGGCAGGACCCGTGGGGAGAGCTCATGGCTCTGCGGGACCCGCGGGAGGCAGGGGCTGTGCCAAAGTGGCAGCAGTAATACACCGGCATAGCTTCTCTTCGAGCCCAGCCAGGGCCTGGAGCAGGGAGTCGGAGCTCACTGCCACGAAGTCCCAGTCCAGATCCCGGAACAGCGTCTGAAGGTCGGGGTTGTCCGAGACCTCAGGGCTGTTCCACAGCTTCCAGAATAGCCCCTGGAGGGTGAAGAATAGCTGTACTAGGTCCGGGGAGTGCTGGAGGAGTCCGATGGACTCGTCCGTTGCGTCTGTCCCTTCGGGTTCCGACGTGAAGAGGCTTAGCAGATGCACGTTCTCTGGCAGATGCGGGACAAGCAGATCTGGCTCCGCTATGGAGCACACTATATGGTCGGTCATTCTGTCAGGACCATGGTGCCAACGGTGTGGCATGACACTGGTGGGAAGGGTAACCCAGGAAAGGACGAGACAGCACAAGGATAATCCCGTTGCGAGGAGCTTTTATTCTCGTGTCCCTCGCGCCGATACTGAAAACTACAAACGTGACAAGCTGGACGTGACAGGAAGTCTCGCTCGAATATATTTACTGAAATATGTTTACATGCATCAAATGTTTTATTCCAGCAGAACAAGAACCGAATACATAAAAACAAATTCAACAAAAACCTCTCAGTTTTGAATCGCAAATATACCTGTAAACTGAGGCCAAAAACTATTAATGCGCCACAGACACTAAATGCCTCTCTGATGGCGCACTGGATGCAGGTACACTCAGAAGGAACTGCACAAGCTTCGACGGCACAGGAAAGCGATTTTAAAGCCTTTCCAGATATCTGATTTTCCACTCCTTTCTTCAGTTTCATTCTCTCCAGCCTTAATTTTATTACCAAGATCATTCTTGGTAATAAATTGCACTCTCCATCCTGCCAACAATCATGGGACCCACTTTCTATTTTTAGCTGCCCGCTCCCGCCCGAGGCAACCTTAAAACCGCCCGCTCCCAGCCGCTGCAACCATAAAACCGCCTGCTCCTGCCCGCTGCAACCTTAAAACCGCCCGCTCCTGCCCACGGGACCCGAGTCCCAATGCAGGGCTCTAGTACGAAACTAGGAAAACCACTTCACGTCGCACTTTGCACCGGTGCAAAATAGGGCCCTTAGTGTTAAGCTTTGATCAGGCTCAGTCTTCTTTGGTATGCACGTAAAAATGTAAATGATATCAATTTAGTCATAAGCAGAACCTTTATATCTTAATCATATTCAATTTTTAGTTTTTTTTATTTATTTGTTTATATTTCAGTCATAAAATTATACAAATAATCATAAACAATTTAAGTTCTTCTGTGGTGAAAGACCTGACTGGGTTTGGTCTGACTAAGCGGAGGAGGTCGGTGTATAAATGGATAATTTTTCATATCTTTCAAATTTGTATATATGCATATGATTATGGGTAATTTGATATGTAATGTTCATACCACAGCAGAATGAGAGCCACTGAGCTTGTTTTTAAGGTGTCCTTAAAACGTTTGTTAAATCAAAGTTTAACGGTATTGCTGTAATCAGGTGACAATCACGTCCTTAATTGTTTGTTTATTTGTTTACAGGAAGTGTTTTGCAATTATAAAATTTACTATTTTTATTTTAACAATGCTTACCAATATGTGCAATCACATATGTTATCTAAGAAACCATGAAAGAGAAGTGCGAAAACAACATTTGCACTTAACACTTGGAATAAATTCATTATAATTGAGCATCGCCACAAATGAAAATCAACACTGGCCTCAAACAGTTTTCAGCAGGTAATTTGTTTTTTGAATAATAACATCTTTCACTGGCTGTTAATGTATTCCTGGCACTTTAGTGGATATTTAATAGATTAAAAGAGGTGCTTTATGTGCTATACCTGTGTCGCCTGGGACTTAATTAATACTGGAAATCCCAGGCGCGATATACATGGAGGGGCAAACTTTGCTGGAGGCACCATCTTGCCTCCACCGTCTGCTCTGCCTCATGTCATTGTGTGTAGATTTTGTTCTGTAATTTACTTGTTTGCTTTATGTCTTTTACTGCTATGTCCTGGTTTTGGTTTCCCCACCAGCCATCCACACTGGAGTCCTTCTCCAGGCCCCCTTCCAGAGCCAGAAGTTAGCAGCCCTAGGTTCCAGCAGTTAGCAGTTCCCTACAGTATCCCATTCTTTGGAGTAAGGGACCGTTGGGCTGACAATCTAGCAGTATGTGTGGAACAGTCCTGTTCAGGGTGTGGTGCATTAATATCAATTTAACAAGACGGAGAAACAGAATTTAATTAGACCCCAGTATTATTTCCCATATATAACAGTCTTACGTTTAAATATCAAAACTGGGTAAGTTAAATAATTGCAGAATAAATGAAAAAAAAAGTAATATTGAATTAAAATATTAGAAATGGTTAATGTATTCAGTGGAGTGAAAGTGAAATTTGTGATTGGAATGTGTTTGCATACATTTATGGTCTGAAAGTTGTGTGCTAGAATCCCCCAAAGAATTTATTATTTGTAAATTTTGGTGACATTTAATAGTACTAGGCGGTCCCCATCACATAGCTAATACCCCAGGGTAATGGTCCTGCTAATTAACCCAGCCTCTCAGCTGAGTGCCTGTCGATTGCAGTTAGTCTTGTGTCCCTTTGCCCCAGGAGTTTTTATATACAATGACTTGGACATCAAGGCAGGGATTCAAATGTCTTCATCACAGCCGTTGAGTTTTGTCACAGGGAGTGTGAAAATTCACTCTTCAGACCTGGATCGGCGCTAATTGGTAATAGGTGATGGTACCGGCGGAATAGTATTAGTAATAGAATAGTAGTGGAGTGACTTAAATAATCATGGGGACTCCAGGACTCAAATAATGAAACAATGAAATGAAATGATAAACAAACAAACAAATAAATAAATAACTTCAGGGGTAACGCTACTTGATGGGTCACAAATACTTAGTAATACCTCAGTTACTACTGAAGTGCACATTATGAACAAATACAGTCACTACTTGAGAGCAAAGATGCATCATGATTCATTAATGATTCACAAACTTGAGATCAGTATTTCAGTTGTGTTATTCATTACTTGTTCCTTTAGAAGTTCCTTCAGTAGTTCACAAAGGTTTACATTATTAACATGTAGGGCTCTTTCTTGACGATCTAACGCACAGCGTAAAGCGCTAGGCACAACTAACTATTTTATGGGCGTGTCCAAATCCATTTTGCTATTTTGACGACGGAAAATCCAGACTTTGCGCCAGCGCTACGAATGAATCGTTCTTTTGACCCGGTTCTTTTCAGCGAATCAGTCGAATAGGTTTTAAAATGTAGAAGAATTGAACGGTTTTGCAGATCCACGCATTGTACTGGTACACGTCTTAGATTGCAAAAATCTTAAAAAAACAATAACATAAAAAACAGAGCAACCTTTTCAAATTCACTTAAATTTGCTTTGCTTCGTAGCTGTAGCCGTTTCGCCTTCAGTGCCCCTCTGCATACCGTAATCCTTCCTGTTTGTACTGTGTTCACGGCCGGCCGCATGGTGGCTGAGGCTCACTAACTCCCGACTCAGCCAGTTTTAACTTCTGTTTTTGAGTTTGTTGTTTTAATTCCTGCTTAGGTTATGTGTCTCACGCTTTTAGTTTCATTGATTTTTTATTACTCTCTGAGTAGTTCTGTATTTTGGCAAGTTTATTTCAAGCAGTTTCGTTTTAATTATTTATTACTCTCTGAGTAGTTCCACATTTTGGCAAGTGTATTTCAAGCAGTCTCTCGGCAAATCTCGTGAGACCCAAAAGTTGTTCGGTTCTGATGGTGCCAAACGTCTACTGGAGAGTTAAGAGATCCGATTAGTAAATGTGCTGATCCCAATAGCCTCAGTGAACAGCGTTTGTTGTAGTCTTGGTGTTGGTTTTTATGCTTTAATGAAAGCATTTTAAGTTATATGTTTGCAAAAAGGTACTTGAGATTTTATCACGGTTTTGGAGGCTGGCCGTTTATATTTAAAACACTAAAACCTGCTTACATCATTTTTTTTTTTTTATTAGACCGGACCTGATTAATATACATTCAATGTACAATATACACATGTAGTGCCCCCCCCCCCAAACTCACTATTTGAATCGAGCGTTCAACTTATTTAAGGCAGCGAAATCACATTGCGCTTTTCACCAACAAACCCCAGTAAGTGTGGCATTATCATAAAGTCAGGGGCGCATTATTAAACGGCATTTAAACGGTGCCTTTTAGAAACGTGCGGGTGCACGATGCTAATTACGGACACATGAACGCGCTTGAAGTGCAATAATAGATTTTTATTTTATTTCATTTATTTACGTTTTATTATAAAGTACTTCTGGTCCTTTCATGTAATCATACTGTTTAATGAAACACCAAAAGAAAAAATATATATATACAGTACTGTGCAAAAGTCTTAGGCAGCCAAAGAAGACGATGTTTAAATGATCTTTATGTTGGTGTAAAACTATGCTATTATGCCTGTCAAAGTGTGTTAGCTTAGTCATTTCAA
>JAAGVU020000035.1:18967883-18992243 GCA_011763525.2 Mormyrus iriodes | reverse complement strand
TTTTTTACTAATTAAGTTAATTAATTAAGTGAGCTTGTGGTGAAATTTTATAAATACATGGAAAGGCTGGGGTGCCCTCGAGGAGAGGTTTGGGAACTGAAGTGGTATTCATCTAGCCATCCAGCAAGATATCAGTGACTTTTTGGAAAACAGAAGAAATTCATTCTAGTTTCTATTGTGTTACTCTTAATTTGCATATGTTCTAATGTTATATTGAATTTGTAATTCTGAGCAAATATATTTACTAGCCAGATAAATGGCTTTAAACATTTCTTTTCACTGCCTAAGACTTTTGAACAGTACTGTATATATTGAAAACGCGTTTCAGATGTTTTGATAAGTACAGTGGAACATTACAATACCGTCCTCAGAAGGTCTTTGTGGCATGTTGTCTGTTGCATAACATTACCATGCGTGATGGATGTCTGTGGGACATAATTGCGGATACGTTACAGGACTTTAGAAGGCGTGATGCTGAACTGCATGTGCCAATGCCAACAAAGGAGTGTACGCCGGCAGCACCAGGCACAAGGAGGAATCAGCTGGCAGCAGAGCTGAATCGTCTGTAGCCTGGTAAGGAATCTAAAATGTGAGATGTAGAAAAATAAGAGCCCTATTGCCTTTTATTTGAACATTTTGAAACTCCTTAAAAACTGTAGTTTGTATTTTACAATTCTTGAACAAAAATTTTACTTTGATTCATATGTTGCAAACTGCAGACAGAAAATAAAACACACATACACACACACACGCACACACATACACAAACACACACACAACAAGCATAATTAAGTCCCGTTCCCAGCCAGTGTGCTCCTTCAGCAGCGGGATTCTGTTCTCCCCATCTTATGACATCACTATATCACTTTCAGCACTACGCGGATGATCTGGTGATGCCAGAAAAGGAGGACGCATTCGCTGCTACCTCATCCAACTTAGTTTGTGGGTAATTAATACATAAGTAATTGCATAATACTATATTATTTGTGCCCTGTCAAGTAAAGTATTACAAAATCAGGTATTATTTGAGTACTGTAACAATCAACCAAAACATGCAACAAAATCATGTTTATGCATAATCTGTACATAAGTTATATATCTGCAGTACACCTAGAACTTGGCGAAAGCTTCATCCGGAAACTTAATTCTTGGAAAGGAAAAGAATATTCTTCCACATCGTGCCTTTAAATTTAATTTATATTAAATATGCAATAATAATAATGAAATAAATAACAAAAAACAGCTAAAATGAAAACTCATAATTTTGCTGATGTCCAAAATTGAAACTGTTGTGATTTAATGGTACTAAAATTTAATTACAGCAATGTTGATGGAAGTTTTGTCATGACCATTCGGGTGCCTTATTGTAAAGTCAACAGAATAGGTTCTCCTTATAGCAGCATTAAGCAGCATTTGCTCTACGAATGAATTTTATACAGCTCAATGGCTAAATGCTCAAAACTGCTTACAGATTCATTACCAGCCTGAACTGTTTTGAATGACTTGCTCTATATGGCATTCGGAGTCAGCATAAATATGTAGTATTGTTGCAATGTTGAAGGTAGGCTTATTTTGATATGGTTTAAAATGAGGCATGCCACTTGACTCCAAAAATGCTCTGCATACTGCACTAATTAGCATGCCTGGGGCCTGGTATTGGGTGAGAGCATGTACCATGTCATAACAGTTCTAAAATAATCCTGGTTCCTGGGTCACATTAGTAGGAAATGCTTCGGAGATCCAGGGCTTGCTTTCTAAAACACAGTGTCATAGCTTTCTGGCATTTCTTATGTACCCAGAGACCAAGGTGATGGATTAAACAAAGGATTAGAGCCTTTCTCTCTCTCTCTCTCTCTCTCTCTCTCTCTCACACACACACACACACACACACACACACACACTCTTCCGCTCTCTCAAGTTGTGCCAACAGAGATAACATCCTTTTTGAGTGATGTGGTTCATTTTTCTGCAGCAAGTTGAAAATGGACAAAGGAAATGCGATATTAGCAATGGAAATGCGGCTAGATCCAGGCCCAGATCCACCATATTAGCCACCAAAGTCATTCACCCGTTTTCCCATAATCCTTTGCACATTTTGATTTTTTTCATTTTATCCATTTATTTTATCCCTGTGTGCTGGGTGTGGATTTAACGTTCCCAGAGATACGTCATTGTATTATGCATGCTATGCAAACTCTAGCCTTTAAAATGTGGTTGCTTCTCATTTTGCATGGGAACTGTTTAGCAAAAAAATGAGCTTGTATATCAGTGGGACAAATCACAAATTTTCTTTTTGCCTTTTTGATTATAAATTTCTACTGGTAGATTTGGTGTCAGGGCTCAGTTGGGTGAAAACTGGCACACTTTTTTTTCTGACAGGTAATGCATTATAGGGTCTGAACAAAGATCAATATCAACGGAGTGGTAATCATTATTAAGCAAATAAATAAGCAGACGAATGAATGAAAAGGCTCATTCATTTAAAAGCATAACAAATGGAAACAAATCCATTGGGTTCTGAGAGACATGGTAGTTAAAGGGTCAGAAATGCGAAAGACATAGAAAACGAGATAATCAAATAAAAGATGAAGCACAGAGACTGTTTTCATAGAATAAATGAAGGACATAGACTATGTGGGGGTGGGGGGGTGTTTGGGATTGTTAATCAAACAACAGTACCGGGCTTTAAACTTGTCAGGGCCCAAGCAGAAAATGTTTTCAGTGCTTTAAAATTACAATGGGGGGGTTATTTGGTGCTTTAATCATACAGCAGGGCCTGAGTCAGCCATCATTGTTCTCAGAGGAGGAGCTGCGGGTGATGCAGGTTGGCGTGGTCAGGGGGAGGACAGGCCGCCTGGCAGTGCTTTAATCATATCTTGAAAGGTATGAGTCACGGAGATGACTGAAAGCCTAGCCTAGGCACACAAACACAGTGACGACTTTCCACATCACTTTTTTTATTCATAATTACCCCAACACTGTCCTTCCTCAGTGAGACCCATTGGCACCTTAAGGCAATACCTGTTCTGGGTCGTTAATTGGCACAATTTTTTAATTGTCCCAATTTAACCCGTAGCTTGTTCCTGAATAAAATAAAAATTAAAGTTTTATGTGATGCATGTAGGAGGCAATTTTTTAGAATGTCCTAGGCTCTGGTTGGACAGCTATTAATCATGATTCCAGGCAGAAGAACATTTCAGTCTGGATAGTAGGACACCAAGTGCCACCACCTATCAGTTCTGAAAATCACAGACGTGCATTTGGATGACGTCGCCGTAACTATGCATGAGTTGTTGCTGTGGCACCAATGCCAAAAATAAATCGCAGAGAAGAAAGATGAATGGGGAAAAAAAAAAAAACACTGTATCCATCAGTCGCCTTTCTTATAACTGTTCTTCTGGTGTAGGTTGCACCTGAAGCCTCTCCCAGGCGACATAGGGCCCCAGGCAGGGGACAGCTGAGTGTTGTGTGGAAGAGATTCATATACTATGGACACTTTAGAGACAGTGGATTATCCTTTTGGACTACTGTAAGGAACCAGAGTCCCTGCAGATAACCCGAACACCAACAGAGCTAAAATGGGAACCAAATTCACTGTCCTGGAGGTAGGAAGCCAAAGTGCTAACCGCTGAGCCACTGTGATGCCCTTATCCGCTACAAAGAATGCATAATGTCTGCTGTGTGAAGATATTTCCCACTAGAGCCATGATATAATTGTGTGCAATATTGCTTGCATTTAATTTAGCTATTGATGAAAATCAGTACTGCAAAATTCACGAATGGTGCGTTTGATTATCTATCCAATGACACGCATGAAGCCCCAAACAGCCCCTTGCAGCATAGATCACCGGGATTCGGCCGCTGCGAGCCATTGTGCCATTCTAGCATCATTGTATTTCTCACATAACGGTATTCTGAGTGCATTTTCTAAGATTAATTAAAATCTGTGTTAGTCCTCTAGTTCAGTGGCCTTTTCTTGGAAAACAGTTTTATTGCAGATTACTGCTGCTGGAGAAATCAACGTGGGAGGGGGACGCCATTAAGCATGAAGTAAATTATATGCATACATAATTCCTGTTTTTACGATTTCATCTCCATCTGTACTTATGCATTCATATAATATTATAGATTTTCATCCATCTCAAACAAAATCAGTATTTACAATAAAACAACTAGTTTCGGTGATTGAATCAGCATCCATCATGGTCAATTTTCATGATGTAAAGGATAGTCTGAATGTAACTTAACCGTTTAACAGCAAGTCTTCAGTCACTGAACTGTGTAACATAGCTTACCCTGGGATGCAGGTAAATATGTTTGAGTGACTTGCGAATAAAGACAGAAAGTTAGGCGGGCCTTGTGATTTGGGCATCACGGGAGATCGTCAATGACATTCTCAATTATAACAGCATCTGAGGTCAACAGTGGTGACAGATAAGCTGCTGTATATTAGAAAATACAAGACAGCCCCATCTTAGTATTTTTCATGCAAATTTCCAGCTTGTTCGTTTGTAAATGAATTAGTAAATCATAAATCTGCTTTAATGGCTACTTAGGTGGACTTATGTGCTTGTGATGCAAAATAAATTGTGCTCATTTTCAGGAAGGTGACGATAAAAGATCCTGTGAAGCAAGACATCAAAGAGCTCTGAGGAATTAGAGGAAATTGGAATCTTCCGCAAGGCTTCATGATCTGGGACTGTAAACTCCATTTTAGGAAAAGAACTTAAGCAATGATAAGTCATTCAGTGAGTGGGGTGCTAAGTAATATCGTATTGCTCTTGATAATTGGGGGCGGCACAGTGTCTTCACACCTCTGGGACTGGGGTTCGAGTCTCTGCCGTTTCTTGGGGTATTCTGGGTACCCCCCCCTCCAAATTGCCCATAGGTGTGCATGTGTGAGTGAATGATGTGTGCGTATGCCCTGCAAAGGGGTGGGTGCCCCATCCTGGGTTGTTCCCTGCCTTGCGCCCGTAGGCTCCAGACCCCCTGCGACCCTGAATAGGACAAGTGGTTACAGAAAATAGATGGATGGATGCTGCAAATTTCCCAGTGCAGCGTCCTACAGGAAAACACATGGCTTCAGTAGCCCAACTGATTGCATCCACTCCAGAAACTGGAAGCTTAGCCTTATCATTCTGCTTATTTTAACCATGCTTTGACTACACCTTAATTTCAAGTGAGGCTATATTTTAGCACATTTTCGAAGGTTCTAGAAGATTAAGGAGCTTCTGCTTTGAAGCCTTCTGCAACCCAAGTGCAGATTTTAGTGCAAAAGGATCATGAGATAAGTGGCTTTCGTAGCCGAAGCAGTTCTTATAAAAGCTATTCTGTAAAGAAAACAGAAAAAGGATAAGATTCATTAATGGAATAGAAGGTGATACAATCTAGAGCAAAATCAAGTCTACTATCAACAAAAAAATCACCTACTTTAATCTATTTGTAGTCTTTATTTATGGACATAAATAATTGAAATGACTTTGATCCATGTATTGATACTGAGTGCAATAATAAACTTAAAACAAAGTGCATTAGTTATTTTATTATTTTACAGGATTGCTTGCTTAATTTAATGCAGTATAGTATGATTTTATTCCCATACATTTTAAAATATGGAGCTCAGTATCAGTCCCTTGCTGGCTATGGGTATGAAAATCATTACTCTTCTTCTCTACTGAAAGGCTCCAATAACCAGTTTGTCTTTCCTAATTTTTCTCAGCATCACAGAAATGACAATTGAGTGTATAATTAATTATTGCTACCTTGTCATCTATGGTAATATGAATGCTTGCAGACGTGGGAAATAGAGGTATTTTGGATTTATAACGAGGAGTTTATTTTTGGACTGGACACAGGGCAGTATAATATTTAAAAGGCATGGGTCCTGAAATACCACAGTGCAGATACAGAAAGGTTTAAAATTTAGGGAATTGACTACCAAGTTGGGTATATCTGTGCTTGTCTATTGAACCAACTTAGAGAACACAGTTAAAGTTCTGACTAAGTGGACTAAATGGTATTGGAAATCAGTATATGTGTATGTGTGGGTTACAGCTGGTCTGTTCTAGTTTGGACCTGGCCAGTGGACCTGAAGCATTTAGGCCTGCTTTTTACCATCTGATTTAAACCAAATTAGGTGCCTTAATTTACAAATACAGATTTTAATAATTTAACTTGTTCCTGGGATTTAATAAAAAAATATAATTGGAATTTCCCGCCCCTGGTACTTAACAGCTCTTTTACAACAGAGAGAAAAATAAATGAATATGGGAAATATACAGCATTGTTCATTAATCACTTACAAATAAGGCATCAGTGCAGCACTGACTTAAAAGTCTTCAGATACTTTAGTGAGGACTACATTTGTAATATTTATGTGGTATGAAATGTGTGGTAATGAGTAACAAGTATATTCCAGTACAACTTCATTACAGTAACAATTAAAAATACACAAAGGTTACCTCATCAGTATGTAGCCCCCCCCCCCCCCACACACACACACACAATTCTTATATTTAGGAAAGCAGGCCAAACTAATGAATTAGATGTGAGATAGATAAGAGGCCAGGTCAGAGCAAAGTTCACCCTTAACCAAATGCCTCAGAATAATGAAGGCTCCGAGCATTTCCTCTTCTTCATCATAAGACAACCACGAAACCTTAAGGTCAAAGAGCTGGGTGAGGTGACGTCCACTACAGGTAGTTAATATCCATTATCATATGGTAAGAACTGCATTGCATAATCCTCTAGGGAACAATAAACCCTCATCAGATTGCAAATTGAATTCCAGGCAGCCATTAAGGTCCTAAATATTTGAACCACACACAGTTCGGATTAGTCAACTACTAATATACAGGTAGTCCCCAGGTTACAAACGAGACCCATTCCCTATGTCTGTCTTTGAGTCGAATTTGTATGTAAGACGGGAAAATAATAATACAGTGCATAATAATTATTATACAGTAGTAATAAAAGTAACTATATAGGGTATTGTACTGTACCTCAAGCCGACGGACCACTGAAGACCACTGTTTATCACAAAACATTGTATTTAACCCATTTTTTTTTTATATGGTAGGCTTTATGGCAGTCAGTTCGTAGACGTAGTAAGTACAAGTTATCCGTAACTCGGATGTTCTTAACTACAGTTTTCAACAGTTCATTAGTTTGTGAGCTCTATAGTATCACACTGCATATAACAATAGTACATTTTTAAAACTTAACATTTACTATTGTTTTACAATTCTTAAGCAGTTTCAACGCATTTTAAAAACCTGATATTAATAAATCTCAGCACCCATTCCCTTGCGGTTAATGTATTAATTTTAATAAGCTTGGCAGGTATTGAAAACGAAGTATCATTTACCTTTGAGCCTCTTTCCTAATGAATAAATAAGTGATATTTTAATTACATCATGTCATCTGACTACTGAATGGAAGGCAGGTGCCTCTTCCCTTATTCCATTAACAAATTGGCATTTATATGTATTTAATGAAGTGAAAGGATAAGAGTAACTTTGTAGCATGACTACTACCACTAAATAACACAGCCGACAGTGCGCCATTGTAAATGTGATTTTCAAAATGAATTTCCAGTATGGCTGTTAATATACCAAATCGGCAATTCATGTTAATTTCCATTTGAAACATAACTGAATTATAATTACAAAATTCATGCTTGGACCATAACATTGAAATACATAATCCCAGATCAGTCACTCTACAAGTACATTAATGTTGTATTATTAAAAAAAAAACAGTTAGGCTTAATTACAGTGACAGCCTAAAGAACAGCCTTTAGACAAAACTGTGTTGGGAACAACATGCACTGTGACCAATACGATTCCCGAGTGCCGGTGGGAAAATGTATCTCAAGCCATGTCCTTGAAAAGACGTTTCTGTGGGGCCAGCCTGCGTGGCAAATGGGATTCTATCGAAGTTGCTTTTTCCTCCAATGACAGATAAGAAAATGTACATAATGCACCTTCTATTTAAGCTCGTACAAAAACATGTAGCATCCATTTTTGAATGCCAAGGCCATTTCTAGGAATACCATTGCTAATTGCCATCAGATACAACTAATGGGACAGAGGTCCTTACTCCATTAGTGATATATTAAGAGCATCATGGTTGGCCATGTTTTGTTTTTTAAGTTGCATGTTCATTCTTTCATGCCGACAGATTAAATATTTCCTGTTTCCAAGATGCATCATACTGCTCAAAAATGAGATAAACTGTGGTTCATGGCTTTGATGTCCACATAATTCGCTTCGTGTAATTTTGCGATAGCTGCCTACTGAATACATCTGCAGGGGTTCTTGAAGGCTATTGCATGAGTGGAGGCCTGTGTTGATGGACGGGGAAAGTGGCACCGGAGGACAATGGAGAGCATTATTAGCAGAGACCTGCACTATTAGTAGAGACCTGTTCTATTAGTGGAGTGCTGATGTTGATGCCTATACTTTGACTTTTAAGTAGGTCTACGTACACAAGGGCTAAAACTAACTGTAAATGTAACTTAGATGCACACTTCTGTCTAAAATCTGTATTACATTTTTTTCTGTTTTCTTCAAATCTTCCTACAACTATTCTGGACCATTCATAAATGTGCAAACGTTTTCCGGGTATATTATATTTATGTTGTTCATTTATAAATCCCAATATTCTTGTATAAATGTGCATACGAATGTTTCTCGGCTATTTCGTCCATACTAAGCCTTTATAAATAAGCCCCAAGGTCTTTTTAATTGAAATTAGTACTGTCACTATCAATTATATCAATAGTTGAGTAATCTACCGATTTAATCTGATTCACCAAGTAATTGTTTATAATATAATATAGTATAATGTAATGTAATATAATATAATATAATATAATATAATATAATATAATATTAAAGATGCATTTTTCTGGACAGTGGATGGACACCGAAGACTGTCAAAAAACCACGCCCACATGGGGTACCACGCAAACTGCACACGCACAAAGCGGAGGTGTGCAGCGACAGCACTTCCCACTGCGCCACCGTACCGCCCTGACAGGCCCGCGCAATGTGCGATGTTAATATTGACTTGGCATTTCATGCTCATGCAATTACCAAATCGCAAAGTTCGCAATATATATATAATATCTTCTGGGTTCAAACCAAAAATAAGTTAAGCTAAAGCACTTTTACAAAGTCACAGGAAACAAAATTTAACAAGCTTTGCAATTTTAATTATGGATACTTTTCAACATTATGTAGTATATGTAAAAAAAAAAAAAAATCTGTGTAAAGTTTACCACTACTGCTTTTGCATGAGCTCTGAGGTAGTCAAAATCATTCTTGTCTTGCTGTTGGACGTAAGAACTTAAAATATCTCAACGTGACCGTGTTCCAGTATCTTTCAGCCCTAACATGCAGCAAAGAATAATGATTTCTAATTGTAGCATAAAATGTACATATAATAAACATATACATATAATGCAATAATGTACGTATAATAAACATGGCTCTAAATATTTATAAATAGGCATACGACATTATAGCCTTGTTTATAATGCATTATGACTGCTGTATAATGCATTATAAAGGTATTGATGACAACTTCATAAAGTATTCATAATGCATAATATACATGTCTATAATGTGTTATGCCTTTTGATTCATATTTATAGCCCTGTTTATAATGCTTTATGAATGCATTATTATTAGTTTGAATATGTTTATAAGCATGGCCTTCAGTAAAGTGTCGCCAAACTTTATAAACCCCTTTGTAGACCACAATAGCCAAAAGAGGATTGTCTTTTTTAGGTAAATAGTAGAATTTGCTTTGTGTTTATAATGGTTTGTGTAATATACTGTGTAAATAAAGTCATGGTCCACCTTAGGAGGATTAGTCAGATGACCATCTCTGTTTGTAGTAATCTGTTCGGGCTGCATTTATTTTTGTGGTTTTTGTCCTTCTTGGTACCGTTTTCCAGAATATTAATGCAACTGTTTTCATTCATACAGCAATCTGTATGTTTTTAAATGCAATGACTTCAAGAAAATGTCTTGAAATCCTTTTCACTCGGAGACAGCTGCTGTTTCACCAGGTTAGACCTCTGAATATGTTAAGTACTCTCTTTAAGCTTCGATGGCATACATATAAATTTAACAGGCGCTGGGGCCAGACACAGAATTCACTTGTCAAGTATGAAGTACCTGCAAAGATGCTCACTGATAGGTCAGGTGTAGCTTTGTGATTCTGTAACGTCTGTGCTTTGAAGAGCCAGGATGGAATTCAAAGCTTGTGATGGAAAATGAGAACTATTTATGAGAGAAAATGGAAGTATCCATTTATCCTTGATAACACCTTTTCCAGTAAGGGTCACTGAGAATCTGGAGACTGACTGCATGTCTCTGGACTGTGGGAAAGAACTTGGACATGAGGAGAAAATGTGTGCAAAGTTCTCACAAGCACAGATTTGTGTATGAGAACCAAAGCCACAAATGTAGAGGTGTTAGGCTTGAGTGCTGCTTGCTGATATTTAATCAATCTATTTTTCTATTTTTTGAGAGACATGACTTACTTTGAGATGTGAAGTCCATCCTCCAGACCATCAAGTTGAGACAAAGAGGGAAGATAACAGGACTATTACAGATTTTTGACAAATCGTACCTATCAGATTCCCCTGTGGGCTATGGCAGCTTGGCGTCTAATGCCATAGTAAGGGCTGGAGGTTGGGATGAAAGAGTCAGGAGCGTCGGAGGGGCATGGATACCCTTGCAGATTCAAGCTGCCCAGCACTTGACAGGGGCTCTTGAATATGTAAAATCATACGTAAAATTGGGCGAGGGGCCTAACATGACATTTCGTCAGGCGGCCCAGAAGGCGGCATGTTCCTGGAGAGATAGATAAAGAATTACAAATCAATTTTGCAAGCATGATGCAGTACAACTGGCTTTTCGAATTGCTTGTAGTAGTTTTCATCTTAAAGTTGTTGTTGTTGTTGTTGTATGTGTGTGTGAGAGAGAGCGAGTGAAATGACGAAGTCGATGTCATTTTTACCATAGAGGGTTTTTTTATTTTTCTTTTATTGTTACTTATGCATTAAAATAAAACAAAGTAGCATTCTTTGTCCACGTTAAAAGCCAGTCCATATTCAACGGCTCACTGATTTGAATGGGCAGCCATTGTGTTTCCAGACATTTCCTCAAACACTCTGCTACACGCTGTCCTCCTGCAAGTAGGATTTAGTGAATACGCAGTAGGCAGAGTCAAGAGAGGACAAAATGAGAGGGTTTAGAGGTGAGGGAGCACTGGAGCATTGGGCTGAAACTGAGTCTCGAGGGGCGAGAGAGCCACTGGGATGAATGTAGAGATGGAGAACGGTGGAAGGTGGGGGTCAGCCAACCCGTTTTCAGGGATTTTTGGTGGCTCCCACCAGCTCCACCGGCTGTGCACACCTCTCTAATAGAACAAAGGTCATGCTTCCCTTGAGAAGATTAGTTTTCTCCTAGAACATAATTTGGCAACAACTTCAGACATCTAACAGAATGTTCAATGCACTTTTGATATTTTATTCTCCCCTGAAATCCCATGCAGGGCTTTGGGGCTGTCTTTGAGAAGCAACCTGTGAAATTTCTCGAGATGATCCCAGTCAGCACTGATAAGGTCATTAGAACAATTACCCAATGAGAGCAGCGTGGAGAGCATATCGAGCTGCTCACTCATTCATAACACAGTCCGAACACTGCTCCTCACGCCACTGTGCTGGCTGCCTGCAGAATCCTGATGACTTGTTTTGGTGGGGCTGGTTGGCAGTGACTATCTTTTGATCCACAGGCCTTTACTATCTGAGGATAAGGCCCATAATGGCAAAGGTAAGACACACAGGCAATCAATAAAATGATCAGTTGCAAGTAATTTGACGTGTGCTTCAAAGGCATCGCATTGCCATGGTATTCCAACTGGAATGAGCTCAGGAGGTAAACAGGACATAAAGGTAAGATGTAAACCCATTATAATGCAGAATGTGGCTAATGAGGGATGCTATACTGGCCCAAAAAGAAAGACATTTATTATTCATCTATGTAGAATTAGTCATAATGCAGGTGAGAATGTGTTTCCTACGTTCTTTAAAGAAAAATATCTGATGAAAAGTACTATCAGCTTTTAAGAGAGGGTTAATGGTGTTTACGCCAATAGGAACGTAAGTTTACATACTAATGTGTGGCCACACAAACAGCATCCAGTCCTATGTGTCTGCAGTGGATGGCTAACATTAAAATTCAGAAGGCAAACACAGTCCCGGCCATGCCCTGGGAACCCTGACACACAGGGAAACCAGATCATTATTATGTTGCTACAAGGGTGCTCCATGGATTTAGATGAGATGTGAAACATTAAACTCATTTTCTACTCCACCCCCAAGCCATTTATTAATTTCACAGTTTGAAATTCCAGAGCTGCGGTGGAATCAAATAAACAGTGTGTGCCATTTTCATTATTAATCACATGACAAGTTAATCAAAGGGTTGTGCGAATTTAATTTACCTTCTTTGAAAGGCTTGTTAAGATGTATCATAGTATTTGCTGAATTTCCTGAAAAAAATGCCCATTCTTGTTCACTGCAAATTCACCTATCCATTGCAATTGCTGGCCAAGCTATCGTTTAAAAGTTATTGTGTGGCTTTGTTAATATTACAACATTGACATTTACCTTCACAAAATGAGTGATGGCTTGTGATGTATGTTTCTCTGCATTAAGTCATGAAATTTAAATCCATGACTAGCTATATATATACCTCCATTTAAATTTTATTCCACTTAACTCTGAGAGGTCAAATAATGCAATTATCATAGCAGGAGAATCAGAACAGGCAATGTGTTCAAGTAAATGGTTTGGTTCAATTCTATAAGCAACCCATAGTTATGTGACATGCAGAAACTTAGGCTTAACATTCCCCGCAGAGCACGTCTCCCATGTCAGAAACTGGAATATACTTTTCAGTACTTCATTTTTTGCTGCTTCACAGTTAAAATGCAGGGATGGTGTTAAAAGGTTTACTCCCCCCAACATGTTGAACTTAAAGGGAGCCGGTCTTATTTAACGTTTGAACATTACCGTCCGGGACCAGGGGTGTAATGTGATCGCGTTATAATAAACTTTTCAGCTGCCGCAGAATTATGTAAATTAAGTACTGGAATACGGAATGCGACTAATGTAACTAAATCACTATGGCTAATTAGTCCACCTTTCATGTGACAGGTGTCCTGCCCGAATGACATCATTCAGGGGTGATTTCTGTGTTTATTCAAGGCACCGTTCGGCCAGCTGCTCTGCAGTGTGGGGGAAAGAAGCATCTTATCAGCTCTAACAATGGTACTAGTTAGGCAGCTCCAACCACTTCATTAGAGAGCACTGATGTAACTAAGGAGAGATTCTCTAGAACAGAAAGAGGCTTCATCACGAGGATTACAAGCAATCACACAACAGGAGACTTATTTATTGGTTTTACAGACAGAGGGATGCTCTAATCTGCAGCTCCCAGTGCAAATGACCTTTTCCAGTCTGTTATGATGGCATTCATTGGAACACTCACACCCAGTTCTACCTCCTGATAATGAGTCCGCTGCCTCAAATACCATTATTCACTACTTTTAATTGCCACTTAATTAAAATGGCTTTGTTTAGCCAGTATTGTTTGCTTAAGATTAAATCTTATTTTGGTGATAATTTAGTGTTGGGGTAAGCAGTAGCAGGCAGATTATAAATGCATCCAACAATTTTTCAATGCCTTTAAACTACTTTTGCCTGCTTATCTTCTCATGACTGCAATAAAGTTATTACGGTCTTCGATGGCGTGAAATCATTAACCCTCAGCACCTGGACAGGTTTGATTTGTCTTTTTTTAGCAAGGCCAGTAGAGACCCTGAAGAATGTCTCCGTTATACAAAGCTAATTGCAACCTTGTACCACTGGCCCCCTCCAGCCATATAGGGTGACACAGTGACTCAACATCCCTACTAATGAGCATATTTATAAGCACACAGGGTGCAAGGCGTACAGGGGAGATTGTTATGCACATACAGCGATGCTTTGTGGATTGCGACATGCATGGCTAACAACCAGACACATAATGAATGCCTCACAATCTTCCAGATCGGACAACCTTCAGACAAGGAGATTGTCTTTTGTTTTGTTAAATAAATCGGCTTGGGGCAGAAATCATTCAATTGCTGTGCATGATTATTTAGGGCAAATTTTTATTTGGCATCTTAGGCCACAGCCTGGAAGAAATTGATAGAATAATAATAACAATTTCCGGGCATTATCCCAGGGTTTTAGATGTGATCTCTAACAAGACGATTCCATTATGTTGCATTGTTCAAAAAAGCCTTATAAATCTACAAGTAGGGAAAGGAATGTTTGAGAAAGAGATATTATCTACAACAACCATTAAACTCCAGTTAACTACTGTATCCTGTCTATCATCTCCATGTTGCTGAATATGTATGAGTACTCAACAAACAGTACCAAGATTTCCTAGACACTATAGCATAAATAATTATTGTTCTGCTGGAACGATATCATTTTCACAAATATCAGGGGACTTTATAGGCTGGGGGGCAGCAAGGTAAATAGCTCTGTTGCTTAATACCTTCAGGGTTTGGTGTTTAAATCCCATTGGTTCCTCTAAATGGCCCATAGAATGTGATTACATGTGTGTGAGTCTTGATGTGTGTGATAGTAATCCTGTCCAGGGTATATCCTAGCCTTCGGTCTCCAGCCTCCTCATAATCCTGACCAGGTTAAATGCTTAAATGGTGGAATAATGGCAGATTTAGTTTGGCCAAAACATGGAACAAAGAACCACTCAGGTTAAAAAAACTCAGCACTCATCCATGAAAATATTAAATATGCACGTTTCAAACAATATTGGAATCAGGAGTCATAGTACAATCTTCTCACAAACAGTGATCTGGGTGGTAACTTTATTTTCCATTTGCCTATTGACCTACGAAACATCTTATTTACTTGAACCATCTATAATACTTCACAGAATGGCTTCATATAAAGGAACACTTTAGAATCAGGGACTGGGCCTCATTTCCCCTTTACCTTTAGACTGTGAATCTCAGGAAAACAAAATATAAAAGTATAAAACATAATATAAACACAAAATATGTAATACAGCATATGAGCCTATTATTTACAGGTAATAAATTGAGCAAGTTGATTGCCTGCCATTAGAGTCCGAGGCAGGCATATCCATAACAGTGCTGGATAACAAATAGCTCAAGCTAAATAAATAGATCTATAAATATCATCTCCAACACACAATGGCGAGGGGTCTAGTATGGCAATATATGCTCACTATCTAGCTTTGGGGTTAGTCCAAGTGCCACCAAAGAGGCATCCGTCTAACCCCTTTAAGGACTTATCTTTATAGGAATGCAGTTGGGAGATATCAGTGTGGCTCTCCACAGTGCACAGCCTTGCACTGGTCTTTGAGGAGTGTGGAGGAGGTTTGGGAATGTAGAGAGTGTGGAAAAGTTCATGAAATGAAATGCTATAGCCTTTGGAAACTGTGTAACTCTAAAATATGACTAGAGTTTGAATTGAACTTAATCCAAGGGGACGTTCATTGTGATCTCTGTAAATTCCATACAGTCAGCAGAGGGATTGGGCATGCAGCTGGCTTTGGCTCCCCAGAGTAACACTGAATTGAATTCAAGTCTGCACTTTAATCAGAAGTTATGAAAAGTGCAAATATGAAAATAAATAGTGTCTTTGCCCACCCTTGACCTAAATGACTTCTCCAAAGCCTCATGGAAGATTGTCTTAAAGAAAGCTGGTGGCATTGTGCTCCAGTCTCCTTTTAAGCATCTGGAAGCTTCACCACTGCAGTCACCAAAATTGTCTTCTCTTATAGCCAGTGAATTGCTCCAGTGTCAGCACACTGCTCATTCATGCCAGGGATCATCATCGTGTCCCGTGACTTTTGGTTGAACAATGTGCAGTTTTGTTATTCTTCTATAGAACTGATTCAGTAGTGCTTTTTTGACATTTTTGGAATTATAGTGTATCATTGAGATAGTGCAGGTTTATGGTTCATTAAGTTTATCTGCGAGATGGAGGAAAAACGATGGTCCTTGCAGGAGTGACCAAACTTGACATGCTTATTTTGAGACCTGTTCCTCGTATCCAATGAGGTGAATAAATGTGCGTGCTCCTGGAAACCTGCAGGATGCCATGACCCTCACAGTTCTGCAAGGTCATCTCACATATGCCAGTAATAACAACCTTTATGCTTCTCACATTATTCATTTGGTATTCTTCTCAGACCATTGTCGAAAGGGTACTTTTGTGATTACTTACCATTGCATTGTCATTGTCCTTCCTGTCCATAACCAGTCCTGGTCCAAACTGTTTCTCCCAAAGAGATGCTAACCCCTGTAATTCCAGAAGGACATATTTCTGTTCAACATCCAAACCATACAGTGCTTAAAAGCAGCATCTCAAAGTCTTAACCATGGGTCACCAAGTCCCAACAACGCTAAACTTTTCATTCACAATGCCTGGGAACTAAATACATCTAAAGCGCTATTGATTGTTTGTATAGTAAAAACACATACAAACGATGGTAGAACTTATATTTTTAATGACTTCTGTTTGCTTTAAAAATTGCACCTATTTTACACACCACCCAAATTTTCAGACCCCACTGAAATTTATGTTAGGATATTTTGCCATATGACTTCATCCTAACAGTTATTATTTTGATGCCATTTTCTTCTGTCTTCTTAATACAGGAGGCCTCGTGAAGTTAAGTGACTTGTAACTCATCATAAGCCTTTTAAATGTAAGCATATTTCACTTCGCAGATTGGTGTATGCGTGAAAAACAAATATTTTAAACGATACTGGAAATTTTTGCAGTTTTGAATTTGGTCCAAGATTGCTGTTCGTGATTTAGAGTTCCCTCGAGTTGATGCACTTTTGTATACTCCAAGGTGAATGTGAATCACTGTACTGCTCTAGAAAAAAAAAATAACGAAGGCAAGAATTAAAAACAGTGAAACTGCTAGCAACAGGGGTAGGAAATATAGAGCATCTAGAGAAGACATCAAAGGACAAATTAATCTGAATTTTGTTTGATTTCATATTTCCTGCTGACATCTGCACATGAATCGTGGAGTCAGGTCTTCAAAGACCCTTCAATTCCATTTCTGGTGAAGGGTACCACAGAAGCTGAACAGGAGTCTATTTAATCATACTGATCCTGTATTAGATTTTAAAAACCTAATTTACATCTTATTAAAGGCACTAAATAAAATTAAATACATTTTCCTCTGCCTTCTGCTTTCAGACTGTACCACAAACCCCTACCATGTCTTAGTTAAGCTCAGATAAGGAAAATGTTGTGGATCTTATGGCAAGAGATAGCGAACAGGGATGATGTCATGTTTGCTCCATAATGTTTTGATCATTTTCGCTGTTTTAATGGAATAAAATATGTGAAATGTGTGCCAGACAGTTCGATTCATATCAGATCAATTCATAATATGCTGCAAAACGACACCCCAGTAATCAATTACATGAATGAGTTAATAAGAGTTTCTTGGTCATGTGATCATTTATATGTATATAAGATACTTTAGTGATGCATGCTTAGGATCCTCAGGTATGATGCAAATGTTCATTTGTTCTACATTCTATTGTACGTTTGCATTTTAAGAACATTATTAAATTAAGATTACTGTCTTTATATTTACTTGAATAGCGTAATAGCACTAAATGAGATTATTCTCTTTATAGATCACCTTTGAGTTATTTAGTTGTTAAGTATAATAGTGTGCAAAAGTCTTAGACAGAAAATTCTTTAAATGATCTTCATGTTGATGTAAAATTATGATAGAATGTCTGTTAAAGTGTGCCAGCGTAGCCATTTCAAAACCTATTCTAAGCTCACCCCAGTATTTGCGGCAACCATCTGATGTACCCATGTTTTTTTGCTCAGCCAGTAGTATACCTTGTTAGACTAATCAGTACCTCATTGACTTAATTAACTAAATAACTTAATTAATGTGGTGAAATGTAACGAATACATGAAATGGCTGAAGTGCCCCTGAGGAGAGGTTTGGGAGCTGAAGTGGTGTTCATCTAGCCATCCAACAAGACATCAGTAATTTTTTGCAGAACAGAAGAAATTCCTGTTAGTTTTTATTGTTTTACTGTTAATTTCCATATGATTTAATGTTTAATGTGTTCTTTTTCTGAGCAAATATACACTTAATACGCAGATAAATAGCTTTAAGCATTTTCTTTGGCTGCCTAATATATTTTAACATATTTTTCTCTTTGTGTATCTGCAGAATTTTTCACAGACTTTGATATTTAACGGTCAAGTTCAGTTGGCTTAACTGATAAGCAGTTTACCTAAAAGTGACTCGCCAACTGCCATCACTGCATTCTGTGTTTGGGGATTACACGCTTCCCTTGTGTTCATATTAGCTTCCTTTGCATTTCGGTTTCCTCCCAGAGTCCAAACACATGTTCTGTAGGTCAACTGGTAACTTCAGTAATAATAGTGATAGTCTACTGATTCCTCGTGGGGAAATTCTTTTTTCACCTACCCCATCTTGCTTTCCATGACAGACAGGTGAGAGCACGCTTCGTAGCCACCAGCAGCAGCAGTCATGGAGTTGGGGGTCAAGGGCCTCGCTCAAGGACCCACAGACATGGGTATTCTGCCAAGGCCAGACTCAAACCAGCAAATTTCTGATAAAAGGCACAGAGGCTTAGCCTGCTGAGCCACACACTGATAGACTTTGGAGAAAATGGCAATAGCTACATAGTTGTGATACCTATTTTAAATCTGTTTTGAAGTCCAAGCGGAGTCTCAACCAGGAGTAACAGATTATGCAAAATGAACAACAAACAAGCCCAGCCACTCTGAAAGGCCATCAAACGGTGAAAGTACAAAAAGATCAGCCGGTCATTCATCCTTTCTGCAAGCCAATGATGCTTTTTCTGCCCTAATGGCGTCCCTGCTTTTTTGTGACCCCCCTTGTCTGCATTTGCTATGGAGGCAAAACAATAACACCCTTCCCCCCCAATCCATTGAAGTTGGATGTGACAGGATATTACATCAGTAGAGCTAGGGTATTCAATTGCAGATGTAATCGAGGCATGCTAAGTAAAGGCAGGCATCATTTTGTTGCTCTGTAATATAATAATGCATGACACACGACATAAGACATAGAATAGCACCTGATTCTATGATAGGTAGCAATTATCAGAGGAAGGAACTATTTTGACACGCCATGTTGTAAATAACTATAATTAAATGTGTGATCGGCCTCAGTAAAGTGCCGTCACTCTTGGTAATAACCAGGTGGAGAGCATCATTGCTGAATCTTGGACAAAAGTCCACACAGGAGTCATCTCTGATATGGATGCCTGGTTAGTTTAAAGTGGAAAAATCTTCAAATATGTAGCAATGTATGCATATACGGAGCAATGTTTTCTATATATACAGCCCTGGAAAAAGTTAAGAGACCACTCCATATTTTTTTTAACAAATCTCCATTTTTTGGTTTAATCTTGGTTCTGCTGGGAGAAGGCTACACGGTAGGTTGCCTCCAGGCTCAAAATTATACAAGAACAGGTTGAAACAGAAGATACTGGGAACGACTAATAACCAGACAGGTAAAGGGCGGAAGAGACTTTCTAATGGCAGAGATGACCGTTAATTTATCCGACAGTTTCTCATAAATCGGAGGATGACATCAAGTGACCTTCAAAAGGAATTGGTTAATGTTAAGTGCAGGTGTGAAGTGCACTGCTAGGACAGTTCGTATCAGGCTCCTAGAAGCAGGACTGAAGTCACATAAAGCAAGGAAGAGGCCCTTCATCAATGAGAAACAGAGAAGAACCAGGCAGCGGTTTTACCATTTTAGCATTTACAATCAATTAAGCATTAAGGCAGACATAAGGCAAGACAAAACTTGTCATTCAGGTCAAACCATCATGTCTCATGCCACTTTCCAAAATGACAATGGACTCATCTCTGAAGGTGGGGCATTCATTTGACATTAACGTATAAGTAGGGTATCCTTTTGATTCACGCAGTAAATGAGCTCAACACATATGAGATAATAGGACTCCAGTATTCCACCTGCCCAGAGTATCTTTCTAAGCAGGTCATTACTTTTCACACTGTTCTAGTGTGAGGAAAAAGTCCTCAGTATTCTTTTCACAAAGTGAAAGACGATTTTCTTTGGAAAAAAGTTCAATTTAACTATGACGTTTTGGACATGTTCATTGTGTTTAAAAGGGCTGACCATCAACCCCCACAGAGACTGAAATCTTGGGAGAGAAGGACTGTGAGCAGGCTGAGGTCAGAATAGTCAGAGAAAAAAATATCGAAAAGTCATATTACACATGGACAGATGGCTCCACAGACCAAGTTTGGCCTTCAGAAAGAAACACAACTTTAAAAATACAATAGCTGATGCTCTCCCAACCTCAAGGAATGCATACAAAGAATAACATGAAAGTTAAGGTTAACGCTCTTAAATATCTGCACTTGGCTGTCATTCTTCAGTTCTACAGACTAACAGGCAGAACCTGCAGATTTACTCAGAATCCTAAAATGATAGCAAGTATTTTTTCTCCTAAAAAAATCCTTTGGGCATGTAACGTACAAGCGCCACGGTGACTGCCCCATCTATAAAAGTGGAACTAATGCAGTCTCTATACGCTCTCTACCACTTTTGCCCTGTTTCCTGGCACCCAGTGGCGCCGAGCATCTGCCCCCAAGCCAGTCAGCAGAAGCAGCTTGTGACAGATGGAAGGTCCAACATTCCCTGGACAGACATAAGAGCAGATGCCCAGCAGACCATGTGACCTTCTCATGAGTGCGCACTCTTCTTCAAAGGGGTGGGTGTATGGGGGGGGTGACACCACAGAAGCCGCAGAACCCCAGATGTTTTTTTTGTTTGTTTGTTTGTTTTTCATAACATCTGAAATTTTGAATCCACTTGGCAGGGTTTTTGCTCCTGCTGTGTCGCTTTCTGGACGCCATGCTGGAAAGTTATCTGCGGCTGGTTTGACAGCCAACAGGAAATCCCTACAAAGACAGAAATGCAAAAGTCTGTGTGTCTGTGCTAGGATGCGTTTCATGAACTAATTCAAAATGTCCATGTAGCGAATGACTTAAAACTATCAAAGACCAGTTATCACTTGTGAGTGAAATCGCACCTCAACCTTATCTTCAGATGTAAATGAAATTCAACTGCAGAAATTATAGAATTGCCTTCCTGTGGCCGTGAATAACGAGAAATGCTAGCTAATGAATTACAGCACAGCCCCCAGAGATCTGAATCCTCTGTGCTTTGTTCCTATCCACTGCTTTTTACTACTTGTGTAATGAGCAGTGCAATTATATCTTTATGGAAATAAACATTAAGAAAATAAAAAATAACTCTAAAACAACACCAAATTATGCCAGCTTCTAAGAAGCCATTTGTTTTGATATGAAGTAATATTTAAGTGCCTCTTTATTGTTAAAAAGCAGTTCAGTGCTCACAGACACACACACACAGATCTGTACTCATATATTTGTGGAGACGGTCCATTAATTTCTACTGGCAAAACCATAATCACAACAATGACAACCTTAACCCCTACCCAGTCCTAGCCTTAACCATAAGTAACCAAACAAATATGAGTCTTTTGACATTTTTAGTTTTTTTTAATGCAGTCACCGATTTTTATAAATTTGAATTTCCCGTTATGGGGACTGAAAAAATGGTCCCCACAGTGTCAGAATAACACATTTTTATCACACTGTGGGGACATTTGGTCCAAACAATGTAAGGTATACCAGGACCACACACATGCACATGTCCTATACAATAAATCAGGTTTTCTTGATGGAATTTAGCCACCACATTTTTTTCAGATTTCACCAAACTGCATCGTCTTGATCTGCCTTGATAAACAGCTAAAGGTACTTAAAATCACTTAAACTAGACCAATAGTCCCAATTGCTCCAGGAACTGGCTGACCCCACTTTCTCCTCGACACCAGTGTCATGAGGTGGCCTCCTGGGATGCTTTTCCAGCATTCCTGAATTAGTTACCACATATTTGTTGAGTACTCACTGGCCATTTTTTTCTTCACTCTGTCTCTGGTTAAACTCCTACAAAGGCATTTCTACTGTGTTTTGGTCAGGTGGCCAAGTCTTGTGATGCGACACGATTGCGCTCCTTTTTGGGCAGCTTGGTGTGTCCAAACTTTTGACTGGCACTTTACATACATGGAGACCTACATATTAGATTTGCCTTCTTCAATAAGTTCCAAGTTTGGGGAGGGGGCACTTATATCAAACATGAGTGAAACCAATTTCCTCTCGCTTGATCTCAGTTTTCTTTCACCCTTGGAAAATGATAATGTTCACCAACAGATGCTGTATACTGTATAATTATGGATCTGGAACCGCATTATTGGCCTAAATATCCATTCATCTCTAGATGACACCTGCCACTAGCTAGTGTATTGAGTTAGATTAGGCCAAGATTACAGTTCCAAGCTGTTGATGCAGTGCAATGAATGGCAATCAGATCAAATGGAGCTAATGCTTAAAACTGAATAAAAGATCCAGGCATTACTGTATGATTAGGAAGGCAGTGAATACTAAGGTGTTAGTAATTTCCAGCAAGAATAAATCAGTAGCGGATCTTACTGGCATTGTAGTGCTGGTCTATCGCGTAGACGTATAGGTGGTTGTTATAGGCATTTTGAGCTTTTTTAGGTTTAAATTATTAGAAATTATAGCCTGATTTCTCAGTTATCAGTTAATTAGGTAGAGGGAATCAGTGCAAAATTTAACCCCAGACACTAAAAATAATGATGAGCCTATGAGGAGCTCAGGGATGCATCTATCTAAAAATGACACTGAGATCTAATGCAGACAGTGATGATTATTAGCAACAGTTCATATATTCATTATACTCAATTCTTGCCCTATAATAATTCTTTCTGAAGTGGTGTCCTAACCCAGAAATGCTGTTTGTTAGGGGTATTGCTCTTCACTGCTGAGAAAATGCTTTGCTTCCCTTCAACTTTGTACTTCATATATTTCCTGTATCCATGTGAAGTTTGTGATTATTTAACGTAGGGCCAAAAAACCAAGCTAGTTAGAGATTATCCCAACAGGAACCCGCTCTCCCCCACTGCTATGAAAATAAACAAACTCTGTTGGCTGAACTTACTGTCATGACATAACCCTATGTGGCAAATATTCCCTGCTCCATCTTACAAAGGCTCGTCACAGCCTGGCTGGCCGTGGCCAAACAACCGCGGCTAATTGCAACGCTGTACCAGCTGCAATGTTCTCACAGGAAAAAGCCACAGCTGCTCCTGAGAATAATTTAGCAATGGAAAATGGAGCAGCCCCGCATCACTCTCCCAGAAAGACTGATTTGGATGACAAATGCACTTGATAAGCTTTGCTATTTGCACGGCCCGGCATATGCATGCTTTGTGTAGTTAGGTGAAGATGAAATCACCTGGAATCTAAATTGCTGGTTCCTGAAAACTGCATAATTCTGATGGCATTAATTGTGCTTTTGCTCATTTTTTTATTATTTGATTTTAATTGTTCCAGCGCACTTCCAACAACGTTTAATATTTTATGTGAAACTTTGATAAATGGTAAGGCATTTTTTCTGTTTCTATTGCTGATGGTAACACAACATTTCCTTCCCAGTAAAGAGCTTATATTCCAGCTTTGGGAACTTATGGTGAATTCATATAATCTTAAAGTTTACATTATATTTCATTATGTATGCAGTACAGTATATGAGAGTTCCAGAATGGAAACTCATGACCAGGCATATTTTCCTCAATATTCTATAACCTGCATGCTTTGTTTGTCATTTTGAGGCACCGAGATTTACATCTTCCTCCCCTGCAGCCCCAGCTAACAGGCCCGTTCAAGATGAGGAGGGTCTAGTGCCCCCTACCTACTCTTTCAAGCAGAGTTTAGGAATCTTCCATTAGGCACGTCTGAGGTTCCTTGAGAAAGGCCCTTAACCCCCAGCTCCCTGGATGCCGCAAAAGGTGGCAACCCATCGCACCCAGCTTGCTCTCACATACAGAGACCAAGTTCGGAGAGGCGAAAAGATAATTTCCCCACGGGGATCAATGAAGTATCAATTATATTATTATATAATATTATTTGACAACACAATTTCTGCTATCACCTTCTTAAGCAATCTCCAACTAACTTAATGATGGAAAGATATACACTGCTCAAAAAAATTAAAGGAACACTTTTTAATCAGAGTATAGCATCAAGTCAGTTAAACTTCTGGGATA
>JAAGVU020000035.1:18926501-18956590 GCA_011763525.2 Mormyrus iriodes | reverse complement strand
TTGTTTTAGGCATAACGGGTTAGGAAAACACACTTTGTACCCAGGAACAAAATAAAAATAAAAATTTGTTACATAGTATAATTCTTATGAAAGTACACCGCCACCCCAAAACAATGCAGGATGTACAAGTCATTTTGTTAGTTATTTGTTAGTTATTGGGAGACATCGATTGCGATTGCGATCAAAATGGGACACAGTCTGTTATTTATTTCGTAATTTACACGACACACAATATGTTTATAATTTATTATTAAATCTGGCCAGCACATTGATCTTTTGTTTTCCACGGAATAAAAAACGATGTAACGTTATTCCACTAATAAGCACTGGCAAGTTTCACCACTGGCATGGCAACATTAGACAAAGGTATATTGATTATCGATTTTTCCATTGCAGAAATTTGGAGAGGCAAGCAAAAAGGTATCCATTAATGCATTTAATGTAATAAGTTGGATGTAAACAGACCGTCATGGTCAGTGCCTATCTGGTCCTGTCCCATATGCCTTCTCCCTGTTTGGTCAGTTCCCACTGGCCATCCTGTTTGGTGTTGCTTTAGGGTGTTTGTGGACTGCTGCATAGCCCAATGGGCTGAGTCTATGGCTTAAAAACAGACAACCCCTCCCTCATGACTTCAAGGCTAGCCTGAGACCAGTCTCACCTTTATTTTATATATATATATATATATATATATATATATCTCCCCTAGTTTCTGATATGGTTAATTTATGTCTTTGCTTTTGTGTCCTTGTCTTTTGGCAATAAAGTACATAATAAAGTGGCCAGTGAGTGTATAGCTGTATTTACCCCTGTGACTTAGTCTTCGTGTATAATACATGATCTGCCTGTTCTGTTGCGAAACTACCAATACTAAGAAAGCCTTCTGGGTGGCATTTTTGTTTCATCATTATGCTTTGCTGGATCTGGATGGTATTGTCCAGAAGAACTATCAGGGTAATTCTTTGTCCAGTACAGCTTTGCCGTTTTTTTTATAAAAAAAAAAAATAAACAAAAAACCTTTTCCAATTAATTCACACGCATGTATCATTTCCATAGTGCTGAAAGGCCTATTTTGGGATTTGAATCAGTAGCCTTTAGTTTATGATTCCATAAATTAATCTGTCCAAATGCAGTTTTTTTTTCTTTCACTTCAATTCCAGTAGTTTTCGTAAGACTTTATGACTATAAGCAGCTAAGAGCAAATTTCCTACGAGTGCCATTTTAGGTACGTGATGTATGGGTTTGAATGAATGGTTGAAGTCCTTTGAAAACCATTAATCCAAAGTAATTCTTATTAAATCATAACCTGACTGTGTAGTGTTTAATGTCTTCTCTTAGGCTGTAATCAAGACCTGTTCACACATCCACATACTATTATTCATTCAGTGCTAAACTACGTAAGAGAACCAAAGAGCAAAACGGGTGCAGAGATGCGGGGGCCCATTGTTTGAAAGTGAACATACACAATCAACTAATTGGTCATCATTGCTGACAGTTTTTCAAGATGCGATTGCTGTGTCCTATCCCCCTCGCAGAGCAGCCGGGGGGAGGGGGGATGATGCTCCTTCTGTCAGCCGTGGGAACACGGAGACGCAGTGTGCTGGCGGGAAGTCCAGCGGACAGCCTCAGACCTCCCTGCTGCTTCAGACCCCAGCTCAAGTCTTCCTGCCAGGGACGATGCTGACTAATCGAAATGGGACACGTAACGAGCAGAAAAGAATGCATCCTGCCGGCTCTGTTCCAGCAGCTCAAAACCAGCGAGGTACGTTTTAATTAATCATCCATTGTTGCTACCCCAAACACGCACACTCCACCTCAGCACCTGGGGTACTGTCCAAACAATGGCAATATATAATAAACGTGGCAGCCCTAGCCGCAGTGCATCGTTACCTAATTATGCTACTCGCCCTGGATTGTTCGAGAAAAAATAATCCAGAAAGTGTGCAAACTGTGAAAATCATGCGCTGTGTAAGTCACTTTGGACAAAAGCATCCCCTCGGAAACACAAAAACAGAACACAATTTTCATCAACTTTGTGTGGTCTCAGCTTTTAATTAAACGACTTCAAGGTTAAACCGTGCCTGTGAACCTGAAGGATTTTCACAGGATGTCACAGAAATAGGACACGGAGCGGCCTGGCATCAGGACACCTGAATGTCATCTTATTAACCAAAATAATTGGATTATTCTGCCCCAAGTGTCAAGGGACTTGGTCCCCCTGTCACATTGAATTATAGCCTTTTGCTTTCTTTGTGAATGGCCACATGCTGTTTATGCCCATTCACTAAACGCACTTTTGGACGCCTGCTTGTTTACATGGCGGTCCTAATAAATTTATCAGCATTGTTTGTCTTTTAACTTTTCAATCATGTCATTTTTATTCATGTTCCTGTGCATAATATAAGTTGTTTATCCATTCATTGCTTGTCTTTCACCGCAATCAATTATGCTTCCTAGCATTTGACATATAGCTAATCAAGAGCTACTTAGTAGCATCAACAAAAGCTAATCAACTGTTTAAAGAAAAAAGTAAGTGTCTGTGTAGTCCATCACATTGCCTTTTGCATATTTTATTATGTGGCTGATCTGAGCATCAGATGGATACAGACTGGAGCAAGCTGTTTTATAATCAATTAGGTACTTACCCGTTGTCACTAAAATGTGAAACCTAACACTAAAAACAGTATGGTGAGCTTAGCGATGAACACTGGTGATTGATGCTAGTTAGGGATGATTATTCCTACATTAGCTAGAAAATAAAACAAGATACCTTTATTACCTGGAAATTTATTGTGAAATTTTAAGTAGAGCACCACGTTCAGAATGTAAAATAGTGCAATCCCATTCATAAGCTACCTATTGCGCCAATATTAGGTCTCAGTAAGAAAGGATACATTTTAGCTTGGTTGACCATCATTTTAAATTAAAATCCCCCTTTAACAAACAATAACTGCACTTGAGTATACAGTATTATCTTAGTGATTAGGACACTAGATCTGCAAGTTTAGTGTAAGTAGAAATAGAAGCTATTTCACCTGTAAGCAGAATAACCTGAATGACTGAAAACATGCTGCTCTGTAAATCACTTTAAAAATTAAAAAGATACAAAGTGGTTTAAAAAAGAGAAGATTTGAATGGGGCTTCTTTATTGGTTGAGTAATAGCTGGCATTTGATCAAAGCTTTCTGTTTGCAGTCAGCTTCTGATGAAAAATGAGAAGTTTCTGGATGCCTGCCATCTTTAACAAAGTTACCCGGCAGTGTCTGAAAGGTGTTCTGTTTCAATGAGAATATAGGAAACAAGTCTGCACTTATCAAAATATTCTATGAAATCTTCATTACCAGGGCAGCTTTATGGACTAGAGACGCTGTAGAAATCATCGGGAAGCTGTTCATTCAGCCACACTTTGCCAGCTGCAGAAAGGAGCACTAGAATTGACAGCAAAACTGTATGCGAGTATGAACTTTATATATGGTGGCGCAGTGGTTAGCACTGTTGCTCGAGTCTATGTGTGTTTCTAGTGTATGTGTATGGAGTGTGCATGTTCTACTGTTTCCTCCCAGTTCTCCAGTTTCCCACCCCAGTCAAAAAACATGCTGGAGCTGCCCAATTCCCCACAGGTGTGAATGGTGTGAGTGTCCTGTGATGTGTTGGCGCCCCTTCCTGTATTATTCTCTGCTTTTTCCCTTCAATCCTTCCTTCAAGTGGCTGGACAATGAAGCTGAATCACTTGGTTTCAAACCACAATAAGTTATTAGTGTGGTGCAGGGCCTCCTGTTGGGGCCAATACAGCATCAATTCATCTTGGGAATGACAGATACAAGTCCTGCACAGTGGTCAGAGGGATTTTGAGCCATTGCTCTTGCAGAACAGTAACCAGGTCAGTATGTGATGCTGGTGGAGGAAAACGTTTCCTGACTCGCTCCTCCAAAAGTCACCCCAAAGTGGCTCAATAATATTTAGATCTGGTGACTGGGCAGCCCATGGGAGATGTTCATCTTCACTTTCATGTTCATCAAACCACTCTGTCACCAGTTTTTCAATTCAATTTAATTTATTTTTATATAGCGCCTTTCACAACGGAGTCATCCCAAGGCACTTTACATGGGTGTGTTTTGATATTAAGAGAGAGTGATACAGAACGAGGAAAGACAAACAAATTAGCTAAAGAAAGCCAGATGAGAATGGAAGACAGGAACCAAAAACTCACAAGTAAGGGGGAAAAATACCTCTGGAGGTCCAAGGTCAACTGGCTGCCCAACCCCCTTGGGCATGCTAACATTATTGAAACAGAAAAGAGTGGGCTTGCTTGCTAAAAACAAGATGTAATCTGTGTGTATTGGTGTATCATCATCATGATACATGGCACCATCTTCAGGGTACAATGTTTGAACGTTTGGGTGAACATGGTCCTCCGGAATGGTTTGGTAGTCCTTGGCAGTGATTCGCTCATCTAGACAAGTAGTGGGCCAAGGGGATGCCATGATACTGCAGCCCAAACTATCACTGATACACCCCCGTGCTGCACTCTGGGTATGCAACAGTCCAGGTGGTAAGCCTCTTTGGGGCTTCTCCGCACAGTAACATTCCCAGATGTAGGAAAGACAGCGAAGTTGGACTCATCAGAGAGCAATACATGTTTCACATTGTCCACAACCCAAGATTTGCACTGCTGACACCATTGAAACTGATGTTTGGCATTGGCACGAGTGACCAAAGGTTTGGCTATAGCAGCCCGATCATGAAATTCGATCTTGTGGAGCTCCCGACACACAGTTTTGGTGGAAACAGGACAGTTATGGTTTATGCTGATATTACCCTGGATATCATGTCTCTCGATGCACCACAGAGACTTGTTGTCCTGGTCACAGATGCGCCAGCTACACGCACACCAACAATTTGTCCTCTTTGGAACTCTGATATGTGTCCCATTATGTTGTGTGGATTGCAATATTTTATGTACAGCTGTGCTGTTAGTCTGCTAATTCAACCTTCATACTCTGCTCTTACTGATGCAATGTGCAAGTATAGGCGTTAAACCTCAAACGCTATTTTAGCTAGTGTTTCATTTTAAATACTTTTAAATAAGTATAGGAAAGTTCACCTCAGAATTCAAAATGACATTGCACATTTTTATCGTACTTCTATATGGGAAATCTTAAATGAAATATCTTAAATATTTTATGTCTTGTATGTTCCTTTTATCTGAATGAATGAAAATACTTGTCTTTTCCACCTCAAGACCCATCATATCAGTCAGCTTCAGAAACGGATGCCCTCTCACAGACGTGCACTGCCTTCCAGCATAATGAATGCCGGCTCTGAATACAGCAGACAGTTCACACGCCGAGTGACATTTGACAGTCTGTTTGGGAGCACAACCTTTCCAACTGCCGGAGCCCAAAGAATCAAGAGTGAGAAACATCAAACTCAATATGAACAGCCCTATATCTACTGCCTCTAGGCTTCTTGACTGTGACGTAAAGATCATGGGTTTAAGTCCCAGAAGGCATTGATTTTGCACCATTGAACTGTTAATATGAATAACTTCAGTAAATATAGTCACTGTATCACTGGGTTTATTTTGGTGATATAATGCACAAAAACAGACTTTATAGAAAACGATGCTTTTAATAATAACAATAGTAGTAGTGTTTACTGCAATTAATTATTGTTAACAGTAGTAATATCAGTACTTGTTCAATGTTGTTATGATTCGTGAGAAATGCATCACCTGAAAACAACAAAGATAAATCAAGGCTGAAAACACTTGGCAGTGAGACTCGAAATGTCACACATCAGAAGAGTGGCTGAGGTTTCTAAGGGAGGGAAGTAGACAATGAAATCCCCCCAGCAGGTATTGAACAGCCGCCCACCGACAGCCGTCGCGGAGTGAGGGGGGCGAGGGCCATCGCAGGAGGTGTCAGGATCCCCACAGTTCCCCTGTGGAAGGCGCCCGGCAGATGTCAGGGATGCAGGTGATGGTGGGGGTGCCGGCACGATGACACAGAGGCTCTAAACAGCTGTCACGCTGCGAGCGATGAGTGTAATACACTTTCTGAGCCTCAGCCCATCTCGGAATGGAAGAAACAGTAGCCAGAGGGGGCACTATGGAGCCACACCAAGAAAAGTATGTACTACCCAACTAAAGAACTTAGAAATAGACCTCATAGAAGTCAAGCTCAAAATTAATCAGAGATTTTTACTTTTTAATGAATTGTTTGATATCATTGTTGGTACAGTGGTAAATACTTCTCATTTTCATTTCTAGAGCATAGAAACAGCAAATCCTGCTTTCTGACACTATCCCATAAATCCACTATCAGTATGAGACACAGCTTGTATGTTTCAAAGGGTTACCATTGCTAAAGAAACCCTCTTTTCGGTATATTGAGTAGCTGAGTGTGCCATCAGTGTTGTGAATTTTATGGCAGAGTATAAATATCTGTGCTAAAATTTCCGGTTATTGTCTTTTGGGAAGAGGAAAGTGACTTAGGTGTTTGGCAGGGATGATGCAATACTTTATAAACTTAATAGAAATGAGATAAAAATACTACTACGAATAAAAATAAGTACAAGGACCAAGTAAGTTGTGCGATCAGGAAAAAACTTCAGCAGGGCTCCTTGTGTGCTAAGGAATGTGTAATTCTGAGAAGTTGTGGTGCCATGGCAACCTCCCCTAGTGGAGAAATCCCGGTGTGAGCAAAGGAAGGTGATGATCTTTGTTTTGAAGGAAGACTTCATGCTGTGAATGCAATATCTCAGGCTTCCATTGAACTTGTCATTCAGCTGGTATCAGATTCGGCATTTGCAGAGCTGAAGGGAAACAGCCAGTGGTAGTCAGAATAGGAATTTTTACTGAACAATATATAAAGGCAGATTTTCAGAAAACAATATCTTTGTGTTTTTACTCTGTAGTTTCAGTGACGGACAATTACTTTAGAAAACGTAAAGAAAACTGTTTACGAAATGCAAAATGTTTCTTGAATGAAAAATTCTTCTAAGCAAATATTTTACTTTACTTTTTCGACTCATGCTTTATCCAAAGTGGCTTTTAATTGAAATAATTTAGGTCAAGTATCTTAGCAAAGGGTGGTGCGATGTTGCCTTGCACTTTGAGGACCAGGGTTTGAGTCTCCACCCTGGCTCCATGTGTGTGGAATTTGCATGTTCTCCCTGTGTCATCATGGGGTTTCCTCTGGGTATGTCTGATCCCCCCATCCCCACAGTCCAAAAATATACTTTTGGGAATTGGAGTTGCCAGATTGCCCGTAGGTGTATGTGAGTGTGCCCTGCGATGGGTTGGCACCCCATTCTGGGCTGTTCCCTGCCCTGTGCCTGTAGCTTCCATGATAGGCTCCAGACCCCCTGTGACCCTGAATCAGACAAGTGGGTACAGAAAATGGATGGATAAAATGGAGTCCCCCAAACACATTAACCAACTTGTTAATAACTGCCCCTGTGTCCCAGCAGGTTTAAATATCACAGCTAATCGAACAGATCTTGCTGCTCTTACACTGATTAATATAGTTTTCTCTATTACCATGAAACATCAACCCCAAACCAAAAATGGACATTTCATGGTACCTCTGCATGGGTCACAGTGACCTTCACCACCGGCACCATTAGCCTCTTACATCATCTTATATAAACCCTAACTAATTAATCAGTAATCACAGACCAGGGGGCACAGGACAATGACCAGACCATTACCTTATAACCTTATGAAGTTAAATACATTGGTCATAAAAATCTACTGGAGTCTGCATGCAGTTGGTGGCATGGCAGCACAGTGGTTCGGCACTGTTGCCTCGTGCCTCTGGGACCAGCATTCGAATCTTTGCCGTGGCTTTATGTGTGGAGTTTGCTTGTTCTCCCAGTCATCGTCTGGTTTCCTCCAGGTGCTCCAAATCTCCAGGGGTTTCCTCCAGGTAGTCCAAAAACATGCTGAGGTTAATTGGAGGTACCCAATACCTGTAGGTGCGAATGGTGTATGTGAATATGCCCTGCAATTGGTTGGTGTCGCATTCTGGGTTGTTCCTTGCCTTGTGCCCATTGGCTCTGGACCCCCCACGGCCCTGAAAAGGACAAGTGGTTACAGAAAATGGATGGATGGTCTACATGCTGGTCTAAAAGTAATTTACTTCTAAATAGAATTATTTAAAATTAAAACCCTTGTTCTGCTAGTGATTGTTCATGATTCCTCTTATTTTAAAAACTTTGCATAATGCAGGCGAGCCCCTATTCGATTATAAGAGTGAAGCGTAATGACCTGTCAGCAGATCCATCAGACATACCGGCCAGAAGGTTTTAATAGTAGTGCTGGGCTCTCATCTTTGAGTCTTCATTTAAACAGTGCCGACAGTCAAATGACAGGATCCTGCCAAAGGACTGTTTACCAAGTGGGTCTGGCTGCCAGTCACTATACTGGGGGGGGACCAAGACCAAAATGGCAGATCAGTTTTTATTTCCTCATTATTTCACTAATGTTGGCAATGCTTGTTTTCCTGAGTTTTGGAGGATAAAGTCCGTACCAGTATCTCGCTTGAGTGAATTCCTGCTTGCTTAAATGTAACCCTAGATACAGTACTCACAGAAAGTCTATTGCACATTTATTGGTCTTAGAATAAAAATCATTACTTTATTCATTTACAAAAATATATATCACTTTAGAAACGACCAGTAGTTTTAAGTAAAACATTCATTTCAATTACTAATGAATTGAAACCAAAATTATAGGTCTGAAAGAACTCTTCTGAATTAAACCAACATTGTTCATTGATAATTCATTGGATGCTTTTTAATTTTTAACACCTTTGCAGTAGCATAAAACGCCAAGAATTTGTGTTTAGTGTCTCTTTGGGAGCCAATGACTACAATTAATAGCAAAATGGCAAGAACAGGACTAAATGAGTCAGTCAAAAAAATATGACATTTAATAAAAAGAAAATGTCTGTGCAGAATATATGTGCAGATATGTTAAACTTTGCTTGTCAATGGACTTTTGTTATGAAACCACTAAATTTTGAACATTTTTATAGAATTAAGCAAGTGTGCCACGACTTTCTGTGAGCGCTGTATGCCTGGTTTCAGTAGGCTACACTGTGTGCTACATTTACGTCAACCCAAGCCCTTAAACACTTCACTGGACTAATTACTGGTCTAACTGCGAATTGACATAATTTAGGCTTTTAAATCTGTACTGAAGCTGTTAACAGCTTTAAGGAATGTTGGATATCCAAGGCGCTGCAGCCCTTAAGGATCATAGATAAAGACCACAGATCGATAGCAAAGTGGAATCAAGTGTTTAATGGTCTTAAATGAAAATTAAAATCTGCAGATTGTTGTCGTTTCAGACTTCCAAAGAAAGACGTGAAATCCATGTTAGCTGTCAGTAAAATACCTGTTTATATGTGCCTCTGTTGACCCTAAAAGAACAGGGAAAAGAATGGCTGAAATACTTTGTTAGTCTTATATATGCTAAATAACCTGTTACATATATGTTTTGACTAGCGTTTGGATATTGTATATGATAATCATAAATTCAACTCCCAAGACAGAATGGCAAAAAGTCCTAAGCTGACAAAATTCAACTAAAAGCAATTTTAATATGAAAAGTAATCAGAAATTCTCCCCCTGAGGCCTTTATGTCTGCATATGCATCTTCCAAAATCTTTTCCTGAGCAGTGGGACCTGGATCCTGTCCCAGGATTCTCAGGGCACAAAGCAGGAGACAACACAGGGATCAAAATAAATTCCTCTGACTCCATTATGACTTGGTCTGCCAATACAGTCTGCTTTAGGAAGTTAGTAAACAATATTTGTGTTTATTCAGCAAACCTGGGAAATTATGTAACTTTACATTGCTACAGATTTTTTTAATCATTTCCTCCAAAAGATAAGCTACAATGAGACTGGTGAGTGGTGATAGAAGCACATGAGTTGTTGTTTTTTTTTTTTTCCCTGGAAAGCATTCAGTTATTGTATAAATGAATAACCCTCCTATTTTTGCCTTTGTTCAGCATTCGGTCCATTAAACTCCCTTAACTCTGGTATTTTGACATTTTTTTTTGGTATTAAGATGACCTGCTTTGTTTTTTTCCTTCATAAAGGCAACCATCTCTTTTTCAGGAATGTTACGTAGCGTCCAAATTTGCAGGACTGTTTTCAGGGCTAAACCCGAACTCTGGCTGTGGACGTATGTTCCTGGCTCTATTTATACATTACCCCAGTATCCATTAAGCATTGTATGATAGTTAGTAAACAACCATGACAGATACTACCATCAAATTCACTGTTATTATCATTACAATATGCAACTGGATTTACTGAATAGGAACAACATTTCAGCCAATCGTGTGCCAGCATTTCAAATTTCAGTCAATTTCAGTTCAGTAAGTGCAGTGATGGCAGTGTAGTTTGCATATGTGCTTTTAGGAATCATAATAATAGGGTTGGTGCCCCATCCTGGGTTATTCCCTGGCTTTTGCTCGTGGCTTCCAAGATAGGCTTAAGTCCCCTGCTACCCTGAATAGCAGGTAGAGAAGATGGGTGGATGGATGGAAGGATGGATAGATGGATAGATGAATGGCATATGCATGGATCGATGGATGTAATAATAATTCTATGTTTATTCTGCATTCATTCAACTTTTTAATGTTAATTTTGCCTTCATTCAAATAGAATAAATTGTTTTCAAAGGTCCAATGCCATAGTTCTACATACCATTTTCGTAGATATTGATATCTAGATGTCTGACATTAATTTAAGCATTATTACTTGTCAAATGGCAACTTGAAAAGGAAAAGTAGGGATAGAGAGTTAAGCTGGGCAAAGCATAAGGACTGATATGTTTTTAGCCCGGCAACGTAACTCGTTTCCTTAATTCGAGTAAGACTTTGGGATAAAGGACAAGCTGTTGTTGCTCCCCTCCTTCTCCATCCCAGTGAGGTGGTTAATCCCATTACAATGGCCTGTTTGTGCTTTTAGCTTCATTCCCTTAGGTGACCGTGGTTAAAGGGAAAAAAGGTCACAAGAGGATTACGGTCGAGGCGCGATGACTCTTCGCCTGTTGGACAATAATCTTCTCCACGGATATAAGCGGGGTTTAAAGTCATTAAGCGTTTCCCGGTGGGTCCTTTTGAAAAGTACTTCTTCATTTATTCTCGCTGTCCAAAGTTTTATCTTCAATTTGCCTCCTAGGGTTTTATGGGTTTCTTCTGCTTCTGATTATTGTCTGATCCTGAGAAGTTGCTGCAATCCTCTTTTGGTCATCCCAAATGAGAGTAACTCCTAACGAGATGATGTCTGGAGATGACGTGCATTTCTATTGCAGATGACACCTACGAGCATTATTCTACACACATAGCCAGTGATAGTTTATTTAACAACATTAATATTTTATATATACTGACTTAGCATAAGAACAGGTAGTAAAATTGCATTTTTGCACTTTACATTTAACACACAACCTGTTAGTATTTTTTAATGTGCTATAATATGGGAGAGACACAAACCTTGAGAACATATTTGGCCTTTAATGCATAGTTACTCAGAGTAAATTATTCTACAATGAGTTGTTATTTTGTCAGAATACTTGTATATCCCAGCCCCCACTGATCTCTCCAAAGTGTTACTCCTCCTGGAACAGAGTTAGAACCTTTGGGAATACTTTCCCGGCCAGCATTAATCCAATGCAACCCGTTTACTTTCTTGTTAAATATTTATTCCATTTGCATACTAATTGGAATCCCCATGTAATTTCCTGTCGAAGCCAGGCTCAGACCAGAATGCCTCACAGACCCCATCTCGCTCATGAATAGCTAGGAAATGTGCGAATGATATTAACTGCAAGCTCAGGTCCTGTGCGGGGGGGTTAGGGTACACCAATGAGGTCACTTAGGCCTATTTTTAGGCTTAAAAAAATCTGTTCTCCATATTTGAAAAGTGCTGCTAGAAACTGGGGTGAAAAACAATGTATTTGCCGCCCATATCATCCATTCAGACCTTAAATGGTATTAAGCCATATTTTCTGTAATGTCAATATTGAAAAGCTACAAATATGAAGTGCCTGTGCAGTGGCAAGCAACAGCTTCCACTGAATCTTATTTTAAAGAAGAGAAAAGTGACTGTCAAGCAGCCTAATCAGTAGGTGTAGATCTTAGCAGATCTGCCCTCTGTCTTCTTAAACTGTCACACAGGAGTAATGCTAGATGGAAGAATACTGATTAAAAGCTTAGCCTTAAAACCACATTGTAATAAACATAATGTATGATTACAACAATGTTACGCATTGTAATATGGTCCAATCTGCAGAGTGTACCCATATAAGCATTGTGATAAACACTTGGAATAATAGTGCAGTAATAATATTGATGTTTTTTGTTTAATTTTTGTTTTATATAAAAAAATATATATAACATTTTTTCACAGTTTAAGGTGATAGTCAGAACCTAATTAATCTCAGAAAAATGCATCCTTAAACAATTTTAAGTGATAAGTTGTATTTCTTTCAGCCTTACGCTATATGAACACATTTTAAAAAGGTATGTCCAAATTTTAAAAATTGTTGTGAATTGGTCACTTCTCATCATTTTCTCTATCTGTACTTTTGGATTTCACTGTAATTGTCTAATGCACTCTATACCTGCCACTGTCAGGGCCGGCACCTCACAGAGCCTGCCTCTTTATGGTCCTTTCCGGTTATGACCAGTAGGTCATTCTGTTCTCGCTCCCGTCATGTAGTCCCTTAGCCCTAGTGTGTTCTCCCACTCCTCTAGTCAACTGCATAGCTCACTGGGTTCAGCAGGTGGCTTAGACTTGTTAATCCTCCAGTTGTGGATTTGAAACTGACCAGAAACCAGCTTTCACCTGTTTTTTTTTTTTGGTTTTCAGTTTTCCCTAGTGTTTGTTATTGGTTCTTTGCTTCCCAGTTTTGGTTTGTGCTGCTTATGTCCTGTTTGACTTTGATTTTTTTTTCCTCTTAGTCTTTCCTAGTGTAGTCAGCCCTCTGTTATGTTCCCTAGTCTCCAGTGCTTCCCTGTCTTGGTGATTGTTATAGTTCCCTAGTCCTTGTGCTCATTTAGTCTTTACAGTTCCACCTGATCCTCATTATTCCTGTTGCTCTCTTGATTGATTAATTGATTATTATTTGCACTTGTGTCCTTGTTTGCCCCATTGTTCCTGTGTATTTAAGTGTCTGTCTGTGTTCAGTTCCTTAGTGAGTCATTGTGAATGTTGCCCTGTCCTATTGCCCAGTTCCTTAGTTATGTTTATTCTGTGTGTTTTTCATGTAGCTAATTCCTTATTTATTTCCTTGTTTGGTTCAGACCCTTTGTGCTCTTTTTGGTTTCGCTGTTTTCCCTGTTTAGTTAAAAAACCCCTTTTCTCTTGGAGCCACCAATGGATCATTACCCTTATTTCCTATCCTACAACATGCCCCGCCATGGCGGCCAGGCTTCAACATTCACCTCTCTAGCACATTGCTTCTAGCCAGTTTCTTCATTTAAATGCTACATTTCAGTGGAACAGTAGCAGTCAATGAACAGTATGCTGGAGCCGTATGTTGTGTCAGTGGGTGCTACTTATTCAGCAATCAAGTGAAACTTCCTGTTTAATATATGCCCCTTCCCACAAGGCAGCACAAATGTGCTAACCCTTATAATCAGTCTGGGCTGCTGTTTCAGAAAAGCCCTTTTATTCGCTGAGGCAGTGAGGGCAACTTCCTATAAATCTGGGGATCTAGGCAGGCAGGAGGACAATGAGGCGGGATTCAGGACCAGGGACAGCGATCGTGCACAGCTTAAGGGGAGGACAAGGAGTAGTCTTCTCAGGGTAAGCGAGTCATGGCAGTGCTGAAAAATGGGCTACCTAAGGCAGGTGGGGCTAAAGGGACGCGATGTCCAACCCCAGTCACACACTGGTTAAATTGACGCTGGTACAACCATGTCTGGACTAAAATGTTAACCAAAGCAGAATGTACTTTTTTTTGACAGCAGGGACACAACCCACATATCACAACGACAACTGGTTTGCGCTACAAAATGAACAGAACTAAATACATCATTGGGCTCCTAAACATTTTATGACATCCATAAATGGCCACTTATCCTGTGTCCCTCACTAGTAACAATGGTTATCATTCACTGTGGAATCCCTGTAAATGGATTTAAATACTGTGGAAAACAGAATATACCATTTTGACATACTATTTATTTTCACTTAGACTATGCAATAGAGACATCAGGAAAAATGCATCACAGCACCAACTACACTCCTTTATTTCTATATTTTTCTTTGGCTGTTAAATGATTAACCACTTATGCTTAATTAATATTGATTGTGTATTCCAGGCCATCTTGTACACAAACCAGTCTTTTCATTATAATATCTTAATTTAATAGGTGTTTTAAAAAGATTCAGAATTCTCTAATATCAAGGAACTGTTTTACCTTGACACTCTACACTTAGCACAATGATCAAAGCTGCCATAACATTTTTGGAGATGTTAGAAGGTTAATTTCATATTTCAAAGATGGGTGAAAGGAGTGAATTTCTATAAAAGGAGATGAGAATTATCAAGTAAAGGGTTCTCTTTTGTTCTAAAATGAAGTCATTGCCAGTGTATTGTATCTGAGTCCTGTAACTCATTGGAAATTTTGGCATCCCAATAGCCATGACATGACTGACAATTGTATACTGAATTCCTATTCGCGTGCATGATCTGGCATCATAAAACAGAGAGTTCACAGGATGGACAAGTGCCACGACACAGGGAGGGATGTAGCTAAGTAGCATTTCATTTTAGCTCGCCTATCTTCTTGTTTGCAGGACCACTTCTCACAGCCTCAAGGAACGATCAGGGCGAAGATCTTTGAAGTTTTTTACATGCTTCCTGAAGAAAAAAAACTGCCTTTGAAATCCAACTTTCCTTGTCTATATATCCTTGCTTTTGGTTTTGTGCTATCATGAGGAATAAAACAGGGTCACATGAACAAAAGGTCAATTAAAATAAGGGAGTTGGGTGCAATCATAACCTGCACTGATGGTAAAGCCTTTTTAACCACATAATTTTTTATAACAATATGCTGATTTATGTTAATGCAAATGTTGCCATTTGACCTCCTACCAACTGAATGTCATGAGTGTCATTTATCAGAAAGTGTCTAACATGTTTATATTAAAAATACAAAAGAAGACTGACTAGGCAAAAAAATCAGCTCAGGGCCTTGGGGGACTTTAAAGGAGCGACTGAACGTTTGCTGAAATAATCATGTTGTACTTCAAGTTTTGTACATTAAAGTTAAGCGCAAGAATTATATCAAAGTATTAATCTAAGATGCCCGAATTTGATTTAATAACTGTTTTTTTTTTTTTTTACTGAAGCTCTTACTGAATTCTGGCAAGACAAATTTTCAAAATCCTAGACAGTATCCAATAATAAGCAACTGTAGCAAAAGTCAGAAGTATGACACTGAAGATGAACCGTGGAGAACAGAGAAATAAGTAGAAATGAGCAAAAAGGTGGGATTATGGATACTGACAACTGAAACTGCCATACAGGAAGGACCTAAGCAGAAGAATACCCAGTAAGGATTATAGAAAAACATAAACAGAGAGAATTCCTGTAAAACAAAGCAATATAGTAAACCTATGTTATACGTAAGGTGTTCAGACTCTGACAGAAAACTCCCACACTCTAGAATCTGACCCTACTTATTAGCCTTATCAGGATAATGAATCTAATTACCAGCTAGGCTACAGTGGTGGTCACGTGCCACAACCACTTAAAAGTTCTATTTTAGTAGAGGGTCACAATAAGCCTCAGGCCTTCCCCAAGAAGCACACAGCCTGAGGCTGCCCCATCACAGGGCACAAACCCATGCACAACGTGAGCAACCTAGAAATGGCAATTTACCGTTTTTGGGTAACACTTTACTTAAAGCAGTCATCATAATGCATTATAAATATATTCATAACGCATTATAATGTATTCATAAAGTATTATAGAAATGGATATAACTATTTATATAAAGGCATAACACATAATGGTCAGTATAAACCATTAATCCACTATGAAGGAATTTATAGTGCATTATTGATGAGAGCTTCACAGAGCATATATGGCTATAATGTGTTTTTACATATAGTTATAGTCATTTACATAATACTTTATGAATACATTATAATGCATTATTAAGGTATCTATAGTGCATTATACATGGTTGCTTCAAGTAAAGTATTGCCCATTTTTGGACTGTGGCAGCAAGCTAGCGTAATCTCCAGCAAACATGGGGAGAACATGAAAATTTCACATTAGAGAGAGACAAGGCCAGGAACCCAGGGGGTATGTGGCTGCAGTGCTATCACGGAGACACAGAGCCCATCCTCATACCAGCACTAGTGTACATATAATCCCCTGCAAGCTCGCTCCACTCCCACACATCCTTCAGCCACGAAGCTGCGGCTATTGCAATTGAACATAAACAGACGGCTGCATGTCTGGGTAGAGAACAGAATGTTGTGCTGTATGAAAAAATGCAAAAATGGTAAGAAGCTCTGTGCTGTAAGTTGAGGATAAGGGAGTCTGCCAAGCGATGGAATAATGTAACCTAAGCATAAAAAAGGCTTTTCCTGTCGGGGTTTTCATAGAGTCTAAATGGGCACAATTTTAATTACATTTAAGAGGAAACATGACCCCGCATTACTCATGAATTATCATTATTGTATTGAGCCGTTTCTAGTATGACGATTACACTAATATGTTCTACCGAGAAAAAAATCTTGGACAGTTTTTATGGATGGACTTGGGAATTTACCTAGAGAGCAATGGATAACCTCACACAATTAAAGTTCACACACAGCTTGGTAGAGAACCGGAGTCACTGAGACTTCTTTTGCATCACAAATGAGAGACATGTTTGGCCTGATTGATATGTTGCATTTCCTTGGCTTTCATTTGTCTACTGCCCATTATTTTCATAATTTCTTATGTCTGAGTAATGAAGCATTATAGTAATTGATAACAGGGCTACAGAGATTAACTGTTTCCCAAGACAACTGTGCCCGGAATTAATAGCTGCATGGAGAAATTTTAAATTAATCAAACCCTTTTTTTATTATGTGCAGGATACATTGATAAAACTTGCAGGAGGCCCATTCAAGGACGAAGAAAATTGTAACTGCCTCAAATCCCCACTTGGGACAAAGAGGTTGGAGATAAGAGGGATGAGGATAGATTTTCAAAGCATGATTGGGTGTGAAAGTGAAGGGTAAGCACTAGGCGTCATTTTGGAAGTGATTTTCTAAAGTGTTCCAATGTCAAAAAGAAAAAAAAAAAATTGAAAACAGCTTCCCACTATTGTCAGACTCCTGCCATGAGTTACAGCCTTAGAACAGGGAAAAAGCCTTGTTTCATGACAGGACAAGACTCATCACATTTTTAATACCCACATAAATATTGATATCTTTCTGTTACAACATTTTTACTATTCATTATACAAAAATATGTATGTATTGTCAGGATTCCACGCCACTCCCTAGATTTCTGCTTTAAATTCCACCATAGGTCTCAGTCCTGGAGCAAAACGTTCCATTATCTGCCATGTTATCTTGTGCTTGCTCAATTGTTACACATGGCTGTGCCCATGTATAACCCTTACAGACAAACATACACACGGGACCACAGCACTACACGCTCAGAATATGCAACTGCACGCAGCCTCTGTGCACGTGGTGTGTCTCAGTAGGACTCAGTCCGGTGTTTTTACCGTTATATAATTACCTGACTTTTTGAAACAATGCATATGACCGCTACTGCAATACGAGCCAACACTACTAATTGTCAAGGTTGCATAGTGAATAGATTTCATAAATGTAACTGGGATTATGTTTAATTGTTTTTTTGTTTTTTAACTAGTGACAGCTGCCTATTCTATATGCTCATTTTCTCATTGACTATTTTATTTATATTCCTTATTTCCCAATGCTCTCATTCTTGGGAGTTTTGGAACAAATTGTGCATAAGTCTCAGACTAACAAACTCTTGGGCTAAATCATTAAGCCAGAGGACTTCATAATATCCACCATCAACAACAGTAATAATGCTGGCTGGCACGATATCTGCTCCAAGCGGTCCAGGCAACAGACTTGGACCATTAAACGGATCTGGCAAAGTAAGCTTACTGAACAGGATGTTATTTTTATTTTTTTTGTTACACAAAAGTGTTCTTTATTAAATAAATATATAAAACTCTGTTTCCAGTTTCTTTTATATGTAGTATTGAATGTATTAGATAATAAATATTGAAGATTCTTTTGTACTCCAGGGTTTAATTACTGTGTCTAAAATCATCTTCACTTTGTGTTTTTTGCCAGCATTAAAATTGTTTTCACCAATGCTGCGCATAAAAGAAACAAGCCTGAATCTGTAATCTTTTGTGTCGCTATGCATTGTTTCCGGCAAATAGACTTTATCACATCTCGGCTCTGAGTCCTCGTGGGCAGCTCCCAAAATAACAGGCAAGTGAAGCATGAAAAGACCAAGACAGGAGAGTCACTGTCCCGTCTCCTCGGAAGGCTTCCAGGGAGAAGATAGCAGCGTTGCTAATCAATCCGTTAATTCCCCTGATTTAGCACTGTCCTTGATAGTTTGCAGTTGCCCTGTCTTCATCCTCAATAAACTTCTAAAATTTACAGTGGCTGAACTGGACATAATTAATTTCCCTGTACTTGATCTAGTGCCCCCCCACCATTGTTACACTAGACAATAAACATCATAAAGAGGAATCAGTGCCTAGTTAGCTATGACTGTTTGTCTTTGTGGTGGTGTGGTGTTGATCAATGTGGTCAAGAGAGATATTTATTTTGAAAATATATAGTCAGAGAGTTTGTGGGTGTGGGTGTGTGTGATCATCTACCACATTGTGGGGACCAAAATGTTCGTACAAAGTGATAAATACCTGTCATTTTGACCTTGTGGAGACATTGTTTTAGTCCCTACAAGGGAAAACTCAATTTAATAAATATCTGTGAATGCTATCAAAAAACAGAAAAAGCCAAAAGTGTTGCATTTTGTTTGGTTATTTATGGTTAAGGGTAGAGCTGGGTAGGGGTTAAAGTTGTCATTGTTGGGATTAGGGTTTTGCCCATATAAATGAATGGAGAGTCCCCCATACAGGTCTGTGTGTGTGTGTGTGTCCCATAGCCCTATGCTGGAGAAACACTTGGAAGAAGGTAGAAGGTATAGGAAGTCACTCCATAATGCACAACAAACATTTATTAATATTCATACCACATTTATGTAAAAGTGACACCGACTTTTCAGAAATTACAGTGCCAATTGGTGGGCCTTCTGTTGTACAATAATTTATGGGTAATTGATGGGTAATTTGTGTCATACCAGCTTGTTTGCCCTTTTTCATTGACTAAAGCTGGGTTCCCACCAAACCAATGGCAAGCCAAGGCCGATGAGGGGCCGGCTTCCATCGGCTCCTGACAATTTTGAAATCTGCACTGGAACAGACCGGCACTACTAGAGGTGATGGTTGACATTCAGCCCAATCAGAGAGCTCAGTTGCACCGAATAGCGTTGACACCGATTCAACACGCTGCGGTGAGGACCAGCTAACTCTCATCAACTCTCACCAACGATGGAATGTGATGGCTTAAAATCGGCCTTGAAGTGCTCCCGGCTTAAAACTATGAAATGTGTTATGGAGCCTGTGGCTGCTTTATTCTCCATATCCTACCCTTCTGCAACAACATTTAAATATGAGCTGCTGGGCAGCAGCTGAGATTTACTCTGCCATATGTTTCGACAAATAGGATCAGATTGGCATCCCATTGTGCTCATATGCTGCTTTTATGTATACATGTACGATTGCATCATATTTCTTGTTTCAGAACTTTCCATTTGAATGTATATTTCTTGCGTGTACATATATTTGAACACCAAAAGGGAATAAACATCAGTGAAATTCAAGCAGAACTACTTTTTTATGTTCTGTAAAGTGAAGATGACACTGTGACCTCTATAGTTTAATGTTTTACTTTTGACTTAAGGTATTCAGATGGATAAGATCAAACTGAAGCAAATATTGGCTTCACACAATTTCATGTATAGAAAAATCTCAGTATTGAATGGAAGAGGATGTATACTTTTTCACATCATATTGTTTCAGTCAGAATATTTCTGTCAACAAATATAACTAAACAATAATTCCATTTTTTACAGATCAGTTCTGATTTAGACTTTTTTAGCAGCCTTTATAACAAACATATCATTAAAACGTTTCCACTTTTGTTTTGATTCAGATTTTTTTCCCATTTCACACACCAAATTGATATATTTTGTTTCACTTAAGAGCAATATCCCCATGAAAGAATTTGGACCTGTTCCATTATCATTTTGACCAAATGGTGATGACATGACTGCGTTTCTTAGCAACACTAGAAAGATGGCAACAAACCCACATTTTGTCCTATTAAGTGGACATGTGAAGTGATAAACTTTTGGTACCCAATTAAGTATACGCTTAGTTGTTTGCTGTCTAATATTATAAACCATTACACAAGAGAGATAAGTATCCATTGTTAAGCACCTTTATAGCCAAATGACATCAATTTTGTTTTGTCCAAAAACTTACATTGTGTAATGTAAACTGTATAGGCTGCTGTGCTTGCAAGCTGTTGATAATAATGTTTAATTTTATCTCAAAACATAAATATATATTGTTATTACATATATAGTTGTAGTAAACCTTTCCCATTTTGGCTGTGTATCGATGGTACAACTGTAGTAATTAACGTGTAAAAATAAGAAGAAAGATACATTTGAACAGTAATTTATATATTTGGAACATTGGTTCCCATTAATTGTCGGGTCTGAATGATATGATTGTACACCGAGGACATTGGAACATCCCAACAGAAACAGAATGACTTTAATTCTGAGCAAGCCAGCAATGTGTCGGTGTTTCACTGACTTCATAATCGTCGCATTAAGTATTCAGCGGACAGCAGCTGTCATCTACTACTGAGAATCAAAGGCATGGATTTGGATGTGATGAGATGCTCCTGCATTTGACTCTAGACTGCAGGTGGTTGATAGACAGATCTGAGGAGGGGAAAAACAAGGCAGGCAGATGGACGAAACCTGCATGTCTGGGTGTATCCTTTTATCTGCAGAGTCTGCTGTATAGGGTCAGTGGCGGGGGGACAGGACAACCTTCATTAAAACCACCATGTTTCACATTGCAGTACCTGCATTACTTTCATAGTAGATTATTTTGTTAAAAATAAAGTTCATTTTATAAAACTTTACATTTAACGGTCCATAAGATGTCAACTACACCCCCAATTCTTATTTCGTTTATCATTCATCTACCTGTATTCTGTATAGATTTGAGTATAAAGTAACCAAACCCAGAATGTTTATACATATGTTGATGCAAGTGACTCCAGTAGAATGAACTATAACCATAACTAAGTATTGATGGTATTGCAATCAATATTACAAAGGCACTACAAAAACATTACTGATTTTAACAAGGTATGATGTGTTAGCATTTATTTAGCTTTGCTGATGATGATAATGATGACTGCTGCTGCTAGTATAATTGCCTGTTCTCTAATATTTGAACCTCAACTTTCACAAATCACAAATGATACCATTGTGAAATAATACGATGATACTTGTAATATTACTCAGAATTAATACACACTGACTATATTATCACTTAAATCCTTGTATGAAATGCGTTAGTGTTAGGTTTTTATTGTAGTGTTTTTTTATTAGACAGTAGAATGTGTTGACTAAGCTGCCAAGCCTGAATAGTCAGTAAAAATTAAATACAGTTTCTTCACTTTCCTGTTTCATTCTCTCCCCCATTCAACTGTAGCCAACATGAGAAATTCTCTCTGTAAGCCACTGGACCAGCATATAGTCAAGAAATGAATATTACACTGGAGAGTGGCAGAATGACAGCTGTCATACAGATAATTAGAATTTAATAAGTGAAATCTGAATTTTGCATTGTTATTTTGTCCATCAAAGAGAATGAACATTACAGACAACAGAAGTGAATAATGGTCCTGAATTCCAAAGAATCAATAAAGGATCAATAAAGTATATCTTTTCTAATCTTATCTTATATTTTTATTTTTGGACAGTTTACAATAAAAACACATTCTGTTAACCTGGCCAAACCTAATTCAAATACCTCAAATATGTTCTTATAAGATGTAATAAAAAGTTAATTTTCATAAATTCCATATTTTTGTTGAAAATTCAGCTTCTGGATCACAGATGATTATACATATATAGGATATTTGAGGTTCTTTTTCAGTGCTTTCTTCATTAAATAATGTTTTTTTGGTTTTTGAGTTTTCAGAGAAAGAATGAAAGTCTGCTCAAAATGTATTTTTTAAAACCTCCTTATGTGCCCTGTCTCAGTTTCAGAAAATCAGTCTCATTTTTTGTGTGATCAATGAAATGACCAGAAATTATGATAGTAACTGGAAACCTGAAAAATCCATGGCTCCCATTATTTTACTAGACCCCTTTCCAAAATAATTTTGTATTCAGTAAATTTATTATTTTGTGATTTAATGCAAATATGTATGCAAAAATGTGAAAAGTAGTAAGTAGTACAGTTACTCTGCGATGAGTTTGAGTCACATTTTTAGATAATATAAAGAATGAGCTCAAAGGGGTTCCCCTTGGCTCAGTATTAGGACCCCTTCTGGTTTTTCAGTCATATAATAGCGAAACCACATTAAACTGAGTTAGCTATTACCTAAATTATCAGCCTTTTAGAAAATTTAAATTATTCCACACGAGAACTGCCAAGAACTTGGACATCACCACTAGGCCATCTGCTACAAGGTTGTTTTTTTTTTCATCTAAGCTATCTTTACCAACCACTGAACACTCAACCAAGTAGTTTCCCTGATATTGCAAGCTGTACTCTGTTCTCATGTCCATTAATCCATTCTCTGTACCTTATACAAGGTCACAGGGGTCCTATCATTTAAGCTATTGGTGCAAGGCAGGTAATAACCTAGGATGGGGTGCCAACTATTGCAGGGCACACACACACACACACGCAACTCTAGTTCACCCTAGCATATTTTTGGATTGTGGGCAGAAAGCCTGGTCCCAGAGGTGTAAGGCAACAGTGCTGACCATTGCACCACCATGCCGCCCCTTATCCTGAGTCAGTATATGTAAATAAATACATTCTATAGAGGGCCAAACTTATGTCAGCCTTATTGTTCCAATAATTTGTATTCTAATTATTCTGAATTCTATGTCCCGTATAATGTAACGTGCATTTCATTTACTTTTTTACAAGACCAATTTAGTAGACCAATATTAAGTATGGGCACAAAGACGAGATACTAACAGGGGTGTCATAAAAAATTGGAACATACATGGTCCTGTACAGAATCCATCTGAGACCCTTGTTGTATGTTGTATGTATGTTGACTGAGCATTAAGGTGTTTTTACTGAACAATGAGATTTCATACTAGAGTCCCATAAAAAAATACAAATCTCTGCAAGCAAAACTCATGCATTTACAGCAAGCCATCCAAGCAGGCTGTTATTTTGAACACACACTACAGGAACCGTCAAGTCTGTCAGCTGCTTGCAGTCACAACACTTAGAGATGCTGCAAGGCGTGAATACGCCACGTAAACTGCTCGTCGCTGCCAGAGGCAGGGTGCGCGCACGGCCGAGGCCTCTAGAGGGATGAGCCGTCACTAAGCTCCACATCGGCGCGGCCTTCAACCGTCTGCTGTGCGTCTATGGAGGCCCATGATATGTGCTTAACCAGCGAGCAGCATCAGCTTGTGCAGATAATTCATAATAACATCAATATTTTGTCATGTATTCTCTGTTTATCCAAGGTCACTTATAATTTTTATCTTTTTATACAGCTGGATATTTTATTGGAGCAGTTCAGGTTGAGTGGCTCACTTGGGTGTACGACAGCAGAATCTCTCCTGGGGTTTACACAATTTACATTACGATTCTTATGCCTCTATAGGTTTACTGCTTGCATGTGCTTACTGCTTTCTGTCCAGAACCAGTAAATAAATTTTGCGGGGCAGCGAGTGGCTGCAGATTAAAATTAAAATAGTGTGAGAGCTGGCTAAGTATTTATTTTGAAATCCTTATAATGGGATTTTACAAATCATAAAGCAAAATAATAAGTATTATAAAGTATGCAGAATGGTAAAGTGATTTTTGTGATGCAACAAGGTCAGTGCTGTTGAGTACAGCATCTCACGTAACAACTTTCAAATTATCCAAAGGGAGAGGTATGTTCTTTTCATATGCTATCTAAATGTATATGTTCTGATTCTTACAGAATAAACCTATATGTTTTCAATCTCAGTTTTTATTATAATTATTTTGAACAGGGCAGAAATAATGTAGTCATCATAGTGTCTGACCTGCTCCTGCATTTTTGAAGGGATCATAACATAAACAAACATTTGTGGTTGCAATTTAGTTACAAATCACAGCACCATATTGCACTTTTGTGTTTGTACCCACATAGACATGCCAGATAGCGATGAGGCATTATTCAGTTTAATCAACTCTGCCAGGATGCGGTTAGCTGTGATGAAGTATGTGTCTTCAAGTGGGTTTCAAAATACAGAAGGCCCTGGGCTGAAGAGCTCTCTGATGCTGGCCTGTGGTTTATTTAACCCTGTGGGTCTGTGCAGAATCAAAGCGCGAGAGCGCATGCCGCAGTATAATTCTGTGCTCCAGGCTGCTGTCTTATAACGAAATATTATTGTGACTCTGTTCCCATGCTAATTTGCCAGGCAATCCTGCACACTAAGAGATGGAAAGAATGGGAGGGGACAGCAGACAGCAGAAGAAATGACAAGAACAGCTGATGTGAGCTGAAGTATTACCCATGAGTCTTTAGTAAGAGCAGTAGATGCAATTGGCTACCTCAGCTGCCTTGAACTGTGCCCCATGGACACAGGTCACTCTAGTGGCAGTTGGATTAGATGACATCAGTGAATTCTGAGCCAACACTAGCGAACCAGCTATCAGCAGGCTGGGGAAACTGGACTGGTGTAAATAACTGTTGACTCTCAAAACTAATGGGTTGAGTAAACCAGCAGGTTTGGCAAGGCCCTTGTGATTTGCTTCAATACACATGAAGGTATGATGATGTCATCAAACCATTGCCATGTACAGTTACCATGCCTAAGAGCTCATTACTTCACTGGAGCTTAAATTCAAATGTAATTGTTAGTCTTTGTTTTCTAGTGTCACTTACATGAAAACCAGCCTAAAATTTACGTCAACCTCATAACCATATTTATTTAAATTAATTATCAGAAAGTTCATTTTATAGTTATTTTCCTTCCCAATAATGTCCATCTTTGTGCAAATGTCAATGAAACATTCTTGAATGAAATGCTTTGTCTCTCTCCTTATACATAATTGCTTTTTCCTTGTTTTTCTCTGTGTTCTTTGCCTGGTCGATCATTGCTTGGCAAATTCTAATTCTAATTCAATTCGTAAATCTTGATAATCAGCAAGTTACCCTCCAAAAGCCAATTCCAGTGATCTGTTTTCAGGGGCGTAGAAATCAGGGGATGAATGGGACATGTACCTCCCCATATATAATTTGGATTCATTCATTGCCCCAATAAATATGCCTTTGTATTTAAATGATTAAGTTGTATGCCCCCCCAATATCAAACTCTCTCTTATGTGTTTGGGTGTATTCATCTGTAACAAGCTTCTCATTAGGTTATGAGGCCTCTTCTGTTATTCTTCCTCCAGCCAGTAGGGAGAGCAGGTTTTAAGTCTGTGCGTCTTCTGTAGACAGGTCTAAAACCGCATGACAGGGGAAGAGGAAGAAAAGAGTAGGGACGGGCCGGCGAAGTCCCATATTTTCCGGATCATGTCTCAAGGTTTTTAACCTTTTTATCAAATATAGGGAGACATCTAGTGGGTTTTGACAATGCTCTGAACAGTCAGGGGTACGTTTCCCCAACAATGTTTGCAACTTACATAGTTTGAACCATACAACTGCGTCAGTTGCTAATGTGAGCTTTTGGGAAACGTACCCCTGAGAATGAATTTTCTGCGTTTGCATTGAATGAATAAGGTTACTGGTATGACAGCAGGGTCTGTTTGTATTCAATATAATCTTAAAAAATATTAGAAGTGCCTATTTTAGTTTACTTATATGTATTTTTAGTTATTATGTATTGACAATAAAATATTGTGATGGATCTGGGACAAATTCATTAATGATTGTTCAGTTATTGGCATGTAGGTGCTGCAATGGACTGATTGCTTGTGTTTGACCATTTTTACCTATTGGGGTTTAGAGCGGAGTTTTTAAACTGGGGAGATGGACTGAGGAGAGAAAGAATGAGGTGTTGACGCCTTGGGGTGCAGCTAGACAGTGTCCCGGGGGCAATGAAGATATTTAGCACATTGAAGATGTGTTATTGCCTTATGACAGATGTTTGGAGCAATGCAAACCTGACCGGTACAATAATGATGAGTAATATGAGTATAATAATTTACATTTATTTATGTTACGGATGTTATTATCTAAAACAATTTACAACAAGGGAATGGAAACCAGACCTCCTGTGTGGCAGGTGAAAATTCACCCAATGAACCTGCAATAGAATTAACAACAACAACAACAGCAATAATAATAATAATAATAATAATAATAATAATAATAATAACTAATAATTTAGTATTTTGCCGTATATTCATTCACAAACTCAAAATGTTCTCAAACATCTGAGGATCCTCTTGCCATTTGCAGGCTCACATTCCATAATGAATAAAAAAGTGTTGGTTGTAAAACAAATTGTATAACAATAAATTTCTCTGGCCGCAAAAAAAGCACAATGCCCAAAGGTTTCATCGCACTTTTATAAAAGTTTCAAAGAGCCGACAAGATTTGAAACCTCTGATGCCCTGGGACGTGTTGGACATCAACAGTCACGTGATATAGCACACCTGAAGCAACCTTTGACTCCCAGCTTTGAGTCGCTGGGCTTGACTTTGATGAGACGAGCTTCGATGTCTCAGTATTATCTGTCCCTCACTAGAAAAGGAGTTCGTAAGATGGTGTGTTTGTATGTAGTGGGGCTGCATTGACCTCACTGCAGATAATTAGACGAGGACTGAAAAGGGGTATGTTTTATATTCCATCTTATTTCTTAAATGTAAAAGAGCCTCTAACTCCTTTGTTTGGAAGTGACACAACAAGAGCTGCATTGGAAATCATAGCTCAGGCCTTCTGTTAACTACTCACATACAGATTACTGAACTTGTCCATTGTTCTGGGCCTTCATACACTGCATTGGATTTGTCTGGTGGATCTTATTTCTGTATTCTGCATTGAGAACCACTCTGGGAGCTGTGGGCACTTGATAGTCTGAGATATTTTACCTAGATATGTGTTAGTATGCTTTTGTTATTTTGTGTTAATGTTAATACAATTTTGCCAGGGAATTGGGAGAGAGCGAAAACGTGGACCATCTGGGGGTCCACGAGGAATGGGTTGAGAAACATTGCTTTAATGGTTAGGATATTGCTCACGAGTTATCGTTATATTTCTTCCTCGTAGATGTTCCTTAGGCCTTAGTTCAGGATTTGGTATCCATTTCATCAAAGCCAAACTCTAGAATGAATGCTTTACTGTGACTGGCCATTTGCCTGTCCTGGTTACTTCAGGACGTTACAAGATACCAGTCAATCAATTCCCCCTATCACTTAAATTCTGAACAACAGGAGAATGCTTCCAGTTTCTGGGGTAGTCTCAAAATGATTTACATTACACATTGGTGAGGGGGCAGGAGCTTTTCTAGGCCTTTACAAGAACTTTTTGAACTGGATGGATGACAGAAGGAACTGGCAGGTTCCAGAGACACTATCATGTTTGACATACCTGCATCAGGGGTTTTGTTTTGGAGCTTATAAATAAGCTTTATTAGCACCCGATTAAAATGAAAAGAGGTCAGATATTGCTTCTCTGTGTACAAGAGCGCTCCCCCTTTTTTGCTTAGTTACAGATGTTTTTAAGAACAAAGAAGCTACACACTGTGGAAGAACAATTTGCATATATGGTTAAAAAGCAGAAAAGCATTGTGCAGTGACCACATAAGAGCAATTAATCAAACATGTCAGGTGTCCTTGATTTTCATAGCCATCTTCGAAGCAGGAATGCAGTGAAGGAATATTCCGGCCCAGACCTAAATGTGGAGCTCACACATCAGGGGATCAGAGTAAACCCAAAATGGACTGTGTGGTATTGCCTGTAACGTGGGGGGTTTGTTAATGGATTCAGAGATCCACTTAAACACCTCTTGACCAGCCATAGCAAGACAGCTCTATACTTTTTGATAGGTGCGTAACAGAATTCTTGCTCTGGGCACCAGCTGGAATAGCTAGGGCTCCATTTCTTCTAGGAGGACCATTATTGGTGCGACGCTGTATAATCCCAGTGGGTAGTGGAGCACTTACTTGATACAGCCTGGCCATTTGCTGTTTACAGAGCAGGCTTTCATTAGCCTTATGTCCGTACATGAAGGGGTGACCTAACGGTGGCCTCAATGTTATTTTGCACAAGGACACACGTATCAGTAAATGCAACACATAGCTGCTTGTTGGGAGCCTTAAAGGACACACAATTGCAGAGTCAAACCATGTGGTAACATGTAGGTTCTTTGGTAACACTTTACTTGAGGGTAGGGTTACCGTAAATCCGGGTTTCCACTGACACGCCCTCTTTTTGGACCCCTGTCCGGGTGTCCGGGTGGATTTTCAAATATTGTCAGTTTATCCGGGTTTAGTGCTGCAAATCGTGTTTTAGTGTTGCACGTTACAGTGGAGTACCAAGCCAAGGAAATGGCACCAATTCTCAATATACAGCAACCACTCAGAATCATCAGAAAGTGTTTGCAAGGCTCGTGCACATGTTTACTTTAAAAATTTAATGTCACTTTGACACTTTATTTTTGTGTTTGTATGAACAGTGAACCGCGTTGTTTGCCTGAAGTTTAATAACCTTTATCATAGCATTTTGTAACTTTTGTTGAAAAGACGTGAATACATGTATATTGCATCAGTTGTGTGTAGATTGTAAAACGAGAGTTAACTGTAGGGTTTCCACACGTCCGGGTTTCTCTGGACGCAAATTTTAGCTTTACAGGCTGGTTAGGGAACACTCATTAATATTTATGAGAGAATTGCTACCTGATTACTTGATGAATGTGAAAACTCATTAATATTCTTATCCTTGGACACATCCTCTTTTTCGTCTCACCAATGAACCTTACATGGTAACCTAAACTTGAGGGGGCACAAATAACTTAGTTACTCGATTACTGCTCAAGAACAAGTCATGAACTAACATAGTTCCTGCTTGAATTACATGAACCATCAAGATTTATTAATGATGAACAAACATGAGATTAGTACATAACTAACACCTAGTTACCGGTTTATTAATGCATTAAGTAATGAGTGTATTTCTGCTCCAAGTAGCATGTTATTAATGCTTTTTTGATGCTTTTCTCAGAAGAGTCTGTCTGATTGGTGACGTGTGATGGCCTTCTCTGGGCTCTTCAAGGGGACCCACTCTTATTTTTTCCTCACTGTCAGGGCAGGGTTGATTTCAGTTGACCAGTCTATTTATCTTTATATTAAATCTCCAAAACTAGAATCAAAGTATTTTACATCATGGACATCAATCAATAAATCATGTTCCTGCAGGGAGTAAAAGAGGTTCTAGAGGACCATAAACCACAAAGTCAACAACATTGACATGCTATATATCATAAATGTACAGTGTGTGTATGTATTTATACAAACACACATACATTTAAGGTCTAAGTGACCTTAACCTCCATAATAAGTTCTCCATTATGAACTCGTCAATTATGTTTGTTACTTAAACAAAGTCTAAGGTGACTCAAATGGAATGTTTCTCACACACACACACATACATATATACACTCACCTAAAGGATTATTAGGAACACCATACTAATACGGTGTTTGACCCCCTTTCGCCTTCAGAACTG
>JAAGVU020000035.1:18916233-18926401 GCA_011763525.2 Mormyrus iriodes | reverse complement strand
AAATTGAACAGGTGTTCCTAATAATCCTTTAGGTGAGTGTATATATATATATATATATATATATATATATATATATAGCAATTAGCAACTACAGCATTTCAGTGTACAAGGACAACATCATTGGCCTTAAAGTCGTTGCAGTAGGAAGTGTATCCACCTCGCGCATGCTCGCACATAGAATCACATACCGGGGGCTATTTAGGGAACCCCGTTCACATAAACCACACGTTTTGGACTTTGGGAGGTAACCCACATGAATATGACCAGAGCATGCAAACTCCTCAAATGTATAGTCTGGGTTCGATTCGAACCCATAACCCTGGAGGGGTGTAGCCACACAAAATAATGAATGAATGAATGATACATTTATATAGTGCTTTTCAAGACACCCAAAGCACTTTAGAGAACCAATGGGGAGCCACTTCAACTACCACCACTGTGTAGAACCCAGCTGGATGATGCGACAGCAGCCATTCTGCACCAGTACACTCACCACACAGCAGCTAAGGTGGTGAAGGGGCAGGAGAGAATTCATCAGTTAGATATAGGGAATGATCAGGAAGCCAGATTTGATAGGGCCACAGCGGGCAATTTAGCCAGGACTTCAGGGTACCACCCCTGCTCTTTTGAAAGATGCCCAAGGGCCTTTTTTTAGAATGGTGCAGCACATAGAAAATGTATGAAAAACATTTAAAGATTTTGCTTCTAATATTCGGGGGAGTAAAGATGAATGTAGTATGATGGTCCTGTTTAGGAAAAGTGTCCTATAGGTATCTTGCCCGTCAATTCTGCTGCTGGGCCATTTTAATCTTCACATTAAAAAACATCTGAAATCAATATTGCTTTAGGTCAGTGAGAGATTTTAAGTGGATGTGGGGGGTGGGGGCACAGTGGGAAATTTGTCAACAAAGCAAATATAACAACTCCATCCATTTTCCATATGCACTTGTCCTATGAAGATTCACGTGGGTCCGGAGTCTATCTTACAAAGCAGGAAATAGCACAGGGCTCACACACCCCTATGGGCAATTTGGCAATTTCACTTCACTTTAGCATGTTATTGGACTGGTGTAGGGGGGAAACCGGAGGAAGCCACATGAAAGCACAGGGAGGCCACCACACACATAGAGCCTGGTCTCCAAAGGTGTGAGGCAACGGCGCCAACTATTGTGCCACCGTGCCGCCCATAGTCAAGTCAAGGACTGTTTTTATTTTCCTCAATTAAGGAGGTGTGGAGTGGATGTCTACCACATGGACAAAAGCACTGGACTGAGGAAATCAGCATCGATTGTGAGAATTGAAAGAAGCTACTTTAAAACTTGAAAAAACAGGTATGCACAAAAATATTATCGATGAAGCATAAAAATCACGTAAAAGAAACACAGTGATCTCAGTCACTGACCTACCAAATAAATGCAATCAATTCATCTCACCACACGCAGACATCAGACTCCTCAATCCTGGATCCCACCATCTGACCCTAGTTATCCATAGCAAGGTAACAAGTCCAGTCATGGTAATCCTGATATCCATAAAGCAGTGTTTCCCAATCCGGTCCTCGGAATTTAAAACAATCTTATATGTAGGATACTGTGGCTTGAAACATAAATGCATGAGGGATCCATTGGAGGAGGAAAATGATTCGGACCTTCCCTCAGCAATAGCACCTCCCAGTCCATTTGCGATAGACCCACTCATCCATTTTTCAACCTCGGGTCAGGGTCGCGGTGCTTTCTCATGGCTTAGCCGGGAATATTTGCGAAGCTTCTAAAACGCAGACTTTCCCTGCTGCATTTATATATTCTGATCCAATTATAAGTCACAGCATGGGGTCAAGGACACCACTTTTGCATGTGTTATTTAAATAGAATGATAGCCACCAAAGAGTAGGTTTTTCCGCCTTTTTATTATGTATAGTCAATAAAAGCACTTATTTCCATTCATCCCAGGGGGTTTTATTCTCTAAGGAAAGTGAAACAATAAACGATAGTACTTTAAAAAAAGATGTAGGGAAAAATATGCAGCAAGGACATGAGTGTAGTGGTCACTTGGCTGGAACCACTGTCTATGAATGTTAATGTTTTTAAAGTCTCAAAGTTTTTCGACAAGGGCTTTGCTTTTTCTCATATTTTTGATGCAGTGATTTCTCAGAAGACATTTGATGAACCTAGCAGGGGTGGTTCTTGGGGGGGGGGCAGTGCCCCTGTCACAACTCGCACACCCCCCTCTTAATACATATGCTACTTGGGTCAGAAATAAATGTATTATTATTACAAATATTATTATTTATATTTATATATGTAGGCTAAAATTTTGTGCGCTGGGAACAGGCGAAACGCAATCATAAGTACATTTTCTTGACAGACTCTTAACGCGGGTGGTCGAGTCGCTGCAGTTGATGAAAAGCGAAGTTAACGACAGACGAAATAATCAAGCTTGTAGAAGCAAGACAGTCTAAACAAAAAATCAGAGTGAGGAACATATTCGTAAGTACTATAAAATAGCATGGCAAAGCGTTGCATAAGTAATTGCACAAATGGCTTTCAAAATTGTCTTTTTCTTCTTAATGCTGGCAATCTAGTGTAAGTAATTCTTGGACAACATTAAGGTCAAATGCATCTACTCCCCCTAACAAAACAATTGGCCCCAGTCTGACACCCCCATTTGAAATGGTCTACAACTTCCACTGGAACCCTGGTCCCCTAGTACAGCTAAGGATGTCCTCGTGGATTCAGCATCTTCTTCATGTTACTAAACTTCTGGTCACAATATGTTTTAAATTATTATTAGTATTATTCATCCATCTATTTTTGTGGCTACTTGTCCTATTCAGGGTCGTGGAGGTTCTGGCCCCTGTCCCAGAGGCTGTGGGCACAAGGCACGGAACAACCCAGAATGAGGCGCCAACCCATGACAGGGAACACTAACACACAATCACTCACACATGCACTCCCATGGACAGTTCGGTAACTCCGATTAATCTCAGCATAATTTTGGACTGTGGGGGGAAACCAGAGTTCTTGGAAGAAACCCCACGATGACACAGGGAGAACATGAACTCCACACACATGGAGCCTTGGTAGACTTGAACCCAAGTCCCAGAAGTGTGAGGCGACAGTGCTAACTATCTTGCCAGCCCTATTATTATTATTATTATTATTATTATTAGTAGTAGTAGTAGTATTATTCACTGTCCTAAAATCTGGCTATGCACTCCAAGAAACATCTAGACAGTAATAACTTCAAATGGCTCAAGATAATGAAGGTATTGGTGGTTTGGATTTATTTGGGCATCAGTTTCTTAGAAGCCATCTAGACTGGACAATGTGTTTATGATGATTGTTGTCACCAGCAGGTAGAGATGTCCTTTCAGAAGTAACACAGAGGTTGTTGGTGTGTACTGTTGTTCCCCCCAAAGAGGTACCTAACATAGATTGCAGGTCACGTGCTGCCTGTGGCTGGTAGGGAATTGGGCTGACCAAAATACCATATGCAGGTAGCATGGGTTAGCAAGCTCTTAAGAGCCTCGAGACTCATAGTGGCCGGCAGGAAGTGAAGCAGGTGCTTTACCTTTCATTCTCCAGAGTCCACAGCGCTATCGATGTCAGGCTTGTAATGTCATTTCATAACAATGTTGCAGATGAGTGGTTGTCACATTTTGGGGACTGAGAAATAATAAGGAAAGGTTGATAAGTGAAACTACGCAGTGTGAAGCATAATGTAAAATAATAAAGAAGATAGAAAATTATCTTCATGGTTGGTCCATGTTAGGTGGGTATTACATGTTTGTGTTTAGGAAGGCTGGTCTAGGGAACTTCCATGAAATATTGGATAGCCAAAAACAGGCCTAGCATATAATTTGGAAGTGAAATGTTAAAACACATCTCTCCATAGGCAATACCTGTTTATTACATACAACTTTTAAGTATTAGCTGGACCAGCTGCCAGTTTTTGGTCTTTTGATTCCAAATGGATTGGGATGTATTTAATAAAATCCATCTATTGTACCATTAATTTTCTGTCACTTTTATTGTTTATTTTATTTAGAGGCTGGCTTTTCCATGGTTTACAGCCCTGGATGTGATGTAAATATTCAAACAGTCAGGGCAGAGGCAGATAAAATAGAGGACGTGTTTGCAAAGAGAGCTGCAGATTACACAGCTGAGTGCTTTGGACGGAGCTGTTTGCCATTGATTTCACTGGAGGATCGAGCGCGGGGGGGTAGGAGGTGTACCGGAGCAGACGTGCTTCTGAGAGCCAATTCCAAACAAAGTCAACTTACCCAAATTGCAGGAGCTCACTAGAAAGGAAGGAAGATGGAATGTGACCTTAAGATTAATATTATGCAGCTGGTGTGTCGTTTTTTTGTGTGTGCGTGTGGTAATTTGCTGTTTTGTCAAAAACATGCATGTAATAATAGCATTTTAAAGGCATTTATCAGTTGCATGTTGCCATTAAGTTTCCAGAAAATTCTATTCAACTTTATCTGATTTATTATTATGGTTGACATGGTAAAATAGTGATATAACTAGTTGCGTACAACTGCGGGGAAAAATACATCATTCTGGATTCTTTTGTTATGTATGTTTATTTATATGGATTTTTTTCTTATCTGTAGTTACTTGGTTAGCTTAGAATAGTAACACTGTGTCTTTCATATATAAATTGCTGTCAAAGACTATGGTAATGATAATTTCTGGTCACCAAAAGTAACAAATCGGTATGCTAAGACCCATGTTTTCAAGAACAAACCATGGATGACATCGTCTCGTGAATTTCCAGGTGAAAGTTTCCATTCTACAGACTGATTACTCTGAACGTTGTGCGTGACAAGCTTAGTAATTCCCTGACCCTTACCAAAGGGTCTGTTCCTTTGGCTATGGAGTGCTGTTCCAGCAGTGGATGATCTGAGTAATAGTCACACATGACAAAAAAGACCTTCTTGCTCAATTCACAACTGGCCTTGTAGACTGAATGGGGCAAGCACAAAACAAATGTCACAAAACTGAATATGAATGCTCAAAATTGCATTCTAACAATTTAAAAATTGTTAGATTGCCTTAGAATTAGAATAATTTCCAGGTTTTAAATACAGAGTCCCAGAATCAACTGTATATCAAAATGCTTAAAGGAGGAAGAGAAAAAATTTTGACTCATTTACATTTATGTTTATTAATAATGTGATTAAAATGCTGTTCTTACTGCTGTACTGGAAATCATTGTGAACAGAGCAGGAAACACGAATAATGATAAAAAATAATTATGCTCTAGTGTATTCAATACTTTTCATGATGGATGAAAAAGTAACCATTTGAAGACAAGTGGAAAAGATCGTTTTTAATCCAAGCCATGGGTAGCGACTGCTGCATAACCCCCCAGGTCATTTGGATGAAAATATCTTTAGTTTTAAACCAAGCATTCTAAAGGTAATCATAACAGTTTTACAGTGAATGCATATTAAAATACATATTGTTTTTAATTTTTTATGAAACCTAGCAACCCTTGTGATGAAATGATGGGTTTGGTGTAGGACTATGAAAGTCTAAAAATAAATATCCCATGCTATCTAGTATCAATTTCTCCCAGATTTTGTTCAGATATGTGAAAACAGCACAATTTTGAGCCCCGCTGCACAGTTCACCTGTAATAAAGCACCTCTTCTCTTCCTGATGAACAGCAAGCCCCTTAGCCATGGCGAAGCTTCTAGGAGAAGCAGCATCTTCCCCGAGAGCTCAGAGTGCCCCTCCTCGACATACACGTGTCGACGGTCACATGACAGAACATGGGACTTCAGGCTTGGAGATGGCCGGTAACAGAGCCATGAGGAACGTGGATTTCCAAGAGAGGGATTTCCCTCCCAGAGCTATTGCCCTTTTGACAGGACAGTGTGGTTTGAAAAAACACCCAGCTGTACAGGTCATTCTGGATTAAGAAATAATGTCTGCTAGTAAGATGATATCAGTGAATAGCGGAACAGCATGCAGCTGCAGGTGGGAGCACAACATGCAGTGTCTGTGAAAGTCTGACTCCCCTGGTGGGTCCTGTGATGAACAGGCGTGCCTCCCAGGGTGCTTGCATATCACTTACTATAATCAGTGTTAGCTGTTCAAATAAAGTTATTCACTTCTTATATCACTTTGCAGTTCATAATCTAAGCATTAAATATGTAGATATTCCAATGATAAGCTCCAAGTCCCCGGTGACCCTGGCCAGGGTAAACAGTTGGAAGATGGATGAATAGATGGGTGAATGTATGGATATTTTAGTGTCTAGGGATATTATTTGGCTTCATTAACATGTCTTAATGCATTTTCAGTTTTTTACCCTACTTGCTCAAAAATAAATAACAAAAACTACATCCAAAGTAATTAGGCTTTAACCTCATCTCCTGCTACATGTAAAGTCTTAAAAAAAGAAGGAAAATTATGTCCATCCATCCATTTTCTGAAACCGCTTGTTCTCTTCAGGGTCACAGGCGGTCCACAGCCTGTCTTGGAGGCTATGGGAAAAATATATTTAGTGTATAATTTAATTACATTTCCAGTCATACAGCAAATGGTTTGCTTAGCAGCACACAATTCAGATAAGCTTGCTTAATTTTATAACATCCGATACCACGGAGAAATGTTAACTTGTAATCTTCTTGAAGTTCTTATTGTTTATTACCTATAACAGCAACTTACGTCATCAAAGCACATGGTTTCCCTGATTTATGAAATGTTATCAATCCGAACATGACTCCTGTGATTTTGTTATGAGCTCTTTAAATCACACTGACAGCCTTATTACTGGATCCAAGCAGATGGAATCATTCTGCAGGGCAGACCATTACAGACTGTCTGTAATATCTGCCCTTTTTTGCGAGTTCATTAATGTAGTCTCCAATTATACTGCATTATGCTTTTTTTGTGGAACGTATTTCAAATAACTGCAGAATAGAGCCCAGTTAAACGAAAACAGCCTTTAATCATGTCCCGTCTCTCCCGTGACACATGGCCCTGATTGTACGGATGTTCCAGTCTTCAAAGGCACAGGCAAAACAGCAGGCACAAGACTGTCTCTTTCCCAGATCACTTCAAGATCAGTCAGTGTCACGTGATAGACAACATAACACATTATGATGGTGGTTTGTAAGTCTGGTTAAAACAGAAATTCTGCTATGTTTGGTGACTCATCAAAACCAATCATCAAAGTTTTGGCTGTAGTACTGTGGCAGTTCACAGTTAATGTCTAGGGCACAAAAAATCGCTTTGTTTTCTTGACCAAGTGATGGTCAGTTTGTGAAACTGCATTTCAGCACTTCTCCTCCAGGTGTTCTTCTAGGTACCCTGTGTCCATCCATCCATTCATCCATCCATCCATCCATCCATCCATCCATCCAATACTAGGTCATGGATTTGATTATTCAGTCAATGTTTAATCATGAGGTGACTGTTCAAAACCATCTTGTTGCTATTTAATAAACAATACACAGTGGTACACTGGAAAATAAATGCATTGGATATTTTTTGTATTATAAACTGGCTAAATATTACAAAAATAAGACAATGCACCCAAAGCAGATAATTTACAGATCAAGTTAACTTTAGGATATTACCCCTCAGCACCAATTCACAGAAAAGCTAAAACAGGAAAACTAGTCAAAACATGACTGTGTTTGTGGTCACAGATCTGTTTTTGTTGGCATATTGCATTTTCATTCAATTACAACAAATCTCAAAGTTTTATTAGAATTTGAATAAGTAATTTACAATTTGAAAGTAACTTTGGCAGGTAAGCATACTCTATGAATAATTCTTTCTGTTGTTTTCCTGTAAATCTGAGAATCTTTTGAGCTATAAGTATTGATCAGTGTTCTCAAGTAAATGTATCAGTAGTAACTGCATAGGGTGATTGCTTTAATAATTACGTGATGCATTTGAATAATTGTAAAACGCATTTTGACTGAAACAACCTCGTTGAGACAAGGGACTAAAATGTATAGAAGAATGGAAAAATCTGAGCTCTCGTTTTTGTAATTTCTACCACAGGCATGGAAACAAATGATTCTGCGGTAAAATACCCTTGGAAAGTTCCTAACTTCTACCCAGGCTGCTTCATCTCAGGGACGTAGCTGTTCCTGCACGCATGATCACTGCCACACATAACCTTGATCCAAGATTCAGTTTTGACCATATGCAGTGGAAAATGAATTGCAAAGGGAATCCCGACACATTGCATATGCTCACATACATGCTATCTGGCTATGCTGAAGCTTCCCTGCCAAATGCAATTACTCTTCTCACTTGTAGGAGGTGGCCAACACTTAATGTACTGCCGATGACTGAATTGAACTTAATTTACTGTCTATCATGTTCTCCCCTTCAACCTTTTGGAAGCATAGATAAGATACTTAGGGCTTCTACAAAAATAATACCCTGGTGTAAAGAGTCAGGACAGCACTACTGGTATCCTTCTACTAGGAATTGTTGGGGTACCATTTTATTTTGCACAATGACTGTGTGTATTTCTCTGGTTGAGGGTATCAGCTAAATAAATAAAAGGGTAATGCAAAGAGGAACTTCACACTGCAATGATATTTAATGGAGATTACTTGTGGGTATAAAAAATGTCTTTGTCCTTCTTAGAAAATTCTTATTGTGCTCAGAGAACTACAGTTTTCTACCCGCACCACAATTATATCCAGTAAACGACAGGAGGAAAGGAAACCAACAATGGTGAATCAGCATAACAATCGTATTTGCCGCAAAGGAAATTCAATTATATCGGGCCAAGTGACTGAAAAACAGGGAGCAGGATTCGGCTGATTAAGACTAATTGTGTTTCTGAGAGTGACAATGAGAACGATGACAAGGCTCCGAAATCGGGGACCTGTGTACCCGCCGATCGGCCCTCCATCACGCAATAACTCATTTGAATGCTGATCCTTGGTACCAAAATGAGCCGAGACCCAACTGATTTTGGTTCGCAGGAGGAACAATGCAGGAGTTAAAGCTGTATTTGTAAACAATTCAAGGGTGGAATAAAAGAACAGGCTGATTCAAACCCAGGGGAAGCAGTAGGTCCCGTACTGCTACAGTTATTAAGGTATTTGAAACATACACAAACACATTAGGTGATTTGTTTATTTTTAACAGGGGGGTGGACCAATGGGGACACATCCCTGACCCCACACGACCAATCAACATCCACACCATCAAACTATACACTGTCCAAAGGACATTGTTGCAGGACATTTTAACCATAACTGTAAAGCATCTAATTATGTGAGGAAAATTAAAACTACAATGACTCGAAATTTAAAATAAAAAAGAAGGTCACTCTGTCCTCCTCTTATTTTTGATGCCGTTTTCTCTTCACACATTCGGAATATAAGCAAAGCTGCTTGCCTTAATGTATGTCTCACTTCCCATCATGCGCTGGTGAGACCCAACGCAAATCTCACGGGAGCAGGTGGTTGAAAAATCGCTGCAGTTGGGGGAGCGTGGATGGAACAAAAACAGCGTTTCCGGGGATTTATCTAACCACAAGGATAGCTGCACACACATACAATATAGTCCCAGTTCTGATGATAATAATGGGTGGCATGGTGACTGAGTGGGTAGTGCTGTGGCCTCACATCACCAGGGTTGGGGCTGATTCCCACATCCAGCTCTGGGGTGTGGAGTTACACAGGTTTCTTCAAGCACCTTTGTTCCTTTCCATATTACAAAAATGCAATTGGGTGAACTGGCATCTCTGAATTGCCCATAGAGGTTGATGATGAGTGACTGATTGTGTGCTTTGCCTCGTGCCCTGTGCTTCCAGCATCACTGTCACCTGCTGCTGTATAAGAGGCTATATATAGCCCTGCTATAGAGACTATATGGTCTAGGGCAGGGTTTCTCAACCCAGTCCTCACAGACCCCTAGACGGTCCATGTTTTTGTTCTCACCGAAATGCCAGGAAATTGGGAGAGAGCAAAAACGTGGACCATCTCGGGATCCACGAGAAATGGGTTGGGAAACACTATTCGAGGGGTTATACACACTACCAGTCAAAAATTTGGACACAACAGGCCACCTACAAAGGTTAGCGATAGTGGTGCATCACACGCCCTGGCCACCTGACCTAAAGACAACAGAAATAGTTTTGGAAGAGTTTGACCAGAGAGTGATGGAAAAGCAGC
>JAAGVU020000035.1:18892366-18906623 GCA_011763525.2 Mormyrus iriodes | reverse complement strand
CAGGCAATTTGGCAACTCCAATCAGCCTCAGCATGTTTTTGGACTGTGGGGGGAAACCGGAGTACCCGGAGGAAACCGTTACAAAGACATATAATGTTTAAGCATTCAGAAACTGAAGTAGTGGATTGATAAAGGTAAAGTAAACTTCAGGCAATGACATTGTACCGGCATAATTGAAAATATAACGGTAGCAAATGCGAAATCCGAAAGATTGTCCCAGATCACATCTCAGAGGTGTGGGACCACAAAGAAAGACATCATTGAGGTCAGCACAGAGTGGGCTGCAGAGCCCAAATAAAAACACTGGAAAAGCCTGTGCATACAATCATTTATCTGGCTTGGGACGTCTCTGTTCAGCTCAGTCTTCTTATCATCATACTTGACTTATCATATTATGAAGAGACTCATGTGTTTTTTTCTACTCTATGACACTAGCTTCAGATTAACCTAGGATATTATAAAATAGTGTTTGGTACAGTAAACAGCCAAACAGATATTAGATGAAAATAGCCCTTAATTCTGTCATGCCGATTATAATCATCAATGTTTTAAGAAATATTCTTTCCGAAAAATGTTTTTCCGAGGCTGAAAAAAAAACATTGTAATTATTGATTGAGGTCTTTGTAAAGCTGGACTCACATATTAATCAAAATCCAGAAGCGGTTCCACTCATTGTCTGGGGGGGATCAAATTTTGCCATATAACACGCAGGCCTGTGCTGCCACCATTTTTTACGATTAAAAATTATAAGCTTTGTTCGGTGTAGTTGTTGTTTTGAAGAGAAACATCACATTATAGCTTACAGTGTATTTTGCACATTTTAGCCTTTTTAAAATATGGCATTACGACTATAGCCATTTGACTATGGACTGATGATTAGTGGGCTGTTGTATAGCATATATTTGACTGAAGAACCTTTGACATTAGGAACACACGGTAAATAATATTCTTGTACCCTACCATAATCATCAGGAATGGACGTAGAGTTATGTAGTTAAGTTTACATTTGGCCCATGTGATCTTTCCATAACCATCCATACAACCATCCATCTTCAATCATAAATTGCAGGGTCACTTAACAAGTAGAGTAGATGCATTCTGGAGGAAAAACTCAAGTTGACATCATTTCCTTATATTAGTCTAAACATCGGTATATGGGTGTGGATGAAAATCAGCACCCCTGAAATGTATTTATATACTTTCTGTACAAGATTTATGTTAATTTATGAAATGAAAAAAAATTGTTACATGGAGGGAATCGGTGTAATGAAGACATGAGCGAACGGGAGTCTGGGGAATCGCAAGTGTGACAGACCAAAACGGGGCCTTTGTCCCGGGGTGACAGCAGGGGAGTGGGAGTGGAGGAATTCTGTCGAAGCATCTGTGCTCGGTCCTGTCGGGGAGAAAAGCCCTTCATGAGTAACAATTTCGGAGCAGCTCCCTCCACTCTCTGCTTCCTGGCCAGCATCAGTCGCAGCGTTCTGCTTCCAGGGCTGGGGAGGGCAGAGTATAAAGGAGCCTGAACCATGAGGATGCTGGGATGGCAGCCCAGTTTGAAAGGCTTAATGTACCTCTTATTGACAAGAAGTCCTTTCATATTCTTCATGTTCTCCACTTTCATTGGCTGCCAAGGAATTAATTCTTCGATTGGTAGCCAGAGTGCAACTTTTTTTTTTTTGCCAGCATTGCGTCTTTCCAGAATGCGTCTCGTGCAAGATGTGGTCCTCACGTCAAGTGATGTGGACATCACAGGATCTATAAGGGTTTACATGTGATAAGGTGCAGTTTCTGGGGTCCCCCCCCCTCAAATAGTATCGGAGGCAGAATGATGCCAACGATTATCATTAATGAGGTGGAACAATACACACAAACTGTTAACACTACATCCTGCTGTGGACTTTTTTTTTATTAGTCCTGATATCATCAGATATGCATGGTGAAGTTTTTGCTTTATGTGAACAGGAAATATTTGCTCAAAGCCTGTATTATGGAAGCAAAATAAAATACATTAATACATGCAATATTGAGTGTGATTTTGTGTATTATCTCTTATAATGGACCCATATGGTTAGCTAGCATTTTGTCAATTTTTTCAAGTACTCAACTTGTCTTTCTAAAAGCGGGCATATTCTTGTGGTTTGTGGATTTGTTTTAGGTGAGAACAAGCCATTTTCTCCCTTGCATGATCTCTGTTCCTGTGTCTCTCCTTAGTCAGTTTCTCAGTGTCACTGTGATGGATACATTTACTTATTCATCTGATTCTTTTCTGTATTCTTTTGTTTGTTAAACAAACATTAGACCCCTGAAAGACTACATAAAGGAAGCTGAATTGTGGCATAAAATCCATCTAAAGTACTTTTTGTCCATGCTGTAAGGTAATGAAATTCAGCACAAGGTATATTTCATGCATCATGTATGTAATGAACTATCATACATATTTAAATAAGGCACAGTATCTTCATTCAACTTTTTTTGGTAAAATCATTTTTCATTTTCAGATAAGCCTTGCTCTAGCACAGCCAAAGACTCAAACACACAAACATTTGCAAAATAATCGCTATCCTCAGCAGCAGAAGCCTCGAGGATGTACAAAATCCATATTCTCTCATCTGGTAAATGCAAGTGAAATACAATCTCTTAAATACTCTTATCAGGGATTACATTAAATATAAACTTTGAAGCCAGGAATCTGTTCTGATAAGACACATATGACCATAAAATTATACTTATCAAATATAAATTTGAAGGAATTACCTAAAATAAAATACTGTTTTAAAAAATGCATGGATATTGTTATGCCCTGTCTTCCTGCCCTTCTCGTTCTCCCCCCACCGTGGCCTTAACGAGCCACACCTGTTGCTTGTTCTGTCTTACCTCTCGTTTCAGCTCTCGTGTGGTTCACTCCAGCTGCCCCTCGTCTGCTCCCTCGTCAGTCCTGTATAAAAGTGCTTCACTAGCCTGTGCTCCCTAGTCCTTGTTTTGCATAAAGGGCTAGTCCCTTGCGCAATAGTAATTCAAAATACCTAATGTGGTACATTGATCCTAAGCCTCTAAAATGCATATTGATCCATTCATTCCAGAATCTTCTAAGAACCTATATAATCAATGTAGTAAATCAGAAGGGAAACACAGTACAATCCTTACCGGGCCTTAATATAAGAGCCAGCAAAGGATATGTGTCTTCCAGGGTTGCAGGAGCTACCTGGAGCTTATTCCAAGCAACATAGGGCACAAGGCTGGGGTAAATAAACTGCAAACTGAATAGTCATCACCTTTAAAACAGTGTGAACCAGATGCTACACATATAAATGCCTGGAGAAGAAAGTCTTGCTATTCCTCGCTTTGGCCTTTTGCTTTGGGTTTCATTGGACAGTATATTAGAATTTCTGAAATTTCAGTTTCAGAATCAATCTGCCAAAAAAAAATCAAGACTCAGAATCAATAAGGTGGTTTGGTGTCATTTTTAAATGTTTCAGCTGTGGGATCTAACCTTTCCCTGGTTCCGCTGGCATGGAATTTCCATTCGAGTATACATTAATTTCCTGCTACAATCCAGTTATGTACTATTTGGGCTCAAAATGCATTTGAGGGCTCACAGGTAATGAGGGGTTAAGCATATAGGCTTTAAATTTGAAGATACTTTGTTCAAATGACAGGTGGGGCTCTGCTTGAGTGACCTTCAGCATGCAAGCAGCCTGAATCACCCCAGGAAATATCCAATTATCGAAGAGCCTTTCTGAACAAACATGTCAGATAAACAATTTTGTTCAATTCCGTATAAAACAGTACGGCGATACCAGGTGACTCGAAACACTCATGTGTACAGTGAAATCCCTTGATTTGCAGCGTAGCCTCCAATCCAACATCTGAATTCTGTCTGAATTTTTTTAGTTTTAAAACTTTCCCTCTACTATTTTTTTTTTCATAAATATCCCATTGCCTATTTCTGTAACTTAAATAATTTTACACCATTGGAACTGGTTGTTTTATTTCTACATTAAAATATATAGATGTAACATGGGAATAAAGTGCATGTGTTGTCATTATAGACAGGTGTTTGGGCAGAGCACAATGAAAGGGCTTTTATGCTTTATATGAGACAATTTGCAGTTACTTCATAAATCCTTGGTTTTATTGGATTTTGAAGATATGACTCTGGACTATGCCAAAGACTATAAATGGATATTGGTCTACAATCATATTTCTTTCCAAAAGCACCCCTTTATACAGTTTATCAGAGCTTAGCCCATCACAAAAGCAGAGAGCCGCACAGATGTTTTTTTTAATTCTTTTTTTTGTATAATTTTTCTTAAAGGCTTGTCGTTGTAGGAAAGTACACGGCTCATCTATTCAGCGTAATTGCTAGACCCCTGCATAAAACTCAATGACAAGACCTTTTCCAGCAGAAGCAGTGGTAACCTTTAGCGATAAATTCGTGCTGAGAATATCTCTGAACAGTACCTTTCTAAATCCAAGATAAAACACTATACACTTTTCTCTGCACATGAGATAGATGGCCTTGCACTATAAAAAGCTTCCTTTGTTCTCATTGTCTCAGATCAAATACTTTAATATTCATTGTTATTGTTATCTGCTTCCATGTACCTGATTGTAACATACAGTGTTTTACCCAGCCAGAGTTTGTTTTCAAAATGTCTATACAGATTTCCATGCTATTGGGGGATTTTTTAAAAGGACTATTTGGTGGAAGACTGTGCTGATCAGTTACAATCATTTCATTTAATTCACGAATATTATTAACGGCCAGAGGTCAACGCCATGGCAAATTATGATGGACATTTTGATCAAAATGCAATTTTTACCTCAAGCTTAGTATTTTAAAAAGTAGCATATGCAGTGTTTTTATCAAACAAAACATTTAGCGATGAACACAGATGAGTCTTGCCACAGGCACATTTGTCTTTTTGCAAAGAGACGGTCCCTAATGTCATTTAGTTCAGCACACATTTTTTTGTTCTGTCACCCAGAACCTCAGATGAGACTTGAAACTAAGGAGGTGTCATTTTCTCAAGGCGTGGAATTGGCTCATGGGAGTTTTACTTACAAAAAAATGTTCTGTGGGCAGAAGGCAAAATGATTGGTTCAAAGCAATAACCAGTCAGATTGTAGAGGAGGTGGGTCCAGGCAACTAGAGGAGGTGGAACCAACCAATCAGATGTCTTGGTCCTCCCACCTCTAGATGCTTGGACCCACCTCCTCTACAATCTGATTGATTATCTCTCTGAACCAATCATTTTCCTTCTGCCCCAAGAACATTTTTGTGTAAGTATAACTCCCATGAGCATGGAATTGTGGATGTGCACTGTGTAAGCGGGTGTGTGTTGTCCTTTTTGGGAAATTAGCAATGTTTCAGAGTTTCTTAAATGCAGTCATAACTTGAGCAATTAACAGTTTCATCGCGTACCTCCATTACTTAGTGATCTTAGATAGTAACGGAGATCTTACCAGAAAGATATCTCATTCCAAGTGATTTTTTTTAATCTTTTAAAATGTGAAGGAAATGAATTGCCTCAAACCAAAAACAAGTTTCTATACATCTCTAAAGGATTTTCACATTTTTTTCATTGAAGGAGAAGTTGTACATTTATTTTAAGTTTTCCATATTTCCTGCTGGGTCATCCATTTTTGATTTATAAAGACACAAAGAAAAGGAAAGCAGGAAATAGCATAAGTTATGCATCTAAGGATCTAAAGAAACAATCAACAATCGAGAAACAGTGACACAGACTTGCGTTTCTTCTGTCATGGCAAAACTGACTGGTTGTGAACCCACAGAATTTTCATCTCAGAAATATTACGAATCATGAAAAATACGTAGCTGGAAAAAGAAGTGGTTGTTTCCGATTTCTAAGGTGACTAAATCTGCTGTTTAGCCCAATTTCCTGTCCCGTTTAGCAGTGTGTTATGCATATATTTTGAGAGCAGTACAATGAAAAAGTACATATTAGTTTTTATTTGTCATGTTACAAATGCTTATTGGCTAGCACGTGTTCAAACCTGTCAAAACTGACCCTGCGAATATGTATGTAATAAATACTAAAGTTGTATTGCAGCTCAATGGGGATTGAGCCAGACTTATGCAAGGCAGGAAGGCCTCACAGGGCTGCTGCATGGCCATTTTGACCCGTTGCAATAAACGCAGTCCTGCAAAGACTCACCTATGGCCACCAAAAAAGAAAGGAGCAGCTTGTGGGTTTGAATCTGTTGCCCAGCAGGGTGATCAACCCCAGCTCAAACTGACCCAGGGTTGCTGGGTGCTGGCTGACCATCTTTCTGATCCCAAGCTTTCCTCCCTTGCATGTCATTTTGGACCAAAGTGACTGTTAAACAAAAATACAGCATATGCAGAAATGGAGAGAGCTGTTTTCATCTATAACTGCTGGAACGTGACACTGTGGCATCTGAGATTAATGTCACCCTCAGATTGAGGAAACTGTGATAAATAAAATCTATTTCTGTAACTTAAAACTAAACCTCTGTTGACTCTCCATCACCACTGTCAAAGACAAGGTCTTTCTCTCTGGCCTACTCATACACAAAGCACACCAGCAGTGTCATAAGGACAGGGGACCCTGTGCATGGGAGACTGACTGCCTTGAATGCTTTACTGGAACACTTCATACATTTATACTGCTTAACCCAAAATTCTGTTCTTTTCTGAAATGTCAAATTTGGGCCTTCAGAGTTTAAAGTTTCCGCTGAATTACTTGAATTTCACAAACTGCAAATAATTTATTACTCACATTGCATTAACATGACTCTGTGGTGTTTCTTGTGTCTTGCATTTACGCCCTATCTGCGTTTTTTTCTAATTGTTGTCTATTGTCATTGTGTCTAACACCGTAGCAAATTTTGGTAACAAAAATTTATACCAAACTCGTCATGCTCTAATAAAGATCCTTATTCTGATACCTACTTCCCTAAAAGGGACACATGAAAGTGACACAAGAAAACACTAGTCAACTAGTCAACTCTGCTTGATGTTGTCCACATGTTGTTGTCTTGCAAACTCTTGCTCTCTTTCTTATAGCCTAAGTCTGAGGCACCATCGCTCTGTATTGCATGAGTATAAACTGATTTTTCAGGGAGTTCTCAAAGCAGTTCTGTGATCGAAGATGATTTCATCAAGTTTCCTCACTGGCTCTTCCATCAACTCTACGGACTTCAGGATCCACAAAATATTAGCATCACAGCCCATTAGCCTTATGCAGCCCTATTAATCTGGCATTTACACCCATCTTGGGAAAAAAACAAACCTTAGTGATTTATCGCTAAACCTCAGACTGAGACACCAATAAATGTGAATTTGTTATTGATGAATTGGGCAATTATCATGAACATTAACGGTGTCAAAATGCTTTTTTCCAGTGATGGGATGCACAAATGGGAATAGAAGTAGAATTAACCTCCTTTTTAAAATGTAAATATTAATGATAGCCAGCTTGTCTTCCAGACATTTGTAAATAAAGCAAAATCTGCTGCACAATCCAGCTCAACTCTTTTAATGTAAATAACACTGAAAGAAGGCAAAATTAATAATCCCAGACTTGGGTAAGGATCTAAAAAGTTATTTTTGGCTGCCTGGCATTTATTCCAGCCATGCCTGTGTAATACGTCAACAGCTCACTTCTAGAAGTAACCTATAATTTCCTTCTATTTGCGGTATTTTTTCACTTTGTCACCTCAGTAGTGTGGATGATGAGTTTTCTCATTTTGTTTCTCCCCAGTTCATTTTTTTCCCCGGTAGTCTCACACATTTGTCTGAGTGTCTCCCCGCACAGAGCCATGTGCCAAGACACTATCGGAAGCTATGCGGTCTCATCCAGTACATACATACTCCTGTCAGCCCGAGGGCTGTTTTTCACACAGAGCCTCCTTGTGGGAGGTCTGTTGCCGATTGATGAAGCAACTGGGCATTTCCTGATTCAGGCCCTTGGCTTCTGGCAGGTGCTGAGCGCCTTCCCAAGGGTACAATTATCAGCTATTCAGCCGAGGCATCCTTCTCGAATTAAGGATGTCCCGCTAAACTATGCTAGCCTCGGTCCATTAGTGTAGACATCGCTGTTCGTCCAGCCTGAGAGGAACTATTCTGTCAGCTAAGCCGCTTCTTTCCACACTGCAGTTCACATGTAAGAGAAGGCAAGCTCTCACGTGCGCTGCATAAATTGGTACCAGTAGGGGGTGCTGTTGTGTGAGCCATGTGGGTCATTTAGCACAGGTGTGCTGCAACCTTCACAGAACCAACCATGGATCAGCCAGGGCCTTTGGGGACTTCACTTTATCCTTCGTATGTGGCATGAAATCCTAAATCGATCACTCAGCAAAGTTTTCCTGCACATGCAGCCCTGAAATATGTAAATCATTTCACATGTCTAATGGGAAGCATTTGTCACTGTCTGGTTAATGACACTTACTTAATACATTTTGAATATGTTATGAGCACGTTTAAGTTTTTAAAGCACTTACGCATGTAATTTGTGAAGCCCTGTTTATTCCTGTAGTGACTTTTCTATATGCTTGACTGTGAAACCATATTGTCCGATTTCGGTGTGCGTGTGTGTGTCCATGTGTGTGTACGTGTGTATGTGGATATGTATATATTACATTGTGGGACTCAAATGTCGCAAAAAAGTGATAACAACCAATTACTTTTACCTTGTGGGGACCTGTTTTAGTCCCCACAAGGGGAAATTCAATTTCATAAAAATCTGTGATGGCAGTCAAAAAAAGAAAATGCCAAAAGACTAGTAGTGTTTGGTTACTTATGGTTAAGGTTAGGGCTGGGTAGGGGTTAAGGTTGTCATTCTTGGGATTAGGGTTTTGTGCATAGAAATGAATGGAGGGTCCCCACAAAGATATGAATGCAAACATAGATAGATAGATAGATAAATAGATAGATAGATAGATACTGTAACTGAACACATATTACACATAGGCAGGATCAAGAGGTTCACTTACTGTGCAGATTAGAATTGTAAGCACTTAGACGCTTGATGTAAATGATTATAAACATGGCATGATTTCTGGTGCCTGACTAGATGCTCATCTCAGTAAGAGCCACCCACCTACACTACAGTGTCTACGGTTTACAGTGAGTGGTGTGATAAACAAACAAACAAAACGCAGTCAGCAGCATTTCTGTTACTGAAAACACCTTGTTAATAAGAGTGGTCAGAGGAAAATGGCCAGACTCATTACAGCCAACAGGAAGGTCACAGGTACAAAAATAACAGCTCAGTAAAGCAGTGCTGTGCAGACTGGCTTCTTCATATGCACAACTCATTTACACTTAAAGCAGTTCTGGGGGCCAAAGTGGGTACTAGCTAATAATCAGGTGTATATACAAAGCATACACTCACTGAGCACTTTATTAGGAACACCTGTCTACCTGCTTATTCATCCATTTTCCTAATCAGCCAATCATGTGGCAACAGCGCAATGCATAAAGTCACACAGATATAGGTCAGGAGCTTCAGTTAATGTTCACATCAATCCCCAGAGTGAAGAAAAATGTGATCATAGTGATTTTGACCATGGCAATGATTGTTGGTGCCAGTGATGCTAGTTCGAGTATTTCTGTAACCGCTTATCTCTTTGGATTTTCACACACAGTCTCCACAGTTTATTCAGAATGATACAAAAAAACAAAAAAATTGCAGATGGAAACATCTTGTCGATGGGAGAGGTCATGGGAGAATGGCCAGGCTGGTTTGTGTCAACAGAAAGGCTATAGTAACTCATTTAACCACTTGCTACAACTGTGATGAGCAAAGCCAGACAGCTGAAGACTGGAAAAACACAGCCTGGTCAGATGAATCTCAGTTTCTGCTGAGGCAAACAGATGGTAGGGTCAGGATTTGGTGTCAACAGCATGAATCCATGGACTCGACTCGCCCTGTGTCAACAGTCCAGGCTATTGGTGCTGTAATGATTTGGGAAATGTTTCCTTGACTCTCTTTGAGTCCACAAATACGAATGAATCATTGCTTGAATGCTACAGCCTATTGTATTGTTGCTGACCATATGCACCCCTTAATGGCCACAATTTATCCATCATCTAATGGCTACTTCCAGCATGATAATGTGCCATATCACAAAGCAGAAATCATCTCAGACTGGTTTCAAGAGCATGACAATTCTTCAGTGGCCTTACCATTACAGGATCTGAATCCAATAGAACACCTTTGTCATGTGGTAGAATGGGAGATTCTTAGCATGGATGTGCAGCTGACAGATCTGCAGAAATTACACGATGCAATATTGTTGGCATGGACCAGAACCCCAAAGATATTTTTGCAACTTCTTGTGGAATTTTTGCATGGAAGAATCGAGATTGCTTTGAGAGCAAAGGAAAGCCCAGCCAGTAATTAGTATAGTGTTCTTAATAAATAAAGTGCTCAGTAAGTGTATATTAATACAAAATACATACAGCTCCAGAAAAAAATCAAGAGTTTTTTTTTAACATTTTTAGTTTCACTTACTTCTCAGTTTATGGGAATGCATCTATTTGTTGCAAACTCCAGCCTGGCTCTTCCCTGCTTCTCGTTGATGAAGGCCTTCTTCCTTGATTAATGGGTCTTTAAGGGCTTCTAGGAGTCCTAGTAGTCCTAACTGTCCTAGTAGTGCACTTCACACTACTTAATGTTTCCCGTTCATTTCGAAGGTCACATGAGGTCATCCTCCGATTTCTGTGGCACTGTTGGATAAGTTGACGGTCATCTCTGGCATTAGAAAGTTGCTTCTGCCCTTTATCTGGCTGGTATTTGGTTATTGCCAGCGTCTCCTGCTTCACCTTGTTCTTATGTACTGCTGTCTCAGAAACTAAGAGGCTGAAAGCAGCCTGTCACTCACTGTAGCCTTCTGCCAGCAGAACCAGGATTAAACCAGGATTTTAGAATGCAGATTTAAAAAAAAAAATAGAGTGGTCTCTTAATTTTTTCCAGAGCTGTATATAAAATATGTATCAATTAACATTATAGGTGTCATTAAATCCTTATAATGCCAATATCACCTTGACTGTGTCACATCTGAAAACGGTTTATCTGATTTCTCTTAAACGTATGTAAATTATCTGGCAATCACTTCGTAGATGCTCCAGATTGTACCTCATTACAACAAAACAAATCTGTTCCCACACAGTAGGAGAGCAGTGCATAACTTACATGTCCAGCATTTGATTCATGTATTTGCTAATAGTAATTTATGCAGATTCTCACTTTGCAAATGATTTCATTGTGTTCTTTGCAATAGGTACTGGTGCATACATGTGCTTTTAAAGCACGTAGAGGAGCAGCGATTAATCTTTTACTCATTAAATCAGATGAATCGGCCAGTTTCCCTAGAGTCATTGGGTGCCCGCTAACAGCCCTTCCTTTTGATTGGCCCAGGGTGTCACTACCACCACATGCCTTTCCTTTTAAGGAGGTGATGGGACTCCTTTGCCAGCAGGTGGGGGCCTCATCCAGTTCTGACTGGTTGCATCACTAATGATATTTTTAAGCCTATCACCACTATAGAAAGATAAAGTGTGTTATTGCATTTCTGATGAACATCTTTAAAAATCTCACATATAAAATGTGACTGACCCTAATGCTCACATTTATATAAATATATATGTATTTGTCAATTTTCTCCAAAATGATTCACAGGAGGGACAGGGCAGGCTCATAGTCAGGTAGATGTAACATCACGCAGGACATTAAAATCCATGCATGTTGTGCTTATCAGCTACAGGTTTGTCAGAGAACCTTTTCCAGCAAGCACAGGGCAGACGGACACCCTGGAAAAAACTAGCTAGATCCATCACAGGCCAGACAGTCACACGATGTGGGCAGTTCACCCACCGGCATGTTTTTTGGGCTGCAGCAGGACACCCAGACAAACACATACAGGCTCCACATACAGAGGCACAGGAATCTGCCCTACAGTCCTGAAGGTCTCTGGTTACAGTGTTAACCTTCCAGCCACCTCACTGCCTCAAGATACCAAAATATTGCTTTGTGAAAACAGAGAACACCATAGGAAGCACACCAGCTGAAGATACAATAACCACAGTATAATAAACTGAAATAAAGGCCCGAGACAGCAGCTGCAGAGATGCCTACATCCAGGGCATTAGGCTAATGCACACAGGTCATAGAGGTACATTCCGCTCATAAAAAAAATATTGGAAACAATGCATCTGCTTTCTGTTTATACATTTATTACAGTTCTGGGAGTTCTATGGGGTGCATTTATATATTTGTAAATTTAAAATACCAATAATTATTTTATTATGAAGTGTTAATTCCCTTATGAAGTATGAATTTGGGGCAGCATGTGGCTCAGTGAGCTCTGTGCCTGTGATTGGAAAGTTGCGGGTTCGAGCCCGGCCTTGGCACATCTGCCATGGGTGGCTGCCCCTCACAGTCAACTTGCCGTCTTCTACAGAGAGCAAGTTGGGGGAGGTGTAAAAGAGTATTTCCCCACAGGTATCAAAAAGTATTCTTTTTATATATAAGAATTTGTATATATATATATATAAAAGGATTATAATGTTCTCTTGTTAAAATGGTGTATTTGCCTACAAAATGTAGTGGTCAGTTTCCTTATTGGGAAGACCTGTAAATCTAGATTTTGGGAGTTCTACGGAATAAAAATAATATTTACTTAAATAAATAAGAGCCAACTAAGGCTGCAATACCTTGCTGAGAATTTAATCAATCAAAGGGAACTCAAATGAATAATGAATTTAATTTCAGACTTTTTTGGCAAGCCTTAAATGAATCCATCTTAATTTAGAGCCGTAGTGAGAGGTTTAATGTTGACTCATTAAGATAATTGCCGAATGATTAAAAAGAGATTCCATAAAAAGTTTGCATCAAGATGATAAAAGTGATTATGGAATCAAAATACATACCAAATTACATCTCTTAAAAATTATATTACCTAATAAAGTGACCACAGGATATATATATACTGTATGCCCTACTACTATTCCATAGTTATTATTATTTTTGTTATTATTATTATTATTGTTGTTGTTGTTGTTGTTGTTATATTGGTAGTGTAGCTAGCTTACCTGTTGTTGACTAGAATACTCCAAATGCGCGCCCGATATTGACTAACCCAGCACATTGGTTGCAGTGGTCCAGACCACAGGATGTGCACCAAATACCACAGATTTGTCTGAAAAGGTTCTTATTCTGCTGAAAGTTAACTGCCTATGTCAGGGAGGATAAATGCTGCGGACTCTGCGGGGCCCTTAATTTAGGTCGGACAGGCCGTCACTCGGGACTGCATCCCTGGGTGTTTGACTCATTCAGATGCCCTGTATTAGTCATTTCGTCAGTGAAGGTTCCCAGTCATTAGCAAAGTACAAATCACCTTGCCTTAAGGGTTATAAGTACTCTTCATGACATCAGAGGCCCTTATGCAAAACCGTTAAGCATCATATTTGCATGAATCTCCGCACATAGCAATCCATTCATATCATTTCATGCAATTACAGATCTTTATCTTAATTTGAAATACGATTTAACTATTAGGATTTTCAAATTAAGCATTCACTCCAAACAGGAATGATCTAATTGGTTTACTTTTGTGATTGAACATGTCTGCTAAAAGGTGTAAACTGTGGTATAGTTTTCCATCTTGTTTGTCCATCCATCCATCCATCCATCTCTTATCTGCTTATCCGGGACAAGGTCAAAGGGGGAATAGACCCTGCTTTGTTAAAAGGTAGTTTATTAAAGTCTAAAGCAGGTCTTACAAGGCACTTTAACAAATTCATGGCCCTGGCGTTTTTCACAAATGAACCCGTCCTCACTACGGACAGGAATGCATCACGTGCATTAATAAATCGAGGACCAGTGTACTAATGGTAGATTCACTCCAGGCTTAATTACTGGCCCCCAGTGTCAGCCATTTTCGACAGCCCTGATTTAATGGTGGCTGATTCCTTTCCAGTGGCGCAGGAGTGTTAATTAATGGCAAACAATTAAGCCGAGGTGCAGGCTCCACCACGGACAGCTGTGCTGTAACGATGCATCACAGAGGTGCAGGGAGGGCGGAGGGCGAGGGGCTGGAGGCCTGGGAGCAGAGCGAAACGCAGAGGTGCTGACACATCGGCGGCTGGGGGGGCGGGGGTGTTGTATCTCCCACACCCTCTTGTGCCGCAGGACGGGAGACTGATATGCTGTCACCCCCAGACGTGTGTGACAAGAGGCTGCAGGGGAAACACTGACAAGTTTGTTTA
>JAAGVU020000035.1:18881862-18892266 GCA_011763525.2 Mormyrus iriodes | reverse complement strand
GCGGGTGTGGGAGGAGAGGGGATGCGGGAGACTATGGTGTCTTTGTTTGTATATATATATATATATATATATATATATATATATATATATATATATATATATAAAATAGACATACACACAACAGGGTCTCAAGGGGAGCTGGAGCCTTTCTCAGGCAGTACAGGGCACAAGGCAGGTGAACAACCTTGACAGGGCACAGACACAGATACTCACTAGGGGAGATGCCAATTCTTCTGTCTTGGGACTATGGAAGGAAACTGGAGGACAAACAGGAAACTCACGAAACATGGGAAGCACACGCCAACTGCATACACATGGAGCAGGGGTGGGATTCAAACTTTAACCCTAGAGATGTGTGGCAACATTTCTAGCAAATGAGCCAGTTTAGAAAGTAAATAGTTCAAGGCCATTGAAGGAGGCGGAAGACTGATATTCATGGAGAGTGGGATGCTGTTTGCATTGGGAGGGCTGATTGCAGTTGAGGAATTAGTATTACAAGAAAAGATAGCATTCGCCACTCTAAATGTTTGATGCCTGCCCCACATACCCTGAACATATGAAACACGTCACAAGCCGTGGAATGCACTTCCTCAAATAATGCAAAGGAGTAAACTGAAATACAGATGGCAGAATTGTCCATTAACCGCTTGGATGCTAAGCTTTCTCTCGCTAATATGCACGATGCTGACAGCACAGAGTCAGCTCAGCCAAACAGCCTTTTGAATCACTTCACAGGCTGAGAGGGACATTTACTTTATTCAGTTTTGTCGATGACAAGGAAGAGCAATGGAACGTGAAAACATACCAGTACCTGCATCCTACTATTCTGGCAGCAAGCAGGCCAAAACATAGAAATAAATGCAATGCAGTTTCAGAACACACCGTGTAACTCAATATATCATAGAGATAAATAGCATGTATGGTTCATTGTGTGATATAAACACAGATAGTGTAACAGTGTGTGTAGTAGATATAAACACACTATGCAACTCCTTATGTTATAGAGATAAATATACCCTGTAGCCCTGTGTGTTACAGAGATTTTTGAACTTCATATCTCAAGGTTTTGCTGTAATAACCTCACTGTGCAGCTGGGTGTGTTACAGAGATAATCGCATGATTCGGCTGAGTGCATTCTAAAGACAATCACGCTGTGTTGCAGCTCTAGGCATGGTGTTCTACGCAGTACAGGGAACCACCCTGCAATTGGCAGTAGGCACAGAGGGGTTGTGGGCAGAGCTTCAGTTTTTGAAGGTGAAGTTAATAAAAGCATCTCAATCACGGTGGGGACCAGCCCTGCAACGGCCCATGAAACTCTCTAGGATAGATTAGTCTCAGCTTTTAAGGTTTATGGTACTATTAGGAAATTTGAATCCTTGAAGGGCAGATAGGACACACACAGTATCCATCTCAGAGACTCCTATAAAATCCAAAAAAATGACATAGTAGAGAGGAAAAACTGATTTCCTCACACCTCTAAGGGACAGTTATATATAAAAAAATATATATACAGTGCATATAGATAGATAGATAGATAGATAGATAGTCAAGATTATTTGTATAGCACGTTTTCATACACAAAGGTCATTCAAAGGGCTTTACAGAAGAAGAGATTTTTTTTCTTCCCAAAGTAAGAATTTTAGTGGTTAGATACATGAAACAAACAACCATTTCAGAGTTCACCTTGGTTCCCTGTTATGCATCTGTGAAGGTTGACATGATATAAAATTTTGGTTTTAAAGCTCATTTGCAGCATAATGATTGAGAAAAGTTACTGTGACTCCAACTCCCACAAAGCCATTGCATATCTGGCACAGCCATTTGTCTGGCTTGTGATTTGTCTGATCGCAGAATGTGCATAACTACCACGCTATTATTTTAAAGAGGAAAATGGGGTTTTGGTTCCATTAAGCCTCTAAGCCTTTTATTTGCGAGTGAAGAAAAATCTGTATTTTAGCGCAGTGCCTGGTCATTCATGATCCCGAGCCTTTATGTGTACAATGCATTTTAAAACAGTCGGGTCGGAAACTGGAACATCGTGCCACTGATGAATCTCAATAAACCTTTGGAAGATTTAGTCAACTGAAAAACTGTTCTTTTGAAGCGCTGATAGGCGGGATGCCTTCCAGAAGCCTTTAACCCTTTAATATGTGATATACGATACTATCTTACGTACTATGTTATAAACTGATCTCTTTGCAGTACCAAAAAAACTGTGAATTTTCCAGTGGGAAAAAAATCTTATAGCTGTTTCTCCTGGTCAGGGTTGCAGGTGTAGTGATTCAGTCTCCCAAATGTGTCGCACCTGCCCCCCCCCCAAGCATTTCTGGTGACAGGTTCATTTCCTTAACCATTTAGCCATCTGCTCCCCCATGTCTGACTCCTCTCTAGTCCCTAGGGGGCGCCCTTGGATTCCCACTCTGCCTTGTCTTCAGCATAGCCGCTACAAGCTAATCAGCACGTGAGAAGCACCTCGATCATCGAACCCACTACAGATGCATGGCGTGCTGCCCCCTTTCATCATTCTTCAAAAGCAACCACCTCACTTTCACAATTAAACAGACACATATTTCGGCAGTTTATTCATCATTTATATATTTGCTGACTTATTCATCCCTTGCTCTTTGTGAGCTTGGGTTTTGAACACAACTGGCCAGTAAACAAAGAAACGCCACATCTTGTTATACCACTGCCTGTTTCTGTGGATCTTGGACACGGCCAAAGCTTTGATGCACTGATGTGTGGATGTGCCCAGATGAGCTTTAAATCCAAATAGAAAAAAAACTTATATCGCTTCCTCACATTACGGTGCCATAACAGTGTCACATCAAATGAGTGACTGAATGGCATATATTCACAAAGGGAGGGGTGATATAAACGTAGACATGCGTGATATGCACATAGGAAGGGGAGATATACACTAGGGGAGGGGTGATATAAACATAGACATGGGTGATATACACATAGAAAGGGGTGATATACACTTGGGGAGGGGTGGTATAAACATAGACATGCGTGATATACACATAGGAAGGGGAGATATACACTAGGGGAGGGGTGATATAAACGTAGACATGCGTGATATGCACATAGGAAGGGGAGATATACACTAGGGGAGGGGTGATATAAACATAGACATGGGTGATATACACATAGGAAGGGGTGATATACACTTGGGGAGGGGTGGTATAAACATAGACATGGGTGATATGTACATAGGAAGGGGAGATATACACTTGGGGAGGGGTGATATAAACATAGACATAGGTGATATACACATAGGAAGGGGTGATATACACTTGTGGAGGGGTGGTATAAACATAGACATGGGTGATATATACATAGGAAGGGGTGAAATACACTTGGGGAGGGTTGATATAAACGTAGACATGCGTGATATACACATAGGAAGGGGTGATATACACTTGGGGAGGGGTGATACACTGGACCAAATGCCTGGCAGCTCACAGAGTTCGCTTGCTGATGGGGAACACGCATGGTATAGTAGAGAGCTCCAACAGGTCAGGTCTATTTAATGTCTGTTCTCTTATAGAGATTAAATTTAAAAATATCGAATCATCTGTCTTTTACATCCTGACCAGGTCCCACATTTAAATATAAAGACAAATAAATCATCTGAATAAATAGGTTTCCTTGATTGAAACAGTAACAATGTGAAAAATATGTAGTTCTGACAGCTCAGAGACCACTGTTGAATGGCAGCCCGACCCCAGAATGAGCATCAAATCCCCAGATAAAACAGAAATCACATCACTGCCCTGGAAAGACTCCGATAGAAAAGGGTCTGCGGCAACGAGGTGCATTATGGACCAACGCCCTGTCCAACCTCAAACATTCCTAGAGGCAGCAATACGCGATATGCATCAATGCAGAAAATTGTGTTATGACACCGGGTCTCACAGGTAACTGTATCCACGGTGACGGAACTCTGTTTATCCTTTGGATGAATAATAACATTGGTGGAGAGATTAGGAGATAGGAAACCCAACGAGTGGGAAAAGAAACATGTGAAAGAGGAATAAACTAATAACACTGTAGAGAAGGCTCTGGGGATCCTATGGCTTTTGTAGCGAACAACAACAGAGGACGGTGAAGATCAGGGTTCCCCAGTGCTGGTCTTGGAGGACCATTCTGCAAGATAGTTCCTTGCTGAAACATACCTACTAAACTTGGCAATTAGCAGGTGAGCTGAATAAGGTGTGTTCAAGCAGGGGAATCTACAAACTGTGTTGCAAAGTGGCCCTCCAGGACCGGAATTGGGGAACCCTGGTGTAGATGATAGGCAGGGCACTAAGCAGACCTGTACATCTCCAAGAAGGATATAAAATTCTGAGATTATGTCCTTGTAATACGGAGTGATTTTGTAGTAATGTTAAGGTTGCAGTTAGGGTTATGTCGATGCATTAAATTAAGGTGGCTAGAATTTTTAAAAGAGTATAAAGGCATTTAGAGAGTTATACGTTGAATAGTGGAAATGCACCATTATTATTTGGTTGCGTATGTGACCTGGTACAGGGAAGTACACGTGATCGGCAAGAGTGCCCTCAACGGACTTGACCAGGGACCCCCACAGGCATTTGCTTGGACTGTATCAGCTTCCGGATTAGTTCATCAGTGGAGGATGAAAATCCTGGCAGAGGGAAGGAGCACGCAGTCCAGCTAAGGGAATTAGCCAGCTCTGTACTGGAGAGCACTCCTTACAGAGAGGTTGAAAATGCACTGCTGAGGATCCCTGCATGGGCAAGCGGCCGCAGTGGAAACAGAAAGCAAAGAGGAGGCCGGAAACACGCGGGCAGATTCCTCAGCTGCCAAGCCACCGAAACGCTCGCCATCATCGCGACCAAGAGTTAACTGCTTCCCAGTTGGGGACCCGCTGTTTTATTTTGGTTAATTCAGGCACTTAACCTGAATTATATCAGTACCTTCTAGCAGTGGAAAATGTAATACTGACTCTTTTGCTAAGCAATGACTGTACCCAGTCAAAAACAAAATGTATTTAGCAGGAAGCAGAATAAGAAAGCATGACTTAAGAATGACAGGGTACAAGAACTAATACATCTAACAGGCACAAGGTATAAATGCAGTTCTGTACAAAAATCTTAGGTAAAAGAAGATGATGCGTATATTATCCTGTTGGTGTTAAACTGTGATGTCTGTCAAAGTGTTTCAGCTTAGCCAGTTCAAAACATCTACTAAAGTAACCATTGTATTTCCAGTAACCATCCAGTACATCAACGTAATTTTTAACTTATGCAATGAGTTACATGGAATGGCTAAGGTGCCCCTAGGAGAGGTTTGGGAACATGTTCTACGTTGTTCTTCTAACCATCCAGTAAGAAATCAGTAACTTTTTGGAGAACAAAAGAAATTCTTGTTAGTTTTTATTGTTACTCATCATTTGCATATGTTCTAAAGTTAAACTGTGTTTTTCTTCTGAGCAAATATACACTTACTACCCAGATACAGCAAAATATCTGTCTGCAAATGAACATACATAGCACACAGACGGGGTCAAGAGACTCACTTACTGTTCACCTGAACATTAGGTCAGCTGCAGTGAATGGTGTGTTGAACAAAAATCAGCCAGTCAGTGGCTGGCTCTGGCTGAAAATGCCAGAGATCAGAGGAGAACAACCAGACTCACTAAAGCTAACCGGAAAGCCACAAGTGCAAAAATAACAGTTCAGTATAACAGCCGTGTGCAGAAAGGCTTCTTTGAGTGCACAGCTTGTCTATGTTTGAAGTGGCTATGGTGGCAAAAGTGGGTCCTTCTCAGTACTAGTTAGACGTATCTAGTAAAGTGCCCACTGAGTTTATATACAGTACTGTGCAAAAGTCTTAGGCAGTCAAAGAAAATGATGTTTAAATGATCTTTATGTTGGTGTGAAACAATGATGTGTGTCAGTTTAGCTATTTCAACACCTCTCCTAAAGTGACCCCGGTATTTGCAGCAATAATCCTATACCCCAATGTATTTTTTGACTCAACCACTGGTATACCATGTTTGGCTAATCAATACCTCAGTGAATACTTTTAATTAATCAATCAATCAATCAATTAACTGAGCTGGTGGTGAAATATAATGAATACTTGGAATGGCTGGGGTTCCCCTGAGGAGAAGTTAAAGCAGTGTCCTCCTAGCCATCCAACAAGATACAGTAGAACCTTGGAACTCGAACATGTCTTAACTCAACCATCTCAGACATTGAATGGGTCTGTTGATTTTTTTTAACTTGCACCTCAACTGAAATCTTGGAACTTGACTGTTCCTGTTAAAACTTGTACAGGTTGAGATGTGTTCAGCTGTATTAATTCAGACCTCAAACGGGTCGGATGAGAAAAATCTAGCCGCAATTCAACCACAAACTCAAAAGACGACAAAACAAAACGGACAGGCTGTAACTATCGAGATGCCTATGGCTCGCTCTGAGGCTCGCGGTGTCTCTCCACCGAGTGCGACATGTGAAAGCTGTGTTCCTGTGTCCGGTGTGATGTTTGTGTGCTTTATCTACAGTACATTTAGTGATACAGTAGTCATGGCCCCTAAGACAGTGAGCAGTGATAGCAGCAAACCAAAGAGGGAAGTGGAGAGAGTAACTGCAGAACTTAAAAAGGAGATTATAGCGAGACTTAGAGTTTGAGCACGGGTGTCTGTTCTCGCTTCAGAGTAAGGGATTGTCATTTATTTCACGTTTATTGTTTTTGTATGTGTGCTTTTCATGTTTGTATTACTTTTATATTGATTGTTAATGCTATTTATCCTTAGGTAGGTAAATAAGTTTAAATAGGGAATCATTAGGGGGTCTGGAACGGATTGAATTCATTTACATAATTTCTTAGGAGAAAATTTGACTTAGACCTCGACCAATTCGCAACTCAACCAACGTTCTGGGACAAATTAAGTTCATGTTTCAAGGCACCACTGTATCAGTAACTTTTTGGAGAACAGAAGAAATTCTTGTTAGTTTTCATTGTGTTACTGTTAATTTGTATATGGTCTAATGTCATATTATGCATTTTTCAGAGCAAATACACACTTCCTCTGCAGATAAATAACTTTAAACATCTTCGACTCTCTAAGACTTTTGCACAGTATTGTATATGTATGCAGATGGGTTGTTAAAGAAATGATCCCTAACAACAATAAATAATAGTGCAGAATGTCTTTTGTGTAATTAAAGAGATTTGACCAACAATCCAAATACCGCAGATGTCAAAGGACGATTGAGGACGGCTTTTGTAGGAGATGTACCACAGTTATGAATAATAGTCTCGGGGCCTGAAGCATTACACAGGGCTGCAAATTATGAGTACATTAGTTACTAAGGGAAGATTACGTTCTTTTGTCTCAGAATTATATCAGAGTTGGAAGTCCTCTTATTAATTAACAAGAAAAATTACAATGTAAAACAGCACAATGCATAGCAGTGTCTGGGTGAAGACCAATTAATGGAAAAGAGAAGAAACACAATGTAACCAAAATGTTCTGCCTTACACTAAATTGAAACACTTTCTCATTAATGCATTCATACATGAGCAGTGCTCAAAGCCAACATGTAACACACGGAGGGGACACAGTCCTTCTGGGGGCTAAATCTGTTCAGCTCTTCCTTATTCCCAATCATTATGTAAAGCTGGTGAGCTTTGTTTCCTCAGAAAATGCAGTCAGACCCTAAATCCTGACCCCAGTCAGAGCCGATTTTAGTCATACATCTTTAAACAGCCATATTTCTGTGGCCAATCATTCTTCAGAAGATTTAATATATTATGGTCTATAAAGTCTATAAAGTTAAGTTCGCATCAACATTAAAACCTCAGCGTGTTTTTGCCAGGATCATGGGGTCACCACCACTCATTCAGTCTGGCATGATTGCCATATAAAACAGCTCTCTGCTGGCATACGGAACCATTAAGGGAACGTCTTCAAACCCTGTACTCCACCCAGGTAACTGCAGTGTGAATCATCGTCTCACCCAGGTATTGCTGGAAAATAAATAGCAAAGTAACAGATAACAAATATGGTGGTGCGTTTTTGATATTTGTTGTGTTTCAGGACAAAAAGTCCTTGGAGAAATGAACTCAGTGTCGGCAGTCATGTCCTCTCATAAACACTCACATAGAGGAAGATTCCCTTTAAGGAGCACAGAATCATGCCTGTTGCTCACTCTCAGAGATTGCTGGTAACCTGGATCAATTGCGTGGCATGGTAACCTGCCAACATGTTCTGGAGCACTGCAAATAACATTTAGAAAGGGTAATGGACCTCAGGGTGGGGGCATACAATTCCTATTTAACTAAATGACCTTGTAAAGAGTACCATAATACAAAAGACCCACTACATGGGATGCTACATAAAAATCTCAAGGAGGCTCTTACTGAAAATACTAAGAATCACTGCTCCCTAAGAATGGTGCTGAAGTATGTCAGAGGCCAGAGGCACTATGCACAATAGTCCTGGCTCAGGTGATGGTGTTAGGTGGGCTGAGAAGACGCTTGATGAAAGCCTAGGGTGAGCCGGTTTATTGTCAGAGCTGTTTCCCTCTATGAGTCATAGACATTCCCCCATTCATTTGCTATGCGGACACAGTCAGGTGCTGTTGACTCCATTGTCCATCTGTAACATGTTGGTTTACTTTAGCTGCCATTTAGAAAACTGAAGATATCTTATTTTTATCCACTGACATTCTCTACATTATATCCATGGCCATTTGGTTCAAATGATGCAAGTTTTAGTTGTAACACAATTTCTCCATAGCACCCATATAGGACTGACTGTTAAATATATGATACAGAAGAATATGAAACAGAAGTATTAATTATAAATTATAATTTTATTTGTGACAATTAGAAAAATTCTAATTTGATCCATTTGTTATTGAATGAAGTTTTGACGGATTATTGTCTGTATTTTTGTTCTATTACCACAAGGCAGTTCCCTTTCATCATGATAATTTACATCTCATTATCACAAAAAAGCCCTACTTTCTGGTGCTCACATAACAGAAAATGTCCATATGCACCGAGTGCTCATGTAATAGCATGTGAAGACATGTATGCTCGACACACACGCCTGTCTCAGGTTTAAATAAATAACCTACCTATTATTAATTAGTGGTGAAGAATATTTACAACTTGCCTGTTCACAAACTGTGCCGGGAGTTTGTACAAACAAGCGCTTCCTCATAGACCAGACTGTTTGCACGCCTTTTGTTACTGGCATACATAAATAGATGGTTAATCCTCAGGATTAATTAAGATCACTCGAAAATACATATTGGATAAGCTAAGACATACAGCTAGGAGACCAATGTATCACAAGGGTTATTTTTTCTTCAGTTCACTGAATCTATAAGTAAGCAAAGTGAAAATAGGGAGAAAGACTCTGTTTTGTTCCGAGTTCAGTAGCAGTGAAGAGTTTATGTCGTTATCACATGAACAGTTGCATGACTGCCGTGCCTGTAAACCTTGTCAGTATATTAATAGGTCATTTTCACATGAGGGAGCAGTTAAGCTATGTGTGGCTTTTGCATGTGAGTGAAGAGCGTAGCAGAGTTTACCTTGCCATGCATGAACAGGCTGCAAGCACTCGGCTGTATCCAAGCCGTCGCAATTTGCATGCCTGAATTCTGCAGTGAGGCCTCAATGGTGCTGCAGTCCATCTTTCCTCATATGCGAGACGGCAGAGTTGCCAACCCTCACGCATCTGGCGTGACACTCACGCTTTCAGACTCGCTTTCACGCTCACGCTGTAAATCTTACAGAAAATCTATATTATTCCATTATTAACCTAAAATTAGCTACATCAAAAACATTGGGGCAGTTTGCAAACCCTACTGACTATGTACAAAGTAATAAAGCCACTGCATACATGTAAATGAGTGTGTGTGCAGACTTGTCCCCAACTGAAAATCTCATGCCAGCCAGCTGACCAAAGTCGCCAACCCTGAGATGGTAAGGCAGAGCTGAGGCTGTTTGCTTACTCCTCCCCGCTCCGCACTTTCTCTTTGGGGACAGAGAGGCATGTTATTTGGGCACAAAGGGAGATGAAAGTCTGCTGGCCAGGAGGTTTTGTTCTAAAGAAAGTGGTCCCTGGGGCTGGCTCCCGCACAGTCCTAGGGGCAGAATCCAGAGTCATTAGCCTGAAACAAAACTAATTTATGAATGGTTCTGTTTTGCTTTTAACGATCACAAAGAAAGCCTAAAAATCTTTTTTTTTTTTGGTCATTCAATCTGTTTGCATCAGCATTTCATATACAGTCAAAGTGTGTTAGCTTAGTCATTTCAAAACCTCTGCTAAAATCACCCACTTATTTCCAGCAACCATCCAATACACCTGTGTTTTTTGACTTGACCACTAGCACACCTTGTATGGCTAATTAATAT
>JAAGVU020000035.1:18858466-18874735 GCA_011763525.2 Mormyrus iriodes | reverse complement strand
GATTAGATAATTGCATTAATGAGAAATTGAACAGGTGTTCCTAATAATCCTTTAGGTGAGTGTATATATATATATGTGTGTGTGTATGTGTGTGTGTGTGTGTGTGTGTGTGTATGTATGTATGTATGTATATGGAACCTGCAGTACTGCAGTAACAAGGTTCAGAGAGGAAGCTCTTTTGAAGATCTTTTCCAAGCACTGGCTTTAAGACACTACCATACCAAGGATATATGAGAGAAGCTTGACTTTATAAGCCAAATATCAGCAGCCGAGTAACATAGAATAAAGGAAAAGTATGAAGCGGGGAGTATAATTATATGCATGTCTAGGGAGCACCTCCTGTTACTCATGTTAGGTAAGTATGTCACAGTATGAAATATCACAGTCACACTCGCTAACTCAGAGTATCGTCTGAAAACGTGTTGGCTCATTTGGGGGGAGTCTTCTCTATATTCCATACCTGGGTATCCAATGCAGGGTCATTGGTAGCCTGGGGATTATGCTGCATAGCCCGGGGGACACCCTGGATGACATGCCAGTCCATCAGAAAGCTCCTACACACACGCGCATACACACAATGTCTCATTATACAGACTCTGCTTCACCTAATTGCATGTTTTTGAACTGTAAGAGGGATCGGAGTACTTGGAAGAGGCCAGGCAAACACGAAGGGAACATTAAAACACCATTTACAGAGATTCAGAGCCTTGAATCAAACCAGCAACTCTCAAATTATGATTATATATCATTATACATCTTTGCAAAGGTCTAGACCAGGGGTGGGCAATCTTATCCGCAAAGGGCCGGTGTGTATGCAGGTTTTTGGGCTAACCTTTAGGTCAGCTGTTCAAACCCAGGTGTGAGGACTTTTCAGCCAATCAGTCCTCTAATTAGTAATCGAATTAGGGAGCCGCAGCAAAAACCCGCACACACAGTGGCCTTTTCTGGATAAGATTGCCCACGCCTGGTCTAGACAGACAGAGGGGAAAAACAAACAAACCCAGCACTTTGATTTAAAATGTCATAGAAAACATATTGTATTGTGGCCTGGTAAAATTTGGATATCAGTAGGACTGCATGTGGCAAAGCTCTAATGTACTGTGCATGTAAGTGGCAGCTGGAACAAGTCCAGTCTGGTCCAGCCACCTCCATTTAGCAGTGCTTTTCCAGATGGAGAGTTGACTGGCCTGGCATGTGAACAGTGATCTCTGAACACTTTGCCAGAGCAACAGTGACAGAATTAATCTACTTCCAGCACATTTCAAGAACAGCTGATGCCTTTAGCTAAGATGACTTACAGCTACTGTGAACAGGGAAGAAAATGACAAAAAACATTGCTGTACAGACCACTGTTTAGATTATGTATTACATCTAGAGTTGGGATGTTAACAAATTAAGTTAAAATATCCATCCCTTTATCCAATAGAGGGCCTTAGGGGCAGCTGGACCCTATCCAAGTACATCCTGGATAGGTCTGCCAGTCTATTGGAGGGTACACTCACAGACACACAATGGTCAATTTAAAGATGCCAATTTACCTAACTGCACGTCCTTGTATTGTGGAAGGAAGCCAGAGATCCAGAGCCTCCATAAAACCAGGTTAGTGTTTCTATAGGAACAAGATTCAATAACCCTAATTGTAGGTCAGCTTTCATTAGCCTCTTGGGGATAAACAGAAATGATGGTTTCATAACTCAGTACCTGTTACATGTCTGTTCATTTCCTATGCATGAAACACACACGTTTTGCAAACCCCTGAACATGCAGTTTTGCGGTATCATTTTCCTCGGTCTTGAAGCAAGCTGACCAATTTCATTGTCATTAGTCTCTTTACTAATATAAAGGTCAGGAGGAGAAAAAAACTGATTCTAAAATAAAGAAATGAATGAATAGCATTTTATGGTAATCACTTAATTAAGATGGTGTTCATTATGAGGCTTCAATACATCTGCTTCAGTGTGACAAATTATATATAACAAGATTACATGTTCATACAATAATGCAGTATACATTCAATAAAAAGGAGCATTCTATACATAGGTTCCTGCAATAGTAGGGTAGTGTCCTCTATAGGCAAACTGAAATAAAGCAGTTTTCAAGAAAACCGCCTTATTCCCATACAAACACTCAAATACATGAGGGTGAAATGGAATCCATGCTAAGATACGCTGGCAGAATCATGTCATTTATAATGCAGTGTATGTATCTATTGCAGAGCAGACATCATCATAATGAAGCTCATTATAATAATAATAATTATTATTACATGTCTTTCAGTGCGTAGTAGTCCATGTTACAACCTTCAACAATATTCCGCAGCCAAGTAGACCCAAGAAAACCATCCTTTATACCACAGTCCTTAATAGCCTACATAATTTGTGGCCAAATACCACTAGAGAAAAGACAAAGGTAATGGTAAAAGAAAATGAATAAGTCGCCGATATTTACTGCTGGCCTTACGCCGCACCGTTTACGGGCAGACAAAGCGTTAGAGCGGCTGGAGCGGGGCTGTAGCTGACTGACCAGCCGCGGAGTCCTGAAGCCGCCTCTGTCCGTGGTGCTGAAGCGGGGCAGAGCGCCCCCTCGCTCCGGAACAGAGGGGGCTCTGTTAACACAGACCGCCTTACTGTTCTCAACTCGACTGGCTTTGCTTAGACTTGGATCGGAGGTGTTTTTTTTGCTACAGCACTAACGCTGTACTAACGGGGCTGCTTCGCTCGTCTCTTTCACAAGTCACGGATTACTCTGTGTATGTTACGGCGTGTGCAAGCGGAGCTTTAACTTTGCCAGGCTGCGCCGTGAAGAATGCTCCCAATTTGTATTAGTCAGCTCTTTTTCTGCTTAAAGATGGCAATGCTGAGAAATATTCGTATGCATCTTCTAGCTGGAGATTTGCAACAAGATCGACAGGCTTTTGTGATACCCTTGAAGAATTTGGAAATCGATTGAAAAAGGGGGGGAAAAGAATCGCTCGCACTGGATGTTTAAGTGAACTGGTAATAAGCCGGGAAATACAATTCCAGACGTTGCTATCCATACATTTATGTTGCTCACCACAGCTGGCCAGGGTCTTATTATTCTTCAGTGAGCCGTCGGAGAAAAGGGGGCAATCATGTTTCCGACTGGGTTATATGCGAACACCATGTTGCTGGTGCAGCTTGCTAAACACTGGAAAGGACAGCAGGTGTGATGTATAACTCTACTTAAACGGCATTCCCTGAATAAGGATTACTTTTTCCCTTCCGGAATTTTGTGAGCTGCCCTTGCTAAGCGGTTTAACTGGAAGTTGCGCTATGTGCTCGTCCGCTCCTGAAGGACCTGCTTAATTCCGACTAACAAAGTGGAACCAGGCAGTTCTGCGCGGTGAGTTAGTAATGACCATTATCACTGTACTATTATGCGCGGTTAAGGTGTCGTGCACTTCCATGCAACGAGAAGTAAATCTTGTATCCTCCTGCATACAAGCTAAGGGTTATTTGAGATTCAATTGTTTACCTCGCATCGCTTAATGATAATGCGATGCATCAGGCTTCGTTGCTTCATGCAGCGGTCCAGCTTCCCCAGATAATAATTTCATGGTGTTCCCGTTGCAGAATCGTATAGAAAGGCCGTGCAGCTCCTGGACCTGGGTGCTTTGATGGCTCACTTCTTGTTCCGTTGTAAAGGGTCAGCCATTTGGAATAAAGCCCAGGCGGACCGCGGTTATTAATGACAGGGGGAGATTTCACTTGCTCAGGGCTGCCGGATTAACTAAGTTAGGCACAGGCGGAGATGCGCATTTACGGTCATCATCATGCACCCAGGGACAAACGGTACGAATTATTGATTAAAGGAACTAAGTACATAACTACCTGTTGGTCTCATGATCCTAATTAACCCGAACGGTGTGCAGAAGATGTATGTACAATGCCAACCCAGATTTAATATGATTTTAGTCTTAATAAATATAAATCAGTTTTGGGAAGTGTAAATAAACACAAAAAATTGATAATCAGTTTAAAACAAGTATTTCGGAATCAAGTGATTAAATGGGTGCCCTATCAAATTTTTTCGTCTTCTACCCATGCTTAATATGGTTATAAATTTTAACAAACAAAATGTATATGCACGTGAATCGCTTTCCCAGTAAATGCATATTTACTAAATGAATTAATTTAGTGTAAGCGGCTCCCCAAAATATAGCAAACGCACAATTGTGCATTCTCACATCTCTTTGTATTTACCGTTACTACACTACTGTCTGAACTAAGAGAGGACCATTCGTAACCAATAAGCAATGTTCTAATGGTATTTCACAATGGGGTTCTTACGGTTTTTTGCTGTAACTTGAAATATTTCCAATTATAAGTATTGACATAAGAGAATTACAAAGTACAAATCGTTTTAGAATAGCAGCAGTACCTTCCCTTTTAATTTATGTATTACAGATTCGTACATACATACATGTATAGATATATAGGCTACGTGCATAAAACGGATCAAACTACAAAAATCTTTTTGCTGGCAATCATGTTGTAAAATGAACTTGATGTAAGATTTTAACCCTCTGAGTGAAGGGACCGTTATACTAACTTTAGCAATCACTACAGAACCTGGATGCATACATGTCCTTGCGTCTAGTCAAAGCCAAGATCAATATGAGCGTTACGAATTCTTACCCAGTCAGTTCGTGTTTTATCTAATGCTAAGCTCTACTAATCGGTCTTTTCTTGAACTGCTTAAATTATTTTGACATCCCATTAGCGAGATAACGTCCTTTTTTTCCCTAAGCACAGCGTGCATTGTTTATTAAGTTAATCATTGATATGTTCCGTTTAACATCAAAGTAATACTAGGCCTATGTTATGCGTATTTTAAAGAATAAGCAGAATTCACTTTGGACTCCGTAAAGAGCAGTTTAATGAGAGAAGTTGCATACAGTCGGATGTTACAGATTGGTGATATGTCACGGCAGCTGACATGCACCCTCCTTTCTGGATGCGTAGGAATTACCGCGGCCAATGATGGGTCGGTTCGCCCCTGCGACCTGCGTCCTGCTGCTCGCCTCGATCGCCGCCGTGTCGCCGGCCTCCGTCAGTCCCGAGGATTACCCAGCGGATGAGGCCGAGAGGACGACCAACAATGACATCATTTTCGACGACTACCGAGGGAAGGGCTGCGTGGACGACAGCGGCTTCGTATATAAGCTGGGGGAGCGCTTCTTCCCCGGACACTCGAACTGCCCGTGCGTGTGCACCGAGGACGGGCCGGTGTGTGACCAGCCGGAATGCCCTAAGATACACCCCAAGTGCACCAAAGTGGAGCATAACGGGTGCTGTCCAGAGTGCAAGGAAGTCAAAAACTTTTGCGAATATCGAGGAAAGACCTATAAGGTCTTAGAGGAATTTAAGGTAGGAGCAGTGTCAAAGGCATAATGTATGGGTTTCCGAACCAGTCATACCTAATATCTTCCTAAAGTATAAGCTCATTATTTACTCATTATAATACCCAATTTACACTGTTAAGGAATTAACGTTATTGGTCATGGACCCGTTATTATTAGTACTGGTAACTGGACTTAAGCACAAAATGGTTAATACCCAAGGGAAAGTATTCCACCCCACTATTGTCTGTACGCGATTAGATGTTTTATCGATTGGATGAAATGGTCCAGTTGACGCACTGTTTTGCGAAATTAGTTATTTTTTAGTCTCTTCTACTTGTGTGATACATCAGCCAGTCTTTTTTTCTTTCGGGTAGGATTTTATTTTATTCATCGTACTATCCTGTGCCTGATAATAATCACACGTCTCGGTAAAGAAAATCGCTCTTACGACTGTAACACACGATCTACGTAAAAAATGAGTTTTTTTTAGTGTCGCACCGCCTTCGATTTGTTTGAAACACAAAAGGTGGTAAATTTCATGATTAAAAACCAGATGAAGGTGTTACGTTCACTTCTTGACCGTGATCCCAGATTGTCTCATAATGATTATAACCGGATTATAGATCGCCCGGGAGGGGAGCGAAGACCTATTCAATTGCCATGGTGTTGTTTGCATGAAAGTTGTTTGCTTTTCTACAGTCAGCTGACCGCAGGCGCCTCCATAGAATCTGCAGTCCGTCCGCAGTATCAGATAGTGAATAAGAAAGCATAAAATTGTAAAGGTGGTTTAAATTAGCGGCAGGGCATCTGTGGCTGCGAGACAGGTTTGGTTATAAAAACAGGGCCAGGTTCAGCTCTGAGAATGATGTCCTTAAGGAGAGGCTTAATTTCCTAAAGAATAGACATTTAATAATGAGTCCTTCAAAACAATCTGATTTGCAGATTTAGACTTTGATTTTAATGATATTATAGAAATCAAATTATTGACACAATGGCCCCTGGTGGAATGTCTGAATTTGAGTCATGGTCTAATTATGGTCCCTGTATTTTGGGAATATTCAATTATCCTTGAGTCTAAATGAATTTAATTTGGGGGATTGCATGGCACAGGGTGCCTGTGTCAGTAATAAGCTAGATGGAGTAAAGGATGGAGGCTGTGATGTTCACTTTCAGGGCTAAGGCCTGGGTGGTGCTCCATTGCTGATGCTTGTCACATTTTGAGGGAAAACTAATGATTTCCACCATTTATGGTAGAGAGTAGCCCTGTTATTGAAGCCAGGTCACATCTAAAATGATCCCAGCTATTTACACAGGCTTTGCTTTGCTGTGGAAGGCACTAAACTGATGGGTTTAGGAATAAATCCAGCTACAGGTCGCTTCAAATTTGAGTAACACAAGTAAAATACAGTGAAAAAGTCTCAAAATTCTAACAGCTTTTACTAAAGATGGACATCAGATTGAGTGCTGAAGGTGTGACCAGGTGAATACCTTAAGCCTAATTGCTATTCACTTTACTTCATGCCAATTGATTTCCGTGGCATTCTGCATAAAAATTAAGCTCAGAATGAATCAATTCTCCCAACGAGAAATCCCACTTTCATTTTACCTTAGCCCCAGAATTTGTATCCACTGTAGTTCAGAGCATAATCAAATTGATTTTACAGAGGTGGTAGGAAAATCCATCATTAGATTGATTTATTATCTGATTTTTATTATTTTTATTTTATGCAAGTGTGTTATTTATAACAGCAGATGCTGCTATCTGAAGCGACTGGAAGACTGTAGACAGTTAAGTCTGCTTCAGCGAGGTCCATCATAGTACAGGATGCACTGGAGTGCATGGCCTCTTTGTAACAGATGGCTGGAAATTTTAGCTATACAAGCAAAATAAGCATGACACAAAGCAAGATTCAGTAGGACTGTGGTGACACATCGCTGACTTATGCAAATAAGTAAGTGAGGCTGTCACTCTTGCATTAATTTCAGTGCCGTCAGCTATAAGACTTGTAAGTACTATTTTTAAGTGAAAAAAATAAGCAATAAGCAAGGGTGTGAAAACTGGGGGGTTGTGGAGGGACAACCATCCATCTATTTTTTGTAACTGCCTGTTCTATTCAGCGTAGCGGGGGTCTGGAGCCTATCCCAGATGCTATGGGCGCAAGGCAGGGACCCGTTATTAACGTGCCTCTCCCAATATGAATCTCTCTCCTACGCTGATGGCAATAAGGTACTTCAGCTGAATAAGGGGCACAGTCACTTCATAAATATATAAATATGCTATATAAATGCAACTTTCATTCATTTATTCAAACATGCTTCATACATGCACTTTTAGAACACTTTCTAAACAAAGTCAGATGCCTGACTTAAAATCAATCAATCAATCAGTCAATCAATCAGTCAATCAATATATTTACAAATGCCCTCAGAGAGCAAGCCAGAGGTAGGAGTGGCAAGGAATAACTCCCTCATAGGAAGAAACCTTGGGAGGAACCAAGACAAGGGTAGCAGATTGGTTACATGCAGATTCCATATGCAAACAATAAATAATTATTATTAAGTGCTATGCATGCTCTGGTGCTGGAAGATACTATGGCAGTTACTTGTGCCCTGGCCCATTAGAATACCTGTTTGTTTTATTTATCACCTTTCCTCTCTTCCTATCTCTTTAAAAGCACAGAACACTGTGAGGAAGCTGAAATGGACTGGCCTCTTTGCCGTTAAGAACATCACTTTCCTGCCCTTTTCTTGCAGGAAGTGCGTGGGGCCTGTTTGCATTCAGGCAGGGTCGCGGGAGACACATATGTGAAGTCATTCACTGATTGCTTGCAAACAAAGCCTCAGTTTGTAAGGACATGCCTCCTCCTCTCTCCTCCTCTCTCTGTCTGCTTTGGCCCTGTGGAGGAATAAGCCAGTTCCTGAGTCACTTACTGACTGGAGGAGTACAGTGGGAATAATGCCTTGTCTGGAGTCTGAATGAAGGATGACAAGTGCTTGATCACAGCCTGTTCTATATTAATAGGTTCCCGTTTTAAGGAAACAACAAAAGACATCAGACAATTTCAGGAAATAACAGAAGGAATGCTTTTGCAAAGAACACGTACTGCGTGTCAACGGTGTAGCTTCCAGGAGTGAAGCAGCAGAGGAACTATCAAAGTTCTCCATCTTCTGGAGGATAATGTTGATTAATTAAATCGGCGGTGCGGTGGTTAGCCCTGTCGCCTCACACCTCTGGGACCAGCGTTCAAGTCTCTGCCAGGGTTCCATGTAGGTGGGACTTGCATGTTCTCCTCATGTTGGTGTGGGGTTTCCTCCAAGTATTCTGGTTTCCCCCTACAGTCTAAAAACATGCTAAGTGTGTATGTGTGAGAGTGCTCTGCGATGGGTGGGCACCCCATTTTTGGTCATTCCCTGCTTTGTTCCCATAGCCTCTGGGATAGGCTCTGGACCCCCCATCACCTTGCATAATGTAGTGGTCACAGAAAATGGATGGATTAAATTTAATCGGTGGATTTAAGGCCTGTACTGTTACATTAGACCCATTCCATCCACCATCTCCTAACTGCTTATTCTCATCAGGGTTGCAAAGACATCTGGTTCAGCTCTACATGGGTTAAGTACAGCCTGAAGCTTGTAAGGTCAGCACCGGGTGGAGAGTTTTTCCCATCTCTCCAAAATCCCTTACCATCCAGGAAAGCTTCCATCTCTGTGTCAACAAGGCAGGAAATTAAGTACTAGTAATATATCCATCCATGCATCCATCATCATTGCATTCTCTGGAAAGGGTCACAAAGCTACTTATTTATTTGGAAACAAATTTAAAAATAAATAGTGGCTATTTAACAGCATTGGATAAAACAATCTGGTAGGCTTTGAGGAAACCAAAGTAATCTGGAAAACTGCCATTGAGGATTTTGCAGTGAAACAGGTCAGGTTAGCAGACTGAACGTCTGGATTGAGCTGACATTCATAGCTAAGGGGAGCCAGAACTGTGCCAGTACAGATGCGGCTGAGGAGGGCTGTAGAAATTTAGGCCTGTCCTATTACGGACGTGGGTGAGAATCCAGCCATGGATTGTGAAGGTGAAGGGAAATTCATTGCTGATAAAGAGAGCAACAACCTCATTTAAAAAAGAAAACAACTCCTCCTTCATACAATCAGGTGCTGCAGTCAAAACTAATTGCAAATGTCAAAAATAACAAAAGAATCGGGACAGCTCTAACTCTGGCCCTGATCGGAGTGTGTCCTGGCCCGATTTCATATTATCCTCAAATTCACCACTCAGACTGGCACCTCTCAGTAGCCTTTGAAAGGCTGCTGTTGCTGTCATGATTTGACATGCCCTAAAAATACAGTGCATGCCAACGCTACACTCAGTTTGCCCTGTCGCAAATATTTGTGAGTATTGAATTTGCTGCAGGATAGGCTGTGGGTTATGATAACTTATCATAATAGGACTAATTAGACTCGAGGTATTGTAATAGGTTCCCCATAGATTATTCCAGAAAAAAATGACATACTGATGGAGTTAATTTTATCAATCGAAAATATAAAAGAAATAAAAGTGCTTGTTTTATGAAGGATGCTAATTTCACAAACCAGACTGTCGTGTTGTGCAGTTTTATCGCACAATCAAAGGCGCAAATCGTATTCGTTAGCGACAGTGCTGACACGAGCAAGTCGGCGCAGCAATTAAAAGGCTTCTCAAACTGGGTGTAACTTGTTCTGTTTTCACCAGAGGATAGCAGCTTTAATTAGGCTAATATTATCAAACAAGTACAGTAGGGTTCAGGTGCTAAGCTTACGTTTTTAGGAGTGTTAATTATGTTTGTGTTTAATTATAATTTCTTGCTTTCTCTTTGTCCTTTAGTGCCTCTTCTCCCCTCTCTTTTGTAAGGGTTGTTATTTTATTAATTACAAGTATCACTGATGAATTAAAAGTGCCTTTAAACATTTTGTTGAAATAATAAACATAAAAATTGGGGGTTGCAGTAAATATTAGAAAAAGAGGGGATCAGTATGACAGCCATACTGAAAGCTGAAGGCTACTTTTACACAGAAATTTAGGTCCTGCAGTTTCAGTAATAAATAGGGTAATATCTCCTCTCTACATTTCTGTGCTCCTTGGTACTTTTTGTCAGTCTAATCTTGATCCATTCCTTCAGTAACAAGATGTCAGCATTAAAGTGTCTTCCTATAATCTATTTCACCTTCTACGCTGGCGGCAGACTGTTAGAATTAAAAGCAGAAATTAATTAAGGCCCCCTAGTGGGTGTAACTAGGATATGAAATTTGGTGGTCCCCATGCTGTGGTGAAATGTCCTCAGGCCTTGCCATTCCTTTTAACCCTAGGGTAGATTCTGACCACCAAATACCCACTTATTACCTTCTACTGTTTTTTTGGAAGAGATGTACAGTTCCGTGCAAAAGCCTAAGTCAAAGATAGTGTTGAGGGCTGTTTACTTGGGTAGTGCGTGTGTGTGTGTATACACACACACACACACACACACACACGTATATATATTTGCTCAGAAAAAAAAATATGGTCTAACATAAACAATAATTTCTTCTGATCTCCAAACAGTTAGTGATATCTTGAACATTGCTATCGTTGCCAAAACTCTCCGCAGGAGAGCCCCAGCCATTCCGTGTATTCGTTAAATTTCACCAAGTACTCGATTAATTTATTTTTTCAATTAGTTAAATAACTCAATGAGGTATTGATTAGCCAAACAAGGTGGGGTGGTGGTCAAGTCAAGAAGTATTGAGCGGTTGCAGCGAAAACCACAATGACTTCAGAAGAGGTTTCGAAAGGGCTAAGCTGACACAGTATCATAGTTTGGCACCAACATGAAGATAATTTAAACATTGTCTTTGCACATGCTGGTCCATTGGGGGGTCAAACAAAATGGCTAATAGCAACACACAGCCAAGTCAACTCTATATCAATCTTCTCAAAAAAATCACACTTGTCATATTTAGTGGATTATTTTCCAAGAAAAATTTCTGCAGATCTATACTTCTTGCTTGCTTTTAGCTTGTGGAGTTAAATTATACGTGGACTGAAAACGTCGACTCTCATGTTCACAATTTTGTAGATAGCTCCAAAGATATATTGGATAATTATCAATTTCATTTTGTTTCTTTATATATATATATAGAGCAAACTGCAGCCTGGTTCTTCTCTGTTTCTCATTAATGAAGGGCTTCTTCCTTGCTTTATGGGTTTTCAGTCCTGCTTCTAGGAGCCTGATTTGAACTTTCCTAGCAGTGCACTTCACACCTGCACACCTTAATGTTTCCCATTCCTTTTGAATGTCACTTGATGTCATCCTCCGATTCATGAGAAACTGTCAACGATCATCTCTGCCGTTAGAAAGTTGCTTCTGCCCTTTATATGGCTGGTTTATGGTCGTTCTCAGTGTCTCCTGCTTCACCTTTTTCTTGTGTACTGCTGTCTTAGAAACTTTGAGCCTGGAAGTAGCTTGCCTTGCAGTGCAGCGTTCTGCCAGCAGAAACAGGATTAAACCAGGATTTAAAAATGCAGATTTTAAAAAAATATAGAGTGGTCTCTTAATTTTTTCCAGGGCTGTATGCATAAGGTACCTGGATAGACATGACAAATGAATAAGGTTGAATTTCTGGGCAGAGGGGCCTGGCACATCTGGGTAAAAATTAATACTTGAATCGGTTGCTTTCACAGACTTATTACAGATCCCAGGACAGTGAAAGGGAAAACAAATAAGACCCACTGCTGTTCCTCGCAGTGCCTCAGCTAACAAGGGACTGACTTTCTCCTCAGAATGAGCCTCGTCATTTCTGTCTGTGCCAGATTTAACTGTGATGAGAACACCTGCAATTCTCCATTTCTGTTTAATCCCAGTGTACAACAATACGATGCTTCTTTTCTGCAACTAACCCAATTTGTGCAGTTGACATTGAGCGATTGGAGATCCCCGCTGCTCTTGTGTTATGTGCTTGCTTCCCAAATCAATTAGTTTTTTTTTTTTTTTTTACAGCACATTTAATTACAGCACTTCAGCTCATCACATTTTGCTGAGTTTATTCCTGGCAAGAATTTTCCTGTTTAAGTAGCCTTGAATTTCTCAGTGTTTGAAAATGAGCCAGCTTTTAAAATGCTTTTATTCATTTATTATAACCATCACATAATTTGTGGGATTTTCATGGACTTCTTCTGTTTTGGATTCTGGCTCGATCGCTGTGTAAAATCTAATAATTTGCCCAAGAATGGGCTTTTAAAATGATTTAATTAATCTATAGAAGCAGTCAATCGGCAAGCCCTTTCTCTTGATGAGTCATGTCTAATGCCAAGCATACAAACAGCATTTGTTAAAATCCAGTAAATATAAATCTTACTTTGATTAGGGAATGCATTTGTATGTAATCATAAAATGCTGGTATGGTTTCATTATATTTTGAAGTTAATGGTCAGATATATATAAATCAGATGAATGTAAAAGATTCTTCTATTTTTGAGGGTCATACCTAGTGGACTCGAGAAGGTCACTAAAGACAAGACCCTCGTGGCAATGGAAGCACTGCCCCGAGCAATGTACTAAACCCGGGCCGCTCCAGTCAAACAAACGTCTGCCAACAAGGCAATAAAAATTCTCTTCACGATTTTGCTGTCAGTTCCTAATCCCGGCAAAGCTATGCAGGTATATAAGCCCTTCTTATGACAGTATATTATAGTCAAAACTCAAATGAACAACAGACTGTGTGAAATTGACACGGTGGTAAGAACTACAGTGAGTAACACCTTACGTAGAAATATGATATACCCCTATATATGTGTTGGCATGCTAGCTAACAAAATCCGTTGTTATGCCAATTAGCTTCATTAAACCCCAGTACTACAAGATGAGAAAGAATATGTTCCCCTTAAGCTTAATGCTTACAGGCAATGCACTTATATGGCCCAGTGACAAAGAGTGAACAGGATTTTTCTGGAGCCTAATTACCCTTTGTAACAGAGTTGAACACATAGAGCAAAATTAGCTTATCTGGTCCTTCTTTTCACTCTACGGTTAGAGGTCAATAATAACCAGGTATTGGACACGTGAATTCAAGATGCCCCTGATTTAGCTAGGGGTCAGCACAGTCACATGATAGGAGTGTCAGCTACCGTAGCAAATATATGTAAGAAAAATAAACCATTTTGTGGCAAATGAAATACAAGTTTCTGCAGGATGATTGCCAGGATCGTCCCAGTTGTTCTTTTGTGTCATAACCTCCACCCCTGGAATTGGCTAGTGGAGCCGCATCAGCAACATCTGATGTATCTATTTCCATGTTAATAGGTTCCCCTTCGCCATACCATTCAATGCAGTGTTTCTGATAAACACCAGGTCACCCGCAGAACCCTCATCCACAGAGAACGAGGAGAGAAATGCGACAGTTATTTCATTCATCTATGCAATAGCAAGTGGCATTATAATAAGAGGGATGTCGGCCTGCACCAGCCTCCTCCAGTCTATCGTTAACAGGAAACCGATATTAAGGCTTCCGATGAGATTAGAAAAGATTAGATTATAAAAAATCTACATAACATTACTGTGCTGTACACTTCGCATGTCAAATTGCTATGTCATTTCTTATGGAAACCTTTTCATATAATATACAAACCATCTAAGTTATGCCCCTGTATGTACAAAGTTACAGAAACATTATTAAAAATGCAAAATTAACAACACTGAAAAGTTTAAGTGAGATTCCACTGTCACAAAGACAGCTAACAGGTCAGTGAGGCTGGTTACCAAGACAAAGATGTGCGGCATATCCAAGCCAAGATGCGTAGGTCCCACGTTTCTGTTTTTTTCCCAAAAACGTTCAATATTAAAGTATGCACTTACACAAAATTCCACCAATATTTATATGTAAGGCCACTTGCATATTTATATAGCTTTGTGTGTGTTGTGTGTGTGTGTGTATATATATATATAGACATATATACACATGCTTGCCTCACAGATCACCTTGGGACTCTCCGCTTCACACTGAAGGGATGGAACAAGGAGGATCATAATGGGGATAGTCAAAACTATCTAGAATTCAGTGTGAAAATTCACAGCAAAGTGGCTTGACCTCTTAAAAAGACTCCACTCTTAAAACTGCTGTATAACATTTGTTTTATAGCAAGACAAAGTAAAACTCTGTAGAGCTGGTTATTGGCACATCTAGCGAATTGGCACAGAGGACGTCTGTTGACTGAGGAGAATGTTTGGTTTTGTGAGCAGAATCTAATCGTGTAGGTTTGCAAACAGTAGGTGGGGGGGCTATAGTTTTATATTCACTCCCACCCAGGTATTTACAACAGTGACTTCAGAGCCTTCTTAGAAAATCCTTAAATCACCAAAATACTGTAAGAGTTATTGAGGTTAACAGCTCACAGAAAACGTATGGCTGAATACATTTAATAATAGAGCATAATTTTATATGACTTGTACCATAAAATGATTTTACCCCTAGGAGATAAAATGAAACCTTGTATGAACTACTGGCCTTCACAGTATAACTGCTAATCTAGTGAGTGTTTGATCAACTTCTAGAAAACTTAAATCGCAGCTCTGGTACTCTTGAGTAAGTTACTTAGGTTGAATTTGTTGAGTTTAAATACCAATCTCTATAAGGAGTTAAAGCTGTAAAGTAAAAGTCTTTGTGTTAATGAATAATAAATAATATCTTATCTCTTAGCTGGGTTACTTCCAGTCCAAGTCACACCATAAACAAAGATCATAAATCAAGGTCAGATGCAGAGAAGCAAGAATCTGCTGCTTTGATAAACTGGGAGCAACCAATGATTAATATAAAATGAGATAAGCTACCACCAGATGAGGGTGCAAGTTGCTGATTTCATGGTAGTAAGTCCAGTGGGGTGATCACCCCAATGGCGATTGGTCATGTCTAATTCCCAGATGAAGTGAAAGATGTGGAGTTACGTGCTTTCCTCACAGATCACCATCCATCATAACAATAGCTGATGTATTTAAATGAGCATCTTTGTAAAAAACCTGCAGTCATGAGCCTAGCAGCAACAATTAGACTGATAGTGCCTCGCTCACTGTAAGAGGACGAGGTGCATCCAAACAGCCCATTGGGATACTCTCCATCAATAAATGCATTTAATTGTTCTGGCCCACGTTGGTTCATTGATTACCGATGACCTTATCTCCCCACCCAGGGTGACTCAGTGTTTTTGGTCCGTGGAAAGGCAGATCTTTTGTTTTCATCCAGAATGTGTTCTTTATCTCTTCCCCTGAATTCATTTCCTGCGTCAGTGTTGAGGACAGGACACCATAAATGCTGCAAGAACATGCATTACTGCTACCATTAATACAGAACCAAACATAAAAGGGTAAAAACAAGGATATTTTATGAAATGGTGTCTTCACTTGGAATACCATTTTTGTAAGCTATGAATATACAGACTCCTCTAGCTTTATTCAATTAATTCTTTCTTTTTATGCAGTTTTCTTTAGAATGGAGACATAATGTAGAGTCTGTTACCCTGCATGTATAAAATTAGCAGGGTTTCCATCATGCAAAACACAGCCTGAGTCAGTCAGTTCAGGAAAGAAAGACTCCTGTGAGTGTTTAATTGCACGCTGCCACTCTGCATTGTGTCTGCACATTATTGTCACAATGCTTTGTGCCCAAGGAGTCATTAATGGCAAATTATATCAAGAAAGATTTACCCCAGCCCAGGGCAAGGGTGCCAGGCTATGACTGGGTTTCGGGCCAGCGTTTATCAGCAAGAACGAAGGCAGCGAGAATGAAATGAAAGTGCTGGTGGCACCTTGCGAGCATCGTAATGACAGTGACCCCCCCCCCCCTCCCCCCCACCCCCCCCCCCCGGGGGGGGCCGCTGGGGGCCCAAAAACGAA
>JAAGVU020000035.1:18811887-18858366 GCA_011763525.2 Mormyrus iriodes | reverse complement strand
TCCCTCCCTCCAGCCCTCCCCCTGCGAGTGGTGCCGCTGTGAGCCAAATAACGAGGTACACTGTGTGGTGGCGGACTGTGCAGTTCCTGAGTGTGTCAACCCCGTGTACGAGCCGGAGCAGTGCTGCCCTATCTGCAAACACGGTAAGGCTGCTTCCACCGCCATGCCAGAGTCCCCCTTACACTCAGCGGGGGATGCTTTTATTCACAACATCTTAAGTAGCTCACCTGTTTATAGTCAAAGTCACTTCCTTGCTTTTGTGCTACCCTGCTAGGGTTGTATGCTGGCAATAACACTAACACCAGCTGGTAACAAGTACAGTACTAGCCTCTTATGAGACCTATAAGTGTCCAGCACAGTGGATGGATGACAGCTAATAGTGTTAATGCTATATATTGCTTAGCTTCTTTATCCCAGTTTGTTATGTCTGGTCTTAGTAAAGAATCAATCTAAGTACTGCTGGACAAAGCGGCTCAATAGGCTTGATGCAGTCTTTTATTTCTGATATAAGGCAGTAATGTGGTTAATAACCCAAATCAGAATGACTCCTTCACATGCTAACATCTCCATACAAAGCATCTCACTGTTCGTGGTCATGTGATATAGTTCCCTCCATAATAACATTACGTATGTAGGACATACTTTAATGCAAATTACCTTATAGCAGATATTTCCTGCTTTGTTCACCTGCATATTTCAATTACACACCAATGTACCCCATTATTGTTGCTTCTTGTCATGAATAGTACGGCTTACTAAATTAGAGCCTTCACAATGGCGGGCTCTTTAGAATGTGCCGTTTCACACTTTAATGGCTGCCATGCTGCACAGGGGATATTTTCCTTGTTATTTGCTAAAAAGTTATAACACAGGCGATGATCAAAGAAGCAAAAGCACCATTTTCTCACTTGGGTCTGACAGAGTCATGAATGACAGAGGGATCACCAGTGAAAATCCACATTAAAACCCTTAGGGGGAGCTGAGTGACACAGTCGCTGAAATTCATTCATTCCTTAATATTAGAAAATTATTTCAGGTCAGGAGCAGAGAGTAGCTGGAGCTTCTCATTAGTGGTCAGTGAGTTTCCAGGCTAAATCTGATTGGCTCCTGCACTGTTAAAAGCACCCAAACCTGCAATGGTTTTTGTGCTTCACACACAGCTTAAACTTCTATTTGAACTGCACTGGCAACACAAGAAACTTTTAACTCCTATTTATCTTTAATACCCAGTGCCTTTACACACGGCAGTTTACTAGCTTTAATATCACCTTAAGAACCATCTGTCTTCCAGCCTCTTATCCAGTACATGTCTTGCCGAGCTTGGAGCATATCCCAGAATGAACAGGACAGAGGAACACTCTGGACAGGATGCCAGTCCATCTCAGGGTACACACACGGGGAAAACATGCAAGCTATGCACACACATGGGTGGGAGCCGAATCCTAAACCCTGCAGCACTGTGGTGACAGTGCTGTACACTGAACCACCTGCCATCAGAAGATGCCCTCAAATTTAGCTCCTTATTGATGATGCATCTAGGAGCCTTACGGGACATATTAACAATTGGTAGAGTATCCCGAAGCCTTTAATTTTGTTATATTGATAGAAATATGTGGGAGGGGACTAACAGTCATTATTGGGACTGTTGTTAACAGCCATACCACCTGCAGTTCAGGCTAGGTAATCCGTCTGACATTTAGCAGGTTTGGGCCTGGCCAGTACTCAGATGGGAGACCAACTAGGAAAGCTGGGTTGCTGCTGGAAGAGGTGCTGGTGTGGCTAACAGGTTAGCCCGTCCTGTGGTCTGTGTGGATCCATAATGCTCCAGTGCAATGACAGGGACACTGTGCTGTAAAAATGGTGCTGTCTTTCGGATGAGACGTAAAACCTGGGCATCTTTCGAAAGAGTAGGGGTGGTACCCTGATGTCCTGCCTAAAATTGCCCACTGTGGCCCTATCAAATCTGACCTCCTGATCATCCCCTATATCAAATTGGTGAATTCTCTCCTGCCCCTTCACCACCTTAGCTGCTGTGTGGTGAGCGTACTGGTGCAGAATGGCTGCGTCGCATCATCCAGCTGGGGGCTACACTGGTGGTGGTTGAAGTGGCTCCCCATTGGTTCTGTAAAGTGCATTGGGTGTCTTGAAAAGCACTATATTAATGCAACATTCATTGTTATAGAGGCCCAGCTCAGTGTTAGTACCAGAATGACAAAGAAATAATATTTGCAAAACTTTAGCACAAATGCTAATTGAAACCCTAGTGAAATATAAATTAAAAAATGTTATTTTGAGATATTTCTCTTGGAGGCTTATACGTCCATACTTCCTGTTCATTGCGTGGCCGGAAGGGAAGATTCAGCACGAACACAACCTTTATCAGCATTCATGATGGCAGCACGAATGAGCTTAGGCTAAACGATGGGTCTAATCTAAGCCTCTTGCAGGGGACTGATGTCTGCATGGTGGCCCATATGCCCTCTTTTCCCCCACAAACCCATATTTGCCCCTGAGAAACCCATCGAGACCAGGCCGTGAGAAGGACGCCAAGGTCTGCCAGTCCTGTAACCTCTGTAGTTGGGGACAGGCTAATGCAGGCAGACGGGCCAATGAACACGGCTGAAGGTGCTGTTATTTTGGGCGGATGACTTTTCCGGAGCTTTACTACCCGGGAGAGGAGTACACTCCCTCCTTTAGCATTCACAGCATGTCTTGCGCTTGCCTTTATCTGCCTTGTCATCTCTCCTGGAAACAGACTGTCATGTAACATCCACGGGAGACAGAATGGCATAAGGCCATTTTATGATGAGCGTAAAGGTCTCTGGCCACCAGTTAAGTAGGTTCACCGGAACCACATTCTAATGCTTCACATATTCTGCTTCTGCATTTGGAAAGATTGCAATCTTATCCTCCTCCAGAGAAAATGAATACAGCAGAGCCTACAGGCTGCTCACGCACATGCTTGAATAAACATATTAATTCAGCAGAAACAATTTGGACTAATGTTTGTTGAGAGCATCAAACATCAGACTTCCTGTTTCCCACAATATCATTATGTTAATGATATTTATCTGCTGGAAAATATATTTATGAACTTGACTTTTTTTTCCCCCTTACTTCTTGCTTTAAGTGATACCAGAAGTTATCCTTGAAAATTTATCACTGGGCTAAATGCTGTGACTGAAATTCACTTGCGTACTAAACGCCACAGATGGCTGCCTGACAGATACAAATATTTTACACTTATTTTCATACTTATATGGCAGAATATATTTACTGTAGCAATCCAAGTTAACTAGCTTGCCCAAAGATACGACAGCAATCTGTTACTGGGAATAGGTAACGTTTTTGGCAGAGTTATCCAGCTACTTGCCTTTATTCAAAGCTAATTTCTTCAAGACATACGTACTTAAGCATTAGATTAGAATTGAATGTCAGAAAACATAAGTTTCCATTTAAGACTGGGTGGCTTCATAGTCAAAGACTACCTCCTGCAAACAAAGATCCCGGATTTCACACACGTAAGTGCTTCCATCCACTTAGGGGACAGGGGAGATTGTGTCCCTGTGTGGGAAGGTGGGGGGGGGGGGATGCAAGGGCACTACCAGCTGCACGCCTGGCTGCCTCGCTCTCCCCTGCTGGGGTTTATTTATGGCCCCTGCCAAAGGATCAGCAAATCGATACGTATTAGTACTTGGAAACAGCTTGCAACATCACCCCCTCTCGGTGCTCGGTCTCACCGGTGGAATTTTCATTGGACTCTGATCCACCAGGGCTCACCAGGAATGATTCAGGTCTCCACGGGAGGGCGTTCGCAAGACGAAACCCCTCAGAGCTAGCTTGAAATGGTCAGAGAGGAGACTGTGGAGTAAAGGGTTACTTGGCACTTATCCTGCAGTGTTTCACTCATTTAAGTTCAGGTTTAAGCAACATACAACGTTACTCCAAGTAGCCGAGCTAAAAATGGGGTAGCCAGAGCTAATTTAAAGCATAAAGAAACATTCGGCACACATGCAGGAGAATCTCCAGTCTGCGCTCTCTTCCACACTCCCCTCATCTTTCTCTTTCTGCAATAGGCCCAAACTGCTTTGCCGGAACAACAATCATCCCAGCCGGCATTGAAGTGAAGGTGGATGACTGCACCATCTGCCGCTGCCACAGCGGGGACTGGTGGAAGCCAGCGCAGTGTCTGCGCAGGGAGTGCCTCAATGGGCAGACGTTGTCATAGGAACAACCCAATGCCCCGCCCGCTTGAGGCGTGGTCGAGATTGGCACCTCCCCAACCCGCTGATACAGACTGACTGGAGCACAATCCATGAGGAAAAAGACCGAAGAACACTGTTTATACCTGAAATACGAACTAAATATACTGCTTAACCCATCAGGGGCATGGAAGAGCTGAAAGACAGCTGTTTTTTTTTTCCCTGTTCACTTTACAACTTGTTCATTTTATCACTTGCTAATGCTGCTTACACAGTTTCTATTTTGTTGGTTTATTGTAAGTTATGGACAATAACATTGATAACAGAGACAAATTTTGAACAGTATGCTTAGACTTGCATAGAATGGTGGAAACATTAAACAATATAAAGTGTTGAAAGACCATGAAATAAATTAAAGGAAATTATTACACATTAGCAGATAGGTAGTGGTATTATTCAAAAACAGTCTGACATCCAAAGACTAACAAGCCTATGAGGAACTGTCTGGCCGTGGTGGCTAACCTTTACATCAAATCATCTTCTACTGAAACATGAACAGAAAAGAGCTCTGAGGATTCCAGAGACCCTGTGCCACTTGGTGAATCCTCTACAATTTTCTGTAAAACCATGAGTATGAGAAGTCCATCTTCACTCATTGGCCATGTTGAGAAATATGTAGGACACCTGCAATCAGACAGCCACTTCTCCATTAGGCAGATCTTACTTTTTCCTGTTAACGGGCATTGTGCAATTACAGGGACCGTAATCGAGCCACCTTAGACAGACACACAAAGAAGACAGATCACAGTGGCTTAAAGGCGTCCGCTCTCTTTGCATTGCAAATAAGCCTAGATCAAAGAGCGTGTAGGTGGAGGGAGAGAATCAGCCTTGCTTGGAGACATGTATTAGCAAAGTGGGAGGTAGAGGCCAGGAGGAAGGTTATGGAAACAGGAGAGAAATAAATGCCTACGTCAAAGATCTGAGAGGAAGGTGCAGAAACGTGAGGCAAAACTTTTCGTAACTTTTTTTAAAAATTTAAAATATTGCGGGGAAGTTCCATTCTTAACAGATAATGCTTAACGTTAATTATTCCCTTATAACCACAAGGCTGCCTGTAAGCTTCAACATGAATGTTCTGTAAAAGGGATTCATCTCGATTTTCATGCACCAAGCTGAATTCAGTGTTAATAGGTGTTAAAACAGTGTTCTGCCCGCTGAGGCGGATCCATTAGAAGTCATACACCCCAAAAAAAAAATATGTGGTTACATGTGAAACACTCTTGTTAATTGCTCTTGTTATCCTCTCTAGCTCAAGATTACAACAGGCTAATAGCTCCAGCTCTTTATCTAAGCAATTAAGTGAGAAACAGCCTGCCTTTAATTTCGGTTTGCCATGTAGTGTTTTGATAAATGCTTAGCTCAGGGCAGGCAGGACAGCAAGACATTCCGCAAGCAGAAATTCGGAAGGAAACACTGCTTGTCGACATGAGGACAGAGCTACAGGCTTCTTCCTGAAAATGACAGGCTTCTCCTTTTATCATCGTATGGTATAAGAATTGTTGATGCTGCCCTCCACAGTGATTTTTCTTGCAAGAATGTGTATTGATCCACTGTACCCATCAAGGTATTGAACCCAGGACACTTTATTCAGTATTTCCAAAACCGCGAAGCATCATCAAACTTATAGCCCGCTCTATAGATACGTACTGCACTGCTGTTTTGAGGAACCATGCGGATTCAAATGGATTTACTTTTGCTTTAGGTAATGGATTCATAGTTTTGCCTCAAGCAATGACCCTGCCATTTTCTGTAAGATAAATACCAACATTAATTCTAAACTAAATTCTCCTGTCCCAAGTGTGATTCATCGCAGTGGATTTTTTTCGAGAGAGAGAACCAACGACGTGCCCTTTTCAAACCCAAGTCACCATCAGTGATGGATGTTTACCTAAACAGTGAGGAATCGGGAAATGAGATGGAAATTCAATCAAGAGCCTGACCTGTGACAGAGGAGAAACTCCATTTTTCACTATTCTCACAAACCCTCGCAGTTCCCAGATGGTTGTTCTGAATCAGTGCTGAAGGACTTTATTCCCTCATTTAGCTTGTCTGAAAGATAAATACCACTATTTCAATCTGGAACTTTCTGAGTAAATTATCGCTTTGAGAATCACTAACGAATGGTTCCGTTTATTTAAAAAGATCTTAACCAGGGGATAACTTTGATATTTTAAATTACAAGCCCAATGAATTTTTCCACCTCAGACCAGCACTGAAACTAGGGTGCAGACAAATCTTGAGCTATATATTTGTTTAGTCACAGTTGCCTTTAATTACATTTTCCACAACATAGTTATTTCATTGGGTCTTATGTCATCCAGACCAAAGAAGGTGAATCATAAAAGGACAGCAGCCTATAACCAGAAAACAGTGACCTAGTCAAGAGACTGCTACATACCTCAAAATACATTTAGGGACTTTCTAGTACTCTCTAATGTTGAGTATAATTAGCATTTGGAAAACACCCAAAAAACACTGTTTAGGAGCAATCAGTTCAGACTCAGTAGTTTCTACATTATTCTTTAGGGGTAGATGGGGATTAGAACAGATCATCCATGGCCATGATGAAGCAAGCCAACGATATACATCTGTAATTCTGAAAAAAAATGATTCATTCATTCACTTCTTCCATCTTTGAATGACTCCTTCTGGAACACCCTTGAATATTACTGCCTAGAATAAGCATTAACACATTTGAATCATGTGAGATATCAGTTAGGGGCCAAACGGCTTTGGCAATAATGGTGAGAACACTATATGGTTGGATGTGAAGACAAGTCCATGTTTCTCTAAATGTCTGTGGTGGAGATACTGAGAAAGACTTTCCCAAAACAGGAAGGTTCTGTCTCTGCACTTCAGTGAACACTGGAATCAAAAAGAAAAAGAACATTTCTTCTCAAAAGAGGAATGTATTTGTAATTCTTTCTATTATTAAGACTGTTGTTTTTTTGGTACTTTGTGAAAAGAGGTTTTGGGAACCTTAGTCATGAAACTTTAAGCCTTCCAACCATCAATGTTATACGCAGACAAAACCCACATCACTAACGTTTGCAATTTTATGTTGCATTCACCTCGTGGACGATGTCAACAGGAAGAGGTGTGAACACGCTGCTTCAGACGTGACAACGGTGGAATGAATCTCATGATGTATATGATGTCACCTAATGGGATGTATTTTTAACACACACACACACACACACACATCCACGTACTGTTATTGCAAAATTAAGTATCGCTCTGTTCACAAGATGCCGACTCACTGTAGCTGGAACCTATGGAAGATTTTTTTTTTAATTTTTTTTTTTTTAAACAAAACTGTTATAATACGTGTGCCTGAAAACTAACAGAGAACTTTATCAGACATGAACAGAAAGTACTGTTAAACAAATGTTTGTTTGAGGCTGCCATGAGTGCATTCTGGGTTTTTTTTTAATTTTTAACATTAATATGTATTTGGAGACTGGAACTAAATTTCTAGTTGTCTTGCAATAGTCAGTTTCAGACCGAACATCTAAAGAAATTTGTTTGGCCAATAGCTTTCAATAAATATTTCTTTTAGCCAAATGTTTTGCCCCACCCCAGAAAATGACACTCTGGTGTTCTTCAACAAAAACAAGTAACAACCTGTAAATATCTAAAACTTTATGATGTGTATTCTGAAATCTGAAGTGGAAAATGTGTATTATTTATGAAGACAAAAACTATTTTGTTAAAACAGATGAACAAAGTGTATTAAGCAAATTTGGGCGTGTTGGTTTACTTATTCTTTCTTCCAGAAAGGCAGGAGTGTCTAAGGATAGTTTTCAGGTACGACCACAGATTCCTGGATTATAAATAATTGCTAATGGCAAGTACATGCTAACTACTGTCCTCTCACTAAAACAACATCCAGATTCAGTGTGAAAATGCATCATCTTTGTAGGTTCAAGTCTTTAGAGAGGGGGGCACGTCTTGAGGGAGGAACTTAATGATAACAGCTCAAGCTGCCAACATGGGAAGTGTAAATCTATAAAGCTTTTTCCCCAAACAAAATTTACCAAAGACATACGGAAATAACTGTAAACAGACCACTGGGACACAAGTAATGGAATAAGACCAGAAGTGGATAATTCAGGTCCAGAAATAAAAATCCAGACCAAGATTTTGTTTCAACCAACCAGCTGAGTACTCTGTGACTCTCTGTACTTAACTGGTTGGTTTAAGCAAAACGTTGGTCAGGTTTTTTACTTTCTGGACCTAAAATATTGACCACTGAGTAAGATCAATTGATCCCTGAGTGAACAGAATTGAGTGAGCATGTGAATGAGTCTCTAGAGCCACCTCACACCGAAGTCCCTGGGCCTAGGGTCAGTGGGTCCCCTTGGGCTCTAGCTGAGTAAAGGGTTTAAGCAGATTCTACTGTTGTGTTTGATGATAAAAAAGAACGGGGAAAGATGCCTCCTAAATGTCCTCCCACCGCACTCTGTGAAGACCATCAGTCACCTCCTTGGAGTCCAGCCTGCAGCAAAAGCTGTCTCCATCACTCTTCCGGGACTGGGTCACCTACACTTTTTAAGTGACACCAAACATTCAACTGCAATTAAAAATAAATCTTGATCAACCCCACCAGAATCTGGAGCAGGTTCCGATTCATAGGGCTGGGTGACGTGTAAAAAAATAATATGTAATATTTTCATTTTAAAATACAGTGATACAATAATAGCCACCAGTTATCCTGCTTCCTGTGTAGCCTAAGTCTACTTCTCTGACAATCGCCGGTTAGTCACTGAGATTCTGACCGAGTTACTTGTCTGATATTACCAATTACCAATAATATTGTCATGTCACACAAGCCTAGTTCTGGGTCACCACTGTAATTGTTATGTTTAAGAACCAAGGGCATAGGTTTGGTTTCAATACTGGTAGGGGCCAAATCAGCCCCAATCCCCCCGCCCCACAAACACACATGGTTCTCCAACAATATTCCTAGGGACATGTCCCTACCATCTGTACCCAAATCTATGCCCTTGTTAAGAACCGTGCTCAATGACAAAAGTGGACCTAGATCCCTGGATGAACAGGCTTTTTGCTTGACATTGACATCGGAATTTCTTTATTTAGAAAGTGAATGTTGAGATAAGACTGCAAGAAAGCTACTTCCTGAAATGTTCAATAGCTGCATACATTTTCAATTTTTCTTGTTCACTTTCCCTCAAACCTGCATCCAGCGTGTACAGACCAGAAGAAAAGGTAAAATAAAATAAGCAAGTGATGTTCAAACCATTGATAAAAAGTGGTTACAGGACTTATTCTGCCTTCCCGAGTGCTGAAAGGATCTCTCAATAATAGCCTTCGATCGTGGTCTCAACCATAGTTATTTTCCAGTTATTTCAAAGCCAGAGAGTGCCTTAATATTTATTATTTGTCATCGCTGAAAGACATAAGTGATGACACATGCACTTAGATGGAGAAAAAAAAAATTGGGCCTGCTGCTCTCCACCCCGTCTGTAAAAATCACACCAGACCTTCTCCTCCGATACAATCCACGTGGGAAGAGGAAAAAAAAACAAACGTGGCCCCATCAGCAGAGATAAAACAGCATTTCTTTTGAAACAGGTGAACAAAATATACTTGTGCCAGACGTGGAAGGAGGAGGTCAGTGTGGAATATCAAGGGAACGCATATGAGGGCTGGTAAGAAGAACAGCCAGATCTACTCTTGCGTTGGCTGTATTCTGGGTGGGAAGTAAGTGAAGGCAGAGAGACGGCACTCTTAAGGGCTGAAGAGAAGATAGCAGTGGGGCAAAGGCAATTACTGGCTAGGATTGGGGTTCAGGCACCGGTAACAGCTGGAAAGCGGAGATACAGTCAAGCAGCCAGGAAGATGGAGCGGACCACACTTTGCCCAAGCGTAACCGGGGTGGCCTGTATGCACCATGCAGGTCGTAGAGGACGTACTGGGTGCAGAGGGCCTGGTCTGAGCCCAATGGGGCGTGGTATGCAGCAGCACTTAGCGTCTGTGTCACGTCGCTGTCCGGCTTGGGTTTGCGGCTCAGAACCTGCCCACCTCCCTCCTTTACTAGCTGGAGCAGCTCCTCTTTTGCAGGGTTTTGGAAAAGGCCCAAGAAGAAAAAGAAGCAGCCATCAAAGAGCGGAGGGAGCTGGGGGAGAGAAAGAACGAGAGAAAAAATAATAATAAAAACATAAGGTGGTAGCACAGACTTTAAGGAGAGACCTGACTATAGGAACCGAGAGCAAGGTGCTTAAGGTGCACTGATGCATTTAAATTTCTAATAGTATGCGCAAAATGATTTTTACCTATTCATACAACCACATTTCACCAGATAAAAATTATACGCATTTAAAAATAATAGACTTATAAACATATGTTATTAATTCAGAGGTTTGAAGCAACTTGTGACTCCTCGACGGACATCCAGCAATGATGAGGCTTTCTTCCAAGCAGTTCGGGGAAGAGGAGAGAGATGAATACATAAAGCGTAACAGACATACAAACCACAGGGCCTGTTCCGGCCGATATCTCTGGGCCTAGATTCAGGCCAGTCTTTGGGATTAATATGGCTAGAGGCCGAAGCATCCATCCTTTAGTCTTTACCCTAGTACTCCAGCAGATGGGAGGTACATGCAGCGGAGAAGCTGCCAGGGATTAGCAATGTCCAATAATTGGATCTTCTATAGCTTTGAGAGCCCCTCGTTCATGGACGATAAGACGGGGGCATTAGCCTGGCATACTGGAGTTCGGTTGGTGGCTAAAGAGCATCAGTGCATGCAGGAACAGGGAGCTTTAGGCAAGTATTCCCAGCATGCTTTGCAGCCAGGCTAGCTAATATGCAGACAATTCTGAGAGTTCACCGAACATGTCAGCCAGGTAGGGCAACCCACCATCCAACGAAGTGCAGTGTGAGAAAAGACTAAACAGAACTGTGCTGTATCAGGACTTCTAATAGTTCCTCAGATCCCTAAAACAGCCATAAAGTTCTCCGCTGTACACCCTAACGACCTGTATCCCAGAAGACATCTTCATTGGCAAACGTGTCCAAGTAGAGTTGCTTTCCATGCCTCTGCAACAGTCGTAATCGAAAAGGTTTAATTTAGCCAGCGACAGAAACCTGTACAAAAAGTCACACAACGATTCATGAAGAGAGAGCTTTGATAAGCCAAGTGTGAGGCTGCAGGCCAGGAAAGAAACATTCATAGCCTGAGCTATACTTACCCATACATTTATTTGTGGATGTAAACCCCACGAAATCTCCAGCAGTAGGGGCTCTAATACCCACACACTGCACCAACTACAAAGCTAGCATCCATCTGTAGCTTCTATTTAACAAACCTGCATAAAACCCACAGCAAACAGCAGAGGAAAGCTCACAACCCCCACATTCATCAGACTGACACTTAAGATCACCCAGATCCCACTCCAACCTCCCCACCCTGTTAACAAGTTATGGGTCTCGCCTTTTATTCCTGGGTAACGCTTAACCTTTACCGTGACAAGCACTAAGATTAGCCTCCCAGGAAGCCAGGCCCGGCAACAGATTAGTAATAACGGAGCGCAGTATGAGATGGTAATAACACCGCGAAGCCTCAGCGTTAACCCTACATGCAGCCTTCCGTGCGCGGATGCTTGTGGACATCCTGCGATGACGCATTCTCACAGCGCTCCATCACTGTCGAAGCAGGCGGTGCAGCATTGTGTGAATGTCACAGAGAAGCCAGGAAGTTTCCTATACCATCCTGCCACTGTTGGCAAATCATACGTCTAAAGCCCCCTCCCCCCACCACCGCTGACAGCCGTTCTATGCATGTTTCAATGCACTGAACTGTGGCTCGTGAATGAATGTGGCTCATAAGGGGGAAGACGCTGCTCGCTGCTTTAATTTGGCTTTCTTGCCTGCAGAGGTTTGTGCACCTTTGCCGTTTTCGCAGGGAGCCCCAAGCAGCAGGGTTAGCAACATAATGAGGAAAGCATTAACATTCAAAGGCCGCTCAGGATGCATGGTGCTATCCTGCAGTGACTGTACAGCTCTGAAAGGGAGCTTGCAGAAACCTGCACTACACATGTGCATTCCAGTCTGATGACCTGGTATATATTGCCTCCTGTTGGTCAACTCAGGACATGCAATAGGGGTTTCTCATAACCATATCCCATGCCCAGGAAAGGCTCTAAGGAGGCGACCCTATTAGGCACTGCTTTCTTGTTGATCATTTGTCAAATTATTCTGACCTACTACATGTCGCCCCCTGCTGGCTAGCCAACTACCTGTAGCCCAGGCTGTGCCCTTCCAGCACTCACCAGATTGGCCATGTTCATCCGGCTCCGCAGCGGCCCGCCTCCCAACTCATACTCGCTCTCCTCCATCCATCCCCCCACCTTGAGGCACGCTGTCACCCCTGTGGAAGGAGAGCATGGAGCAGACAGGCAGTCAGGCAATCTGCCCCGGGTGGCACACTAATAATAATAATCTTCCCAGCCTCTGACTTTTGTTATGGTGCTGGTCTCCATAGCAATGGGTAAATTTTAGGCAGGCACACCCGGAATAAAATTTTAATCAGTGGAGAAACTGAAATATTTACATAGTATTCAACCCGGAATTTAACAGAATTTATTATTTGACTTTACGCATTAAAATATCCTGCTGATTTACTAAACAGTAGCGAATACAGAGAGTAATGGACTTGGGCCTGGAGGTGCCTTGGGCAACATGGAGGATGTACCGGCAGCAGAGAGCCTGATCTGAGGCTAGGGGACGTGATAACACAGCTGTACTGAAGGTCTGTGTCATGTCACTGTCTGGGCTAATGGACAGCAGACTTAGGAAATGGGGGGATAAATCGAGTGACTGAGGGGTACATGCTGTGTACATAGTGGTGAGCCTCTTCACCGCAGCACAGCAGAACTCTGAATAAATGGCTTTTACACCCGGCTGTGTACAGAAGATGGCAGACCCTCAAGGGCTCCATGCTAGAAAATGTATTAGCCTCAGCACACACGTCCAGCTAGGCCCCGGGGTGATAAGATTGGTTTTCATGCTTCGGTTGGCTTAGCCCCATGCACTTCCCTCATTCTGACAACGGAGCAGCGTCTTCATCGCGGGGCGCCATGCTAATTAACTGCCCCTCCTATCTGTCCAAATCAGCAAGTACAGTCACGTAAGATGAAGAAGAGGGGGGAAAAAATGATAAAGAGGCCCACGCAGCTTCATGCACGGTCCCCCTGGTGGAATACATTTAACTGCATGCACCACGGATACTTTGTTCTGTATGCTCTCGCAGCCACAGCGGCCGATGCAAGCCGGGCGACCCATACTCTCCTGGTGGCTCTTTGAAGTAAAGGGAAGTCACCACCATGGTGCTTCTTCCCCATTGGTTCAACCAAATGTTCCTGAAGGACCATGATGCACCAATGACTATAAATAGAAAATGTTTCTCACCCCAATCCTCAGGGATCCCAGACAGTCCACATTTTTTCACTTCCCCAGCTTCCAGGGAACCTCAACCATCTATTTGGTGACCATGGTTGATTAATTATTTGGTTCAGGTGTGCTAGGAGCTGGGAGGGAGCAAAAATGTGGACTGTCTGGGGGTCCCTGAGGAACGGGTTGAGAAACACTGATACAAGGAATACTTAGGCAAGAGGGTGGGGTTCAGGGAAAAAAATCTCATGGGAATTATGAGAGCAATAAAAGTCAAGCGTGAGCAATCACACCATATCAAGAGAACAAAATGACCATCCTGGACAAGGTCTAGCCCTCACATGATAGAACAGGTCATTCCGTGGCTGAAAGTTACAGTTAAGTAAGTATGAGAAGTAGGCAGAAGGGGGAGCACAAGGCCTCAGTTGTGAGAGGTACCATTGATGGGGGCACATCACCTTCCGTTTCATTTATATTACTTATTTTTCAGTACTTCTTTAGGTTTCCTTGTGTTTTGCTCTGGATATGGGTGGGGTTCTTGTTTGTTATTTCTGTTTTATCTTATCATATTAAGTGGCTTGCCATGTAACTTTTGTACAATCCTGCCTGTAAATTTCAATAAAAAATTGATTGATTGCAAAAAAAAAAAAAAAAAAAAAAGGATACAAAGAGCAAGAGTAACTCCTGTCCAGGAACCATGAACAGGAAGGAAACGCCTTACAGCTCCTTGGATGACGAATCTTCGGCACTTCCCAAATACAAAGTTATCAATCCACGTCCGTATAGCACGGCTATCCGCAAGGCACAAAATCGATATCGCTTCAACCTGATTCTGATATATGTTCCATATGAGATAATGTTCATGCCATGGTAGACATCTCCATCCTGGCGGGCCGCTTCCGTGGATGGAGAGGAAACTTAATTACCCGGGAAAGTGCTCAGCGTTTAACGCCCCATCGATTGATCTGCACACAAGGGCAAACGGTGGCATGCTTGCACAAATATTTAATTGGAGTTTTTGAAAAGTTACCAATGGCTCTTCCCAAGCACACACACCCTGGCTAGGGTGCCTTTAGGACAGCCAGACGTCTTCTCACACATATACCCATATTCCTTTGTCGCCAAATCCTTTCATATTTATTTTTCCCAGAAAAACATAAGCGGGAATATAAAGCACAGTGACTGGGAGAATAATGGTAACATTTCTTTCAAATATCCTTTCATTTTTTTTTTCATTATTCACAAAAGATAAAAAGCTACCTAATACACGAGCAGAAGACTGAAAGGCACAGTTCTGTCTGGACTGTATTTGCCGGCTGAAGCGGGTCACCGGGCCGATGGAGATGTCAATGCACAGACCACTTCTGCAGAGGCAATGACCTGAGCCGAGATCATGAGGTTTCCTTCATGCAGACTTTGGTATATTTCGCCACCAGGGGAGATGCCCATCTCCAGTGACACAAAGTGTAGCCACTGTCTTATGTGTAACTGCAACCATACTAATAATGATACACTTAAAACATAGGCATAGCGACTGCTGGCTCCGAGGACCCGCAGTCAAAGTTGACAGTGACTGTCGCTGAAGTTGTAATGGTCACAGCTGAGGACTTACATTCGAAGCTCAGCATCCAGCAGCCATTGAGGACCCCGTGGAAGCAGGACATGGTTGTAGGCATGGTGCTGTCCGGCACGATGACGTGACTCACTGAAAAACAGGAGGAGGATTAGGCTGACTTACCCCCAAGAGCACCAATCAAACAACACGTGTATGATAGCTAGATACACCTTGACATTTATTTCACCATTTATTCTCTCTAAACCAGTGTGTAACTATTTTTTAAGACATTTGCTACTAACTGCCATTCAGACAAAAAAAAAATCATCAGAATCAGAGGCAGAACAAAAGACTAGAAAAATTTACAGTAAATACCATGAAAGCAGGGCATGTGAGAGGAATGCCAACGATACAGACGCTGCCCCATGCCACCACTCCACATTGCTGTATTTAATCACCCGCCTTTTCCACCAAACGCGGTACCTGGTTCAATGCCTCACAGTCCCCCCCAACAGCACTGGAGCCCCCATCTGAATCAGGAACATGTTCTTTAAATTCCTTCTATTTCTGACAAACTCTTCATTACCACTTAGCATTCGGGGCTGTTTCACCCAACGCAAACAATATAAAGGCGACCATTTCTTGAACCACAGTGAGATTCATATTCGAGGAGGGTTTCCCTGATTCATTTTCAGTTGTCCTTCAAAAGAAAGATGTTCTTAAAAACAGATGTTTCATCATTATGGAAAATGAACACCTTCATTACTGAACATATTTGTGAAACGTCACTTCAAATTACCGCTATTCCACTGAACGTTTAAAAATAAAAAAAAAAAAAGATCTGGTCAATCTGTTGTGTTTTGTACTGTGAAATCATCTGTACTGAGACGGACTCACAGACGACTGCCATGCCCACATGGTGTGGAATTGAACGGGTTGTTTGTTGTCCTCCCATTGCCGTGGGGTGCTGGGAGGTGACAATGGTACAACATTCGAAGGACCGGATGGTCACCCAAATAGACACATATGAACTAATGGAGGTCTTTAATGGTTCAGTGTGTGTATGGTCTGACCATCTTGAGATTCAAATGTGTGAGCCCACTGTACGTCCATGATTCACCTCATTGCTGGCACACTATGTTAAAATCACAAAGTAGTATAGTTTCGGGGCACCTGATCCCAGGTATCTTTATGGGGTCAGGAGAGGGTACTTAGGCCACTTTGTTTTGATGCACTAAGAGAATGGAATGCAGAAAACATTGATTCAAGGCTGGGAAGTTGGAGATTGCAAATGTAGCCTAAAACATTTAACAAGGTGGTAGGGAGTTGGAGATTGCAGGCTGAGACACAAGGACAAACTATTTGGCAAATAAGGGAAGAGGATTTGATTGGTGTCCGAGTGGAGTGAGTGCCTGGCCAGCTCGCTCCCCACTCCTGCCCAATTGTAGTAAACACCAAAAAGAAAGAAAGAAGGAGGGGAAGAACTCAGTGCCGGTTGGAGTTCAACCGTGGGATAGAGCGCGTATCGCCCGCCATTTCTCGGGAACACTTGTTGGTCTCCTACCAGGACTGAAAAGAGCTCCCCAGTCCAAGTGGAAGGTGGGTGATGATAGCACGTCCGAGTGTATATAGTTTTGCAATCTCATATTGGAAAAAAGGCAGTAGTATTATATGTGTGTTTTATCATTAACTGCAATTAACATTTACTATATGGTATAATCATCGGATGTGTGTGACGCATACGTCTTCTGAAACTGTGTAGAAGGGGAGTATATGTTTATGTATCAATCATTATTATACTAACAGCGTATTATTGTTGTTATTTTTTTATTATTAACTGTAATAAAAGGTATATTGGAACCTAAGCGTGGCTGTTAGTTCCTTCGAAAACCCTTTATCCCCCTCTCATACTAAAATATCATCAGAAAGCTGCATAGAAATAATACTGAAACAGCTCTTTAGAGTCTTACATTAAGCGCAAAGGAAAATATCGGGGTAGTGTTGCTTTGGTGGTTGAAAGGTCAGTCTGCATACTTTTTACCAAATATGTTCACTACCATCCGCTATAGTCTGTGGATGCTAACATCAGTGAATCTCAGGTGCATGAGAGTACCAATATAGTGAAAACTTCCACATCTACTGCCATAATGCAAAGGATTTCATTTAGTCCAACCTAGTCCTAGTGAGATGAAGCCCACTGAGTAGAACCATTGACAAATGAGGCTTTTAACACCAACAAGGCGGCACTAATGTGTTCCGTCTTTCACCAGCGGTTTTAACCCACTCCCCACTGGTTCCGTTACTGGTCTCCACACTACAGCATCTGCTCCCCAGGAGATTGATACCAGCACTGGAGAAGGAGTCCACATGCTGCCCTCTGAGGAGCCGGGCCAGTCGGGTCAACTGGTTCTGCTGGGGCTTGGTTAGACGGCTGCCCAACAGCTTGATCTTCCCCTTCCTCTGCAACAGACCTCCCACCTGGAAAATGATGGTGTATTTATTTTAAATGGGTACATCTCCACCAAAGGGCTATATATGTATATACAGTATAAGGCCTAATGATATGAAAGCACCTGTGCATATGTAAAGACAAAACTAATAATAATAAGTACATTTTATTACACTTTGATAAATGGTCCAAAAAACAACTAATTGTGGGTCATACAGATACAGACAGAGTGCCTTCATCTACAGACGGAAATTCAGGATTAGGCCAATAACAAAGCTCTCTGACTTTTCTGGAGTAGTTATTAAGTAGCATTATTCCTACTTATGCATATCATAGACAACTGTTGACACCTTATTACCGGGTGTGAAATGTCTGCTTCCTCAAAAAGGAAATTAAATGCTGGATGGGAAAGCAGAAACGTTGTACCTTCCGTGTGCCACCTGGGGAGCTGAGGGGAGAGCAGGGAGGGGCGGGGCCTCTGTGATCATCTTGAAGGATTGCTCGCATTTCCTCCGTCCTTGCACAGTCCACTGGGCGGAGCCCATACATGTTCCTGCATGGGCAGTCATAGCAATATGCTACAGACAACGTACCATCAATATATTATTTAGCTAGCGAGTGCAAAAAGAATCAACTCAAATCAACTCCTCAGCAAGACACAGTTATTTCCGCCCTAAGCATTCTCTTCTGCAAAACCTTCTCCAAAAGGTTCAACAACAGCCATCTGACATAATTTATGCATTTCTCAGGGACCTTCTCTCAGGGGCTCGACAACACAGGGCTTAACCCCACAGCCTTCTCATCCATTGCCTCATTTCTTTTGTCAGGCCTATGTCCCAATCTGGAGTGCACTCCATATTTAGGGAGGCTGAATTTCCTAAGGCTTTTCAGGCAAAGTACTTAAGTAAAGTGTGCAACTGACTGACTCATAACTCACAGAGTCCTAAGGCTACCAATTGTCCATTTTAGCACCCAGGCCCTTAGGCCCTTGGTGCAGCCCACTGTCAATATTAAGGGTGTGTCTGTTAGATCCAAATATGGAAACCCCCCCCCCCCCAAGCTTTCATCCTATTAACATGAGGATCATGAACACACACGCCTGCTCACAGAGGGCTCCTCCTGCACACCACGGTTATGAAGCCACAACAACCCTTTGACCTGCAGTGTGGACACCTGGGATAGGTCTGGAGATTAACCATCAGATTATGATGGCAGTAGAGGCACAATTAATAAGTCCATTGGTCCATATAATATTACATTTGAATTCATGAAACCCCAACCCCGCATAGGAAGAAACATGACAAACGAAATATCGGTACAAGCAAAAAATATATAAATGTGTAAAGAGAGAGAGAGAGAGAGAGAAATGGAGCCTGAGGCAGGGATTGCATCAACGCAAAACACACCTCTTTGAATCAAGAGATGCATCTCGCATTGCATAACAGCAACCAGCCACGACAGTCATCAATTTATCGCTATTTAGTCAATTTCTTGCAATTCTATTATGCGTTAAATAAAATTAACCAGTTCAGAAGTAACTAAAAAGCTAAATAAATGAAGATAGGGAGATTATCAATGTCTACTCACTACCCGGCATCTCGTTTGCCTAATACACACATTCATCTCGATATCCTAACCCTTCCCTGTCCTACAACACGCAGGGTGAGAAGAGGCAAGTGTGATAACCAATTAAACATAACTAAATAGCAAGCAGAGAAAAGCCTTTGTTTACCCTAAACTGTCCACAACCCTCGGACAGATGGACTAACTTGATAGGCTACTTGACATCCAATCACATCCATCTAACATTATTAGAGATGACATATGCCACTATACAGCTGAATGGATAGACAAGCCAGCCAGCTGAAAAACAGCAGGCAGCCACTTTGTGTGGAGGCTTACGCAGGAAATTTACAAATGGGGCTGCAATAAACAGATGAGAAGAGACCAAGCTCCGGAGATCCACCTCGTCTCCCCGGGTGCCGATCTGTCAGCCCTAATTAACACGCTTTCTCACCACCTGGGTAACCAGCATGCATTGCAGCTCAGATTGTCTGTGCATCCTACTGGTCACCGGCATCGCCATCGATCGTCACTCCCGACCTGAAAGGTTTTTCCCAGCCACAGCGTTCTCTGAGGCTAAACCCATCCCGAGGGCTGTTTAATTACACACAGATGGTAAATAACAAGTGAGCATTACCCCAAACATAAGCCTATGAGATCTGGCTGGGCACAAAATCGCCTTTAAATGGCCACCGAATTATCTTTGAACACGTACATGTGTATTGACTGTCTGAGATAGAAGACAATCTAGAGCCCACTTCAGGGTAAACATAATCACAAACTGGATGAGGTTTGCTCCTTAATGGCTGCGCGGTTTGCAATGTTTTTTTTTTTTTTTTTTTTTTTACAATTCCTTCCATATAGTACCCATAAGGCCATTTGAGAAGGGTTTATTTAAAAAGCTTTACATGACAACAGTTAATTGACTGAAATATGAATCATGTGACAAGGAAAACCAACACTTTTTATATCTGAGGTGCTCAGTCTTTCACTCTGGTTATAAATTTCATTTTCTCATTCCTCAGAACATGAAATTCAAACATCCATAAACTGAAAACCCATGAGGGGAGTTTGTGAGCACTAAATGAGCTGTGTTGTTTTTCTTTCTGATAGACTTTGGTTAGGGTTATGACTAGAAGGTGTACTCACAGCACACTCTGGGAGGCCCCGGAGTCCAGGAGAAGCCTGACCACGTCCACGTGGCCGTTTTGCACTGCGTCGTGTAGTGGTGAGTCATTCTGGTAGCCAGGGGCATTCATCAGCGCCCCCCGTTGGAGCAGCACTGCCACAACACCCAGGTGCCCAAGATTACATGCCTCATGCTGAAACACCAATAAAAACAGCTTGAAAACTGGCATCTTACATTTGATCTTCAGTAAAAAATAAAAATAAAAAACATGAAGAGACGATACATTTCTTGATCGGCCAAAATATCTAACCCAGCTAATTTCATAAAATAGCAAAAATGGTCCCATTCAAATATTTCTTCAGTGTAAATTAGTGCTGTAACAGTACAAGGTTTCGTCGTGTACCATTCAGTATATCATTTTCAGTTCTGTACGCACAATGAAATGAATGAATGCAGTTATTGGCACCGGTGGCATCTACTGGTGACACCAGTGTTGAGGTAGTGAGGCTCAGGCCCTGAACGTTTTTAGCAAAAGTCTGGATATATTTTAGTCATATTTAATTCACCATATATGTAATATGGTTGTCTAGGTTGCATTAAAACTTTCCAAAATCGGGCTGGCGGGGGGGACTGATTACCGGTGCTGATCATCACTTTTTAACTTCAATGGAAAATAATGGATTGGTGGGACGGATTTAATTATGATTTAAAAACATTGCGGGCCGCCGAAAACCATCTAAATCAGTGGCTCACAAACTTTATACACAGCATACCATCTCAGAAAGTATTAGGCTCTCTGCGTACCACCATTGTGAAATTATACTTCAACAACATACTGCGTCAGAGCTCCTGTTATTTTCACTGCATGAGAGTTATTGTTTGACATTTTCTTTATAAACCGCAGGGTGGGTTGCAGCAAAGTGCTGCAGGTGGCAATTTCGTCGTATTCTTTCTTATGTTTAGCTCTTAGATGTTTAATTAGGTTACTTGTATTGTATGAACTTGTTTTCATACCTCCTCTTGATATTTAGGCAGAGCACTGTTTGCAATCTGCCATACTTTGGTTTTTGTTGTTAATTTCGAAGCACAGGCACCCTCCACTTTACAAATGTTTGCTTTATGTCACTTTGCTTTTACAAAAGACCTACATTAACACCCGTTTAATCCCAATCCAAATCCAAAAAAGGATTTTTCCTTTTATGCAAGAAGGAGAAACGTGAAAATAGCATTTAGCATGTTTATCAGCGAGCCAATTATAAGCTTACAACGACGGACCGCGTATACGACAGTAGTCCGATAACATTATAATGGAGCTGAAAAATTCCTCTCGCCTAGCAACATCGTAGCACAATGCATTACTAACGTGTTTGTGGTGCTGCTGCTGTAAACAAACTTACTGCGCTGCCAGTCATATAAAAATATAGCACATACACTTAAAACTAAATATTAATAAACAGTTACTGGTTTATGTATTTACCATACTGTATTTTTATCTTTTATTAAAGCTATTACATATAGCCTAGGTGCATAGTAGGCAATATCACCTAGGTATATGCAAGTACACTCTATGATGATCTCAACGATGAAACTGCACAATGACACATTTGTCAGAATATATCCGTCGTTAAGTGACATGTGACTGTACTGATTCTGGTAAGTGAAACTACCACTGTAGTATGTATGTACACTGTACATACATTATTTTTACTTTATACAGGCCGAGTATTTAACATATCATTCCTGGTTTTACTTTTATGTTCATGTTATTTTAGGTTTTATGCATTATTTCGTATGACTTGGTGGGTTATTTTCTCGGTGGGGAAATGCTCAAAAAAATTTCCCATGCAAATTCATGGTAATTGCTTTGCATTTTATGTCATTTTGGCTTACAAAGGTTTCACAGGAACACTCCACTTTTGCATAGCGGACGGAACTTGTACATCACCGCAAACATTTTGCATCCCACTTATTTTGCTCATTAACAATATCGCCTTATACGTCATGACCTGATATCCGTTATAGGTATCGCTGCGTTGTCATGAGGACGAGTACAGTAACATGAGCAATGTATTAGATCCAACTGCTAATTAAAAGCCAGTGACTGCAAGTAGCTGTTCCTCTTTTGGTATCACTAGGGACAAGATAAACCATGGAGAATATATACTCAAATGGGAAAAAAAAACAGGTCTGTCTTAAAACGGGGACAACACAAAAATAGAATACCTTTAGTTATAAATAGGATGAAACAGAAAACTGATAGAGAGATGCATGTAAATGGCTACAAGCTGCAGATTAAACTGCATTTCTGCAGATACTTCAGAGACTGGCTTACAATTACCACAGAGCTGATGCTTCATGTTTACGCCTGTGTTTTAAGGTGGGGGAGGGCAGGTTGCATCAGGCATGTAATTACTTTTTGCCGCTTGATCAGCACAGGCCTGGAAAGGCTTAAGATCGGCCTGTAATACAGATGCATCCTTCTACCCGTCACTTCCTGCAGGGTGGAGGAAGGAGGGATAGCAGAGAGGCACAGGGGACTCACCAGGGGAGTCCAGCCAGCATGGTCCTTTAGGTTGGGATCTGCCCCAAGGTCCAGAAGCTCTTCAACCACCTTGACGTCCCCCTGCACAGAAGAAGGCCCATCCTGACTGAAAAACTCTTACTGACCCATGATTTCAAAAGTCCAACAGACAGAGCTGTATACTTCAGGTTCAGAAAGTAAAAATCCACACCAGGATTCAGCCAACCAGCTGAGTCCTCTATGACTGACTCTTTATACTCAACAGACTGGTTAAAACAAAATCTTGGTCTGGATTTTTACTTTCTGGACTTGAACCATCCACCTCTTCAAAAAGACACACAGGGGGCCATTGACCGATTGTGTGCAAAAACATGCTGTTTTGATTCACAGCAGGAACAAATACTTGTTACCACAGACAAAGGGAGAAAATGATGTTTATTCCTGACAGTTTAACTTTAAGCCTTGTACATCACAGCCATCATGCCAGGGGTTAAATCAAATATTCCTGTAAGTATAAACATAATTCATAAACTACTGATAGCTGAATTAATCATTTACAGTAAAACAAAAGTTTTTTTTTTTAAATCAACGAGGTCCTTACCTCCTCATAATGAATATAATATTAATTTACTGATTTTCTTTTGATATGGCTAATTGCAGATGGCTGTTTACTGAATTTAAATCATTAGGTCACATCTAGATGACTTCAACGTACATTTCAAATCCTAATTGAAAAAACGTAATGAAATATCTGTAAGTCACACACACAAGCTGCATTCTATTACCAATGAAGAACTAAGTGACTGGGGTTTCTCAGGGGTCCTGTGGGCATAGGACACTCCAAATGGTATAAAAAGGTAGTTAACGGTCTCTACCTTTATGGCGGCCAGGTGCAGGGGAGTCTCCCCCTTGTGGTTCCTCTTGAGGAAAGGTGGGGTTCGTGGGGAGGTACAGGATTCTGGCCGTTTTTCTCTGAGCCTTCGGTACCATGCTTCAGTGGCAGGGCTGGGAGCTAGTGTCACATGGGCTAGGTTTTTTCCCCCAAACTGTCTCGTTGGACCAGGGGACAACTTGGGCTTCTTTGGGGTCCCTTGGGCATGCTGCCCAATGCAGGGTCTGGCTATTTTGGGTGTTGGGCATTCTGGTGTCTGTCTGCCCGGTCTGGAATCTGCCCCCATCAGCTGACGTCTTGGCCACCGAGTTCTGCTCTGTGTACCTCTCTGAGACAGACCCCGGGCAGGAGTGAGCAAACTGTCCTCATGCAGGACATCTGGCTGGGGCTCTGCTGGAAAGTCATCCACTGGACACTGGAATGACACCTTCTTGCTGGACTTTCCAACCTCCATGGCACTCCCTTCCCTGCTGTCACTCGTCCCCTCATGGTCTATCCCCCACTGGTGGTTAAGTGCGTCTAGCTTCTCCTTCTGGGCAATTTTCTTTGTCTGCTTGCGCAGAACACGCTTCTGGCAAATTACAGGCAGACTTCTAACACTCTTCTTTGCCATCTTCTTTTTCATGCCATCATTGTTGCCTCCACGTGGGTAGGACGAGACAGAGTCCTGCGAGGAGGAACTGAAACTAAACACAGAGTGGTCTTTGGACATTGCAGAGCTCCCAGATAGCTTTTCTGACATCTTGCCTTTCCTGGAGTCTTGTGGGACCACCTTCACCCGTTTGTCCACTCGGCACCGTATTTTACGACTTCGTGGGCTGAACCAGATTTTAAAGTTTTTTGCAGCCTTAACAGCATGCTGTGTGGAATGCAGGAGTGATTCTTCAGATGGAGTAGCTAGAAGAAAAGAAAATGACATCAGTGTCACGCACCCCAGACAAGGCCTGCTTATAATCGGCCTAAAACCCCCCAAGTAAGCTCCAAAGCGATCCTAATCAGTCTTAGATCTCCAGTAACTTGTACGGTAATGTTAAAACAATATGAATGACATATCTTTCATATAAATAAATATTTTCCACATCAAAAAAATCCAACTCTTAATTAGTATTATTCATTTCATTTGAAGACATCTCTCTCTTTCCAAAAATATTTAGGTGTACCACATGCAACCTTCAGCTCCTGAGAGAAACCTTCTAAACCAGCTGTACCAAGGAGTTCAGCAGGGCTCAACAGCGCCTCCAGCTGGCAGAAGAGCTGTGTAATGTTGCAGAGCTGCCGATTGATCTGGAGGTCTTTCACCCAGGCGGGGCTCTGGCATACAAGGCAGCCAGCACCGGCGCTGGGACCCGCACACATCCTGCAAATTGAGCAAACACCAGCCACGTACCCCGTTTAGGTTAAACGGTGCAGAACATATTTCATGCACACAGAGCCTCTCCAGCCCAGCGCAGTTCTGAGCTTACAGACAGTTTTAGGTGATCCAGATTAATCATATTTCACAGAAGCACCAAAGACAGAAAACCAACCTACTGCTAAGTCTTAAACTGTCTATACTGTATACAACCTTACTGTATTGATAATGGTCCTGTATTTTGATAGCGTAAACCTAGCAAAAGGATGCATATCCAGAGCTATTTACATGGTGTATTAAGAAAGACAAGCTTCACAAATACAAGCTTCAATTTTAAATGTCCAAAGCACATTTTAAGCACTTCAGCAACCAAGTATACCTAAACATTTATTATGACTTAGCCTTATAAAAAAAATACTGAGAAACAGATTATCTTTGTTAGTTTTTTTATACTTGTACATACTTACACACTAATACACAGCTTATAGTACTTGACTAAATTATAAGCTATTCTAACCAGCAGGTTTTAAAAAGGAGCCTCGTGCTTCTTTTATTACTATTTGTAATGATCGTCGTAGCAAACTTCATTTGTGAAATAACGGTATATCGTATCCTGTATTTGGTCGCAATATAAACTTAATAAAACAGTAGACAGACAGAAATGTGATCGACTTTGACATAACACATGGTTGCCAACTCTCAGGCATCTGGCGTGACACTCACGCGTATGCAGGAAATCTTACGGCAAATCTATATTATTCCATTATAAACGTAAAATTAGCTTCGCCAAAAGCGTCGGGGCAGTTTGCAAACCCTACAGGCTGTTTACAAGGTAATAAAACAGTTGCATACATGTAAATGCTTCTGCATGTGTGTGCAGACCTGTCCCGAATTGAAAATCTCACTCCTGCCAGCTGAGCAAAGTTAGCAGCCCTGATACCATTCAGACTCACCTGCAGAACATGTGTTCGCATGTACCCAGGTACACCGGCTCTTTCATGAGTTGGGAACTACGACAATTAAAATAAAATGAATAATTACTGCAAAATAAACAACAACAATAAATTAAATTATTATTACTGTCGCGATTTCTCTGAACGGCCCATTGCCGACAGATACCGGGCGCTCGCCCGGGCAGCCGGGACACGGAAGCGCGGACGCTGCCTACATACTCGGCGGCAGCCCGATTACCATTTCGCGCACAGCAGGAGCTGTCTGAAACGCGCCACTGCCAGGCGGGTTCGGGCCCAGGGCCCCGAACCAGGACCGCTTTCCATGCTCCGTAATTTTCTTGCTGTCTGTATTTACTCCACACACCGCGCTTCACATCTCCCGCCAGTGCAGGTCGGGGGAGGAGCCTGTCCGACATTAGCCGACCTTAGCATATGTTAGCATTTCTTAGCTTGGCGGACATTAGCCGCCCTTAGCATATGTTAGCATTTCTTAGCTTGGCGGACATTAGCCGCCCTTAGCATATGTTAGCATTTTTTAGCTTGGCGGACAATAGCCTCCCTTAGCATATTTTAGGTTGGGTGACTGAGCGCATTTCAGCTCAGTTCTACTTGGTAGGTAATTACTGACACATATACAAATGACAAGAAGTTATGTGTAGATATGTACGCTATAATAAATCCCACGTTATGTGCTGTTAATATGTATATTATAAATCATAATATACCGGGGGGGGGGGGTTAATATATAATATTATAATCATAAATACCACTTTTTTGTATAATTTTAAGTGATGGGGTGGTTTGTTAGTGTAGTGGTTAGTACTGTTGCCTTACATCTATACGACCCGCGTTCGCATCTTCCCTCTGGATTTGTCTGTGTGGAATTGGCATGTTCTTTTCGTTTTGTCAGGGGTCTTCCTGTGGGCTTTCCGGTTTTACCCCCGCAGTCCAAAAACATGCTAAAATAAATTGTGGCTATCAAACTGCCCATAGGTGTTACAGAGAAACTCTTCTTACTCTCTGGTGAGATGCAATGTTGCCAACTGTCATGCATGTGGCGTGATACGCAAGAAATCTTACGGAAGATTTATATATAATCTAGTATAAAACTGAAATTAGCTATACCAAAAGCGTTGGGGTAGTTTTCAAACCCTACAGACTATTTACAAAGTAATAAAACTGTTACATAAATGTGCGTGTGTCTGGAACTAAACATCTCACGCCAGCCAGCTGACCAAAGTTGGCAGCCCTGGAGATGCATGTGCATTAGAGGAGAAATTTATGCAACTGCTTTGTGTTAAATTCATGTTGGTATATGATTCATATTCATATGTCAAAAGTAGGTTCATTTAATGAACTACTGCGATGTTTACTGAAGACTAGTAGTATAAAAATGATTTGTAATTATCTCTACGATATATTGGGTAGACGGATCATTTGTAAGTACATGATAACTATGAAGAGGCTATATCATTTCCCATGGCTCTGTACTTACCCACACTTATCTGCCGAAAAGTGCGTATCGCCCCACGTTCTAACGCAGCCAAAGTATAAATCTACCCCATCTAATTCAGGATTTCATAAATTAATTTTCCATCCTGGCAATAAAAATGGTAGAATGAGCCCTGTTAGTATAATCTTCTAATTCATGTCATACAGGTGGTTCTGGTAGTTAGCCGGGGGGTAAAAAGGTGTTCTGGGTGGCACTGGAGTTAGTCATGCCAGCGTCAGCTAGTCCGGTCAACATTCCAGCTACGTCACTATTATTTATGTTCAAATTCTCCTCTGAGCTGCCCTTATAATCATTAAAAATGGAAGATAACAGGGCTCAAAACAAATTATAAAGATGTGTAAAGCTTCATAATGAATGCCCAAACAGCCATGTGATAATGAATGCTAATGAAAAACGGCGCGTGACTCTGGCTGGGGCCGTGTACAGAAACACATGACGGACAGCTGGTCAAACACGGCCGTCTGACTCCTCCAACCCGTGACGGCCCCACCCACATAGACACGGTGCTTATCATGTTGTAATCGATTATTGATGGGTAGAAAAAACCGGGGTGGGGGGGTTGCATAATTTTTATCGCTTACCTTTGTTTTGTCTGAATTCATCTATTCAGACCTATTGAGGTAAATTTGGTATTGGATACTAATCCAACATCAGTAAGTCCTTGTGCATCTTTATAGACTCCTCCTAGAGGAATTCCAAATAAAATGGGCTATGCTGTAATTCCTTGTAAGTAACATTCACCTAATGGTAAGATGAATTTGTAGAGGGGAGGTGTCCTTGTTTAGTCATTACTACATCAGTGGAATAAAGATAGATTAGTTTATACAAAGGTAATGAAGCTTGATCTCAAAATCCACATCACCAAAGTAAAACAAAACAACGAATTATATCAGTCTATGTCCGGTTTACTAATGGACCCAAAGAGCTACTTTGCACGCATGTAATGGAGTCATATTCAGTTGTCCAAAGCAAAAGTCAAAATAAAAAATAATTATGCTACCATCTAGTGGATGAAGCAAAATACAACATACATCAAATATATGTCGTATTCTTCAGGTTTACGTAATGGCTTCTGGTGGCTCTAATACTTGGGCAGGTACAAAGGCTTGAATTTGTATGTGTTGGGGGCAGTTGGCCTGCAGCCAATGTCCCAAGAGGGTTATGCTATTGGCCAGAAAGCTTGGTGACTGGTTCTGACTCTGCTGAAGCGTCTCTGCCAAGCTACTACACACCACCCTGTCCTTCTGTCACAGAGAGATATTTCCAGGATGTGTATTGCATGTCAGTGCCAAACCAGCATCTAATGACTTAATGTACCCGATTCTGTTTGATTTTTACGATCTGCAGTATTCTAGTCTTGAATCGGAAGTTGCCTGCCTCTTTGATCTTACGTTAATAGGCTTCTAATAAATGTTCAGTATTAAATTTAATTCCTTATAATCATTCTAGCCTTCTTACTGCTTGTGCATATTTAGTAACAAATTCAACCAAATAAAAGGACTAATTGATAATGGGGCCCAAAGCCCAATTGATTCTTGACAGAAGATTATAATATTGGCAGGTAGAACCAAATAGAGTGATTATCTTAAGACACTCACTCAAGGTGCTAAAATCGTCTGAACTTTAAGCCACAAGTAACATTTTAATTATGTTTGGTAAAACAAAGACACCAGTTAGACTGGGCACAGATTAGAGATTTACAACGTAAATAGTGGATGGATGGACTATATCTGCAACCAACTAAGGTTCCCCTCACACAGAAGTGGGACAGTGATAACATTCAATGCCACCCTGAATGGCTATTCATGAAGGCTGGCTACACACCTCTTGAGTCCTCCAGAAAATTTCTACAGCTGACATTATGCTTATCATTGATTTTGATCTAGATAAGGCATCACTTGAGGGTTGTTCTTATTACTGAAGGGTAGGGTGTATGGTGCAGGCATGGTGGCTCAGCCTGACACCTCCAGGGTTTGCATATTCTTCACACATTTGTGCAGGTTCCCTCTAGGTTCCCTTGTGTTTTCCCGCAGTCTAACAACATGTGGTTAGGTAAAATAAATTATAATCTTTAATGTGCTTTAATGCACAATGAGGTAGCTGAACTTTTTTGCTTGATAGTCCTACTGTTAAGTCAGAAATAAATGCAATATAGCAGGGTACATTAACAGAGGTCATTTTATGTCTGTTTGCTTTTATTTCATTAGCCTCGTACTCCTTTACTATCATGTATCTTTTAATTAATTATCCTAATGCATCTATAAGAGTTTAATGGCCCCATTTAAGGCAGTAATTACTATTAAAATGTTTTCCCTACCAGGCTTCAACTCACATGACTAGATTAGGTATTATCAAAAGGATGACCTCTTCTTTTAGTTTTTTACATCTTAATCCATAATTAAGCAGCTTGTCTATATTTATTCTCCTTTTGGGTGTTTTTCCCCTCCCTCTTTTTCCTCTTGTAAAGAGCAGAAATGACCCGTAAATAAGTAGTGCTCAGAGGAACAGCCTCTCAATGGCCAAGACAACTTCTCATTAATCTTAATGAATTACATGGTCTATACAGCTTTTCGTTAAACAAGCTTTTAAGATTTGGGTATGACTTGTCGAGTGAAGACACACAGTCTTATGTAACTATCAATTGGTGTTTGTCACGCTTGCTTAGTCAGTCCTTAGTTTGAGCTTAGACAGGTAGAGAGCACAAACGCTGACCTGAGAGAACAGAAAAAAGGGTTTATCAGGGGGCTCAACAATGGGGAGTGTTAGATTCCTATATTGTATAGGATCTGAAGTCGGAGCTGGGAATGACATCATACCCGAGGTAACCGCGTTTCAGTGTAGCTAGGTTCATTGTTAGTCGTTGTTAGCAATTCCAATTGATGATAAAGCATTACACAGTATTTTATGCATACGAACACCGTAGCAACATGTCCACAGATAGAGGTTGGACAGTACTGTGTGTACAACAGATTTAATGAGACACATATAGGACATAAATGCTAATAAACAGTATATAACTACAGCTTTCATTTCTATTGATGAAGGGTGCAGCCGTCTTGAATTCTGAGGTCGGGGTTGTAAAGGTTCAGTTGAAATTCCATTAATTCTATGGTCTGATATGAACCAGGGTCCCCCAAGTCATCAGACAAAACTCCATGTCCTAGAAGTTTTAAGCGGCTGGTTCCAATAAAGAATGATGCATTGCATGTCTATTAAGGCATAGTGACCAACAAAAAATTATCTTCCAAACATTCTGGGTTGTGATTAATCATAAGGCCACAGACCAAGATTCAATACACTGTCCACTCACCTGGAAGAAAACAGCCGGTGGACCACCTGCACATCATCACAGTGTCATGTATTCACCTTGCTGTAATGTAGGGGTCAGTTTGTCTGAACCCTGCTCAGAAAACATTGCTCACTAATCACGTTACATCTGGCAACCCGCCAAGCTTGACTTGGAACAGACAAGCACACAGAATTAGGATGGATGTGGGGTATATCTGTGATTGTCCATTTGTATTTACGCCCTCTAGTTAACAGACAAAGTATCTGTAGCCATACCAAAGTGTGCGATTTGTGTTCACTGACAATGGAGCATTATAATGGTCTGATCTATTATTTATAAATTCATGCATTAATTTTTCTATATCCTGTAAAAATTTTTAAGCTGTAAGAAACATTTCTTAGACAAAAAATTAGTGAAAATGAAATAACAGGTCTGTGTCCAGGTTACGGGCTGATCTAGTGAGCCAAAATGTGAGCCCTCGGTGGACAAGGCATTACAAGTGGTGGTATTACCACCTAGTAATAGAAGTACTTTTTTGTCAGGGTTTACAGACAGATAGGCATCGCCTACCCATCTCTTTACTTCATTAAAGCAGCTTACTGAGGAGATTATGCGTTATTTCCTAAATGGCTTTAACCTGAAACAGGAGTAAAATGTGCTACAATGCACAGGATTGTTTTTTGCTTTGAGTCTCTATTCCCAGGCAGGTCACTGCACTGACAGAATGAAAAACTGAAAGAACGGTCCAATAAATAGTGGGTGGATCTTAGTCCAATCCCCTTCTTAATCCTATCTGCGAAAAAGGGTATAATAGAGGAAGAGAGGATTAAAGTTGGCCAATATCTAAACAGCCCACTTTTCAACACAGATGTCACAACCTGCCATCTAGTGGCAATATTGTTAATGCATTTGCAAAGACTGACAATCAGGATGCCTAGCTTGCTTATTTCAGGGCTTGAGGCTAAAAAATGAAAAGCTCCTATTGGTGAGTGAACCTTTTATGGTGCATTGCATTTTTTTAAATTAAATTTATGAATTGGTTTAAACCATGTAACATTTTGACCCTGATTACTTGTACAATATTCTCAGCATTAACTGGTGTAACTGTCCATTACAACAACAGTACACTGACTGAACCTGCTCTTTCTTTGTTAATTGCACTGAATTACAGTTTCCTTGGCAGTGAACACGGGTCAGCCATTACAGAGTACTGCCTAATTACCTCAATCTAGGACAGCAGTCTTCCAAGATATGATATGCTTTTTACACAGTGGAAAATGGCAGTAAAATCAACTATCAATCACAAAAAATAATACAAAATAACTATCAATCCACAATAAGTACTGATTATTTTACCCACCTGCAACAAAGTATCAGATGAGATAAAAATGGTGTCCATTATCTCCTGCCTGTCAACTGATGCAAGGATTATGGCTGTTTCTCTATTTAAAAAGCACTTGTTTTAAACAGGCACAAACCAGTCATTTTCAAAAACAGGATAAATGCGATTGTAAAAATCCAAACTGAAGTCCTAGAAGGAAAATATTTCTCCTTGCTTTTCATAACATTTAAGATTCTTGCTTAATGCTCTTCAATTAAACAGAGTGCACCCCCACTAATGCTGAGTAACATAATAGGTATCAGTCAAACGGGTAATACTGTTTATATAGTTCGGAACACCAGGCAGGTAAACAGTAAAAGGGGCAAGTTCAAGTTTCTCCGAAAGATGAAAGCATACAATTCAATCTTAATAGTAGTATATAAAAATGTTGATTTTTTTTCTGCTGAAAGGCTGGGATCCGTCACATATAACCATCACAAGGAAGTTGTGCTTGAATCCAATGGCTTCATATTACAGTGTTAAAATATTACTATTAAATAAATGAACTGTCTAGATTTTGCTGTCCATTTCCAGGGTTTCAATCATCTTTGGGACCCTTCTTCTTGAAACCAAAGGCACACAAAGAATTCAGTACACGATCTTCCAGTGCGTTGGCTGTTCACAGTCCTCCTCATCATCGCCACAGAATCGATTGTAAGTTGTCTTGGGGTCAAAGCCAAGGATCTCTCTCTCCTCGTGGATCCGGAAGGAGAACGTGGACACAGAAGTCCCGATGAAATACCTGGAAAAGGCAGTTGAATGGAGGAGCTGCTTAGCTCCAAGGTCGCTCACCAATCAGCATCTAAGAAAGTTATGGTGTTTGCATATGGCCAGTAAACAATCTATGTTTCATGTGTTACACACAGGTCACTATGAGACTGTAGCTGACCAATGTTATATGGATTTCCAACAGCTTTTTACCAATGATCTAGGTGTTTCAGTTTCCCCTACACCCAAATAGGTCCACCAATAATACCATCTCCTAAGTTCTGCACTATGTGAGAATCCTGTTAATAGATTTTAGTTCAGCATACCATACTCACCCTTACACTGTTCTCCAAACTCAGGAACCTGGGTCTGAATGTACCCCTCTGTGATTGGGTCTTAGACTTTCTCACAGGCAGACACCAGGTAATGAGGATGGGCTCCCATCACCCTCAGTATTGGCACCTCTCAAGACTGTGTCGAGCCCGCTGCTGTACTCTTTGTACACGCAGGATTGTGTGGCCAAACACATCTCAAATAGAACAGTCAATTTCACAAACGACACAGTTGTCATTGGCCCGATTTCCAAAAACTATGATAAGGCCAACCTGGACCAGTCTCACACAACAGTGTCAGACTAACTGCCTCTCACTAAATACGACACTAAGGAAATGGTGGCGGACTTTAGGTGTAAGCACTCTGGTGCCTACAGTCCTCTTGACATCAAAGGGGTTCCACTTGAGAGGAAACACCTTTAGATATTTCAGAGTCTGTATCTCTGATGACCTCACTATGTTGAATCATGTACAGGCTCAGATATCTAAAGCCAGGCATCAGCTGTACCATCTCAGGCAGCTGAGGATGTTCAAGGTTTCACCAGCCATTCTTAGAACCTTCTACTCTGAAGTGTTAGAGAACCTCCTCACCACGGGAATCATAGCCTGGTTTGGTAATTGTTCTGCCCTGGACTGCAAAGCTCTGAAGAAGGTGGTACGTTCAGCCTAACGCATCAGCAAGACGGATCATCTCTCCCTGCAGGGCTCTGACCTCAGACGATGCAGGAACAAAGCTGCCAAAATCAACAACTTCCTCTTTACCAGGCTGAGGTGTGGAAGGCACTTGTGCTATTTCTCAGTGGGAACTGAGAGGTTCAGAAGGAGCTTCCACCCTTAAACCATCGATTACTTACTTAACAGTTGTAATTTAACATTCGTTCTTACTCATGCACCAAGTACTTTAATGGAGCTATGTCGTACATCTCCAGTGACTTTTTTTTGTAGTAGTATAATTTTACTGGTCCTTACTTATTACATATTTATTGTATATTGGTGGGAGTAGCCAACTGTCCCATATATTATTACGGGATCACCCCATATTAAAAAGTAAACTGCTGTCGCGTATCAATCCATGAAAATATGCCATTTGTCCGGTGTATCCATAGACATTGCTCGGCATAATGTTATGGTTGAGACCACACCACCTCCAGGCAATTTTCACCACAGATTACCGTGCAATTTATACGTGACGTTAACAGGTCTATAGACATCAAAAGTTTGGGAACCCTGACTGCAAGGGTTTTTGTCATGTGCTTCAGATCTTTTGGGTAGGAGTGTGACTTTTTCCACTAGTACCTGGCATGAGCACAAATCCACTGGTCAATAATGGCAACACCCCCGTCCTTTAGGAGCTCAAGGTCCTCCCAGGTGGGCTCATACCGCACCATGTTTGGCAGCATCCTCTTCAGCTGCTCCAGGTCTGCAAAAAAAAAATATATATAATCAATTTTAAAAACTGGGACCCGGTCTAGACTGCCAATGAGGTCCACTATGGAGCCCCAAATGATCGCTCCTAGATACCAGTAAAGTACATGGCTGGATTTTGCATAGTAAATCCACAAGTCATAGACCCACTTAGCAGGCAGCTTTATCCAAAAACAATACAATAACTAGCACTGGGCCAAATGACCAAAAATTTGGTTTACGTCATTTGTTTTCCTGAAGTTCACCTGAACCGCAGACACAAATGTATACATCAATAAAATACATTTATGAATATTTTTTAAAAGATGTGTTTTTATGAATTATAAAAAACGTTTATCCCTAATACTATCACTTTACCGATATAATTCGGTTTGCAATTAACTGCATGTTATATATAACCCAAATTTTCAGGCACAGACTGAAGCAGTAGTTACAAATACTATAATTTTAAACGGTTATATGTGGGGATATATATGGAGAATTGTCGTGTTATAAACTGTTGGTAAGAAGGGTACACACAGTTAACATGGGTCCCCATCAGAGCTTGGGAGCAGAGCAATAAGAATTTCTGCTCATACCTACATTTGATACCTACGCTCCGCCCCGCTCCCCCACTCTTAGCGGATCCAGTTAATTTTTACCCCGCTCCAGTGAAATCGCTCACCGCTCCCTCAAAAAAAAAAAAAAAAAAAAAAAAAATCTGCATTGTATTTTAATTATAGTTTAAACTGTAGCCTGGTATCAAAATAACTGTGCAGCTAAATCCACATTCAAGCCGAAATGATTTATTTCAAGATGTGAGCTGATGATGCTCGAGTTTTTTTCAAATATACCGCTCCGCACTCGTTCCCGTTCAGGCAGAAATCATTTCACGCTCGCTCCCGCTCCGCCCCACTCACATGCTTTGGTCCCCTCTCAATACACTCTGCATAGCGATCCATAGCACTTCTAGCAGCGAATAATATTATGTAATTTGCTGCCTACTGAAGCATTACAGCTGCAGTTTAAGTTGTTACAATATGGCGGTATATGAGAAATTCATACCGTACCGGAAATTAAAACTGGTATACCGCTCAGCAATAATGATAACTATACTAAAACCCTGTCATCTTTAGCAACATCTCCATAGAATAGAGGAAGGTGAAATCACTCTTCACAACAGTTGATTGTGTCCTATGCAGTCTGCCTGCATATTCGCATGCTGATATATTGGGAATATTGCATTATCCTGAAGAACCGAAGCTGCGCAACAGTCTTCAAAAGCTAAAAGCAGCTTCCAGAATACTCCACTGCACCTTCCTCATCAGCATCTGTGGCCACGAAGACGTGGTCCAGCTTCTGCTTCTTCATGAGGCTGCGGATCTTCTTCACCGCTCCTTTGAGGCTCGGTACATCATCCCGGTGCCCCCAAATGAAGTCCTTCCTCCGCAGGTGCACCGCGAGGTATGGCCCCCCCTTCGCACTGCCAAGCTTGGCCTGAAACAAACAACAGACCAGTCGCATGAGCAAAAGTGATACAATTATGTAATCCTTCTTGCATAATTACGTTCATGCCATCTTTGATGGAGAAAGGATATTCATATATAGTTTTGTTTTTGATGCAGCAAACTAAATCGGCTGACCGTAGAGGATAAATTATTTGTAACTGACTGTTCCGAAAACATGTAGAAAGTCAAAACAAATAAAAGCAAAGAAAAAATTAAAGACATCTGTAAATATTGTGCTATAACACCACTTTTAAGTCAAAATCATAAATCAAAGACATTTATAACACCTAGTAAATTTGAGCTGATGTGACTCAGACATGAATCTGTTGGTTCTCTCACCTTCATGCGGGTCCAGTCTTCATTGTACATCGTCTGGTCCTTCTCATCTGTTGAGTTCAAGTACTTCTCTCGAAACTCATCTCCGATGATGCGCAGGTGCTTGGAGAAGACCATGCTGCGTCTGGTCTAGGGAGAAGGAAGAACTTAAAAGACAACCACTGAAGGTAAGACCTGTCTGTCGGCCCCCCTACCTCTCACTTATTTGGAAAAATGGCTCCCACAATAATCAACACCATGATTCTTGAGTTAAGCTCATGTCCATTAAGATCAACTTTTTCGATCCCAGGGGAAATTCAAAAGAAGTTATGAATTAACCAGACAACACAAGCTTGAGTATCATTGTGGTTATTCCGGTGTAGGTGAGTCAGCGAGATGAGTCCTTCTGAACTCACATCCCAGTAGTCTTTACCAGCATAGTGATCGTGAAGGACGGTCTCTGCTCGGTCTATCATCACAGACCTGTTGAAAAAGATAAAAAGGTCCTGACTCTACATCATACTGTGGAATTACATCTTGTACATAGAGTAAGATCAAAGTACATTGCAGCAGAAGATCGGTAGAGATGACAAAACACCAGGTCTACTCAATCCCATTATTTTACGCTTTGACTGTAGGAAAGGATGACCACTATAGCAGCTCACATGGATTTGATGTTTTCCAGCAGGTAAGGGGCGAGGATGGAGGCGTGGCCTTGCACCGACAGACAGGTGACGTTCACACCTCTTGTCTCCTCATACCCCCAGAACCAACCTCTGAGATATACAGCAGTAAAAGAAACCAAAGCATTATGTTTAAGCATTACGGGGGGCACTGAATCTGCATCTCCTTTACCAACTACACCACACATCACTGTGCTACAAATTCTCCAGATGGTATTTTTCTGGGTTTAACCTGAGCTGTCAATCAAATGACTAAAACTTAACTAGAAATCTGTGACATATAATAGCATTTTTCTTTATTAAAACATTACGTATTTTCTTGGTGCTAGCATGTGGCATTATGTAATTGTACATAGGGGTTACATTGTTTATCCAGGCTAGTTATCTAGCTGGAGAAGACCTGGTTAGTGAAGGCTGAAAACAGACCACTCCATACCTGTAGTAGCCCTGCTTGTCCTTGGAATATGAGGACTTCTCGATGCAGGAGCGCAGGTCCACTTTCTCCTCCCACTTGCCCTCTGTCCAACCCTCTGCATAGTTCTGCAACACCAGGACCTGCTCAATGAAAGGTCCACCGGACTCTGGATGTCGGTGACAGAGACAACAACAGAAATAATATCTGTCATTTCTGTAATTCTGTGTAAGACAACATATGTACATTGTACTTGTAATTTCACTCTTTCCTTATTTTTACAGCAGCATGCATTCATGCTAAGTATCTTGACAAACAGCCAATGTTGAGTAAGTTACTCACAAAAGTAATCCATTACAGACAGAGGTGGAAAGTTCAGGTCCAGAAAGTAAAAATCCAGACCAAGATTTCGTTTCAACCAATCAGTTGACTATAAAGAGTCCTAGTCACAGAGTACTCAGGTGGTTGGTTGAAACAAAACCTTGGTCTGGATTTGTACTTTCTGGACCTTAACTGGACCTGCACCTCTGTCTGTAATAGATTACTTTTGTGAGTAACTTCCCCAACAATGCTAACAGCCAAATTAAAATAGCACATTTATTTCTGTCGTTTAAATGGAAAGAGGGAGGATCTTAGCTCACCGGCGATGAACTCCTCATACTCCATGACAGGCACATTGGCCTGCAGGCTGGTTATGCTGAAGAATTCGCCCCAGGGAATACGCATCTGGTCAATATCGGGGCTCTGCCAGTGGTACAACCGCCCCCAAGGGGGAAGAACAAGCACCCAGTCTTCACGCTTACGCAGCGTTTTAACCAAGGACGCCATGCGGATGTACACATCCCTCCGCAGGTTGAAGCCTTCAGGGGGATTCACGTCATATAACAAATACCTGGGCCATGAGTGCAGAAGAGAAGGGGACTTCTTTGTTTAACCTCACAAGACATCGATATGCCACTGTACCAACTAGCAATGTTACCTTTTTTTGAACTAGGACTGATCTCTAATTAATATATACACCAAGGCCATAGCCATGGACTCAACATTGGGCAGGGGTGGTGACCAAGGACCTAATTATAATATGCATTGGGGGGGGGGGGGGCATTGTGGGCCCATCTGAATATTGTGCAACCCAAGATACATTATAATTACAGCCTTGATATACACCATTTTAAGTATTAATTGATTCCAACGGCATAGAAGAAAGTTTGATATTAGGGGAGGGCACAACTGAATTTAAATACAAATGTCTACTTATTGGGTGGAGGAATGAAGCCAAATTAAATCTTGATCGATCTAATCTTTCATATAATAAAGGCGAGATCAGGAGTTAAATATTCAAACATAAAAATGCGACACCCCAGTGCTACTCACTGAGTCAGCGTGATGGCTTCCACTCCGTCTTAAATAAATCGCATCCGTTATTATACACATAGAGAGCTTTTCCAGAGTATTTCGTAACCAAACATTTGGTAGGTTCAAATTCATTGGTTTCATACAGTTAAACAACAGCTTAACCTTAACAATGAGATTAATGATTTGTTCTTTTTTCTGAATGAATAAAGTGCTCAACCGTTGTATGTGGAACCTTATAAACACTAACGCAATAAATAGCAGCCTAAATAAGCAACCGTCGGTGCTTGAATTATAGCTTAAGCTTATTTTCAAATATATTACCGAAAGAAAAATAGAACATGAATGTCTGATTTAAAAAAAAATCACACGGCAAATTTCCTTAGAAGCGATCTGTAAATTGGAATGATCCACGAGAAACCTGAAACAATCTTTCCCTAGGGATTATATGATTCAAGATCAGAAATGGCGATGAGATTTAAATCAATCTTAGACTTAATATCGTGTACATCAAGCAGGGACTGTCTGTACCTTACATCTCGCGCTACTTCTGCGCCCGGCGTAGAGCTGACAGACTGGCCAGCATTAAATACACTATTATCAAGTATTTCCCCAGACGCTATGCAGATCTGCATCAAAACAGAAACCAAAATAAGTAAATAAGAAAATTCTGATATACTCCATAACATAAGAGTCTTTCTTAGGTCGGCCATCTCTTCCCGAAGCCACGCACTTCCGGAAAGGGAAGGCATGCGCTTCCAAAAGCGTCTGCAGTAGCCTAGCAACGGCGTGGGCCCGCTTTATTGGGGTTTACAGCTTATCAGGCCTTGAAATTTCCATTGCACAAATGTTCTTTATTTAAAGATATTCTTATGGTGGCACATCGATGTACACATGCAGTACTTCTTTGACAGAGGTTTACTGAAATGTTGCTTAGAAATAAATTTGGTGAAATTACCAAGCGCAGCAGCAAGAAGTAAAGTAGTCAATTGGCTACATTAATATCTGGCTGTTTCAAATAAACTGATTTTCGGCTCAGGTGTAGTAGTTGTGTTCTTTTATCTTAGTTTGATTAAAACTGTTCAAAGAGTAGTTTTTAGAATGTATCTTTGTGTTTTTACTGTACTTCGACTCGTAGGCTATATTTGTCATTTGTCAGTAATAATAATAATAGTAATAATAATAATAATAATAACTATTATATTAGATAAACTGCCTACAGGTTCTTTCGCAAGCTCATCATTTGCACATTTAGATCATACAAGTCTATAGACATATGTAATAAAATTCTGTAAATTATGGAGATTGTAATCTTTGCTTATGGTGTGCAGTGTCTGTATTGGTGCCCATCTGGCCTGGTCCCACATGTTTTATCCTTATGTGGCCAGCAGGTGTCGCTGGCTAACATGTTCCCTCCTCTATCTTTTAGTCCTAAATCCCTAGTGTGGTTGTCTACATCTCAGGCTACTCTGTGGCTTAATAGGTTAAGTAGTCAACCACTATTCCTAACTCCCCTTTGTTGGTTGTGGGTTTGAAGTTGGCCAGAGGCCAGTCTACCCTTTTATTATTAAATGCTTGTTGGTTTTTGTGTTCTCATGGTTTAACGTTTGCTTTGGTATTTCAGTTACAGTTCCTTGTTTTTGCTCCTTGTTCCCTGTTCATTTGGTTGTCCTACTTTTGGTTTCCCTTAGTGTTTGGTCCTGCTTGTTCTGTTAAATAAACCCTGATTTATTGGAGCTGCTATGCGGATCATCCTTCCTTGGTCATGCCCCGTCATAACATGCACTATGTATCCTGCTACAAAAAAAATAACACAGACACACTTAACAAAATATTATACATATAATAGTAGTTGGCCTTCCCTGACAAGAAAAGTAGGAATTAGTACATTTAAAGGTACAATTACTTGTCACTGGGGCTGTACCCGCAAGGATCTGCTATTTGTACCCTAGCTGTAGGTAAATGTACCTTTAAGTCTGATTTAAGGTAGGCCTACAGAAATGGACTCTGAGGAATGTTTCTGTATCATTGGGAATACATTATTGTTGTATGTACTCTGGGGAACAAAACTGTACCAGGGCTGTGCCCTTTTTTTCTGACTGTACATCAGTGTGTGGCTCAGCTGTTTAGGTCTCTGGCTATAATCAGAAGATCACTAGCTGATTTCACCTTTAGACCCTTCAGCAAGGCACAGTTGCTCCAGTTACTGTCTGACTCTGCTTTCTCAAAAATGTAAGTCATTTTGGATAAAAGCGTCTGCAACGTAATTGTAAAGCAACCATTATAACGCAGAGAAGATCGATTTATGTGCAGACTCTTTGTAATTATTTGGGGCGACTCCAGGGGGCGCTAATGTATTTTACAACCCATGGTACCAAACAGTGGGAGCCTGGATGAAAGTGGCAGAAGGTGGTTTAGGGCTAAATGGGTGTGTCTTGAGGGTGACTAACATTAAAGGACGTCTGGCAGTCTGCAGCACAGAGCCGTGGAGTTGCGCCGCCGAAATCCCGCATAGTTTGACCGGAGCGGCGTCCCAGCACGATCCCGCGGACATATCAGAAGGAAAGGGGACGGGATAAAGAAAGCACCTTTACCAGTGAAGTCTGCCTCTGGATATTACTTTCTCAAGAATCAATAAAAAGCAGATAATCTTGAATTAAGAAGTAAGTCTAAACCTCATCGCAAGTTACGTTTAAGTCACCAGATGCCAGACTGGCAATAAGAATAATAGTTATTGATAATTAGGACTCTTGTCCTACTTTGTTTTAAGTTCACTGTACTGCAGATGTCTGTTTTGTGTGTGTTTAGTTAAGTTGGACACCCTGAGCTTGGCTGCATTTTGATCACCAGATAAATCACTTCATGACTTTCTGGCAGTGTTTTTTTTCACAATTACCTTGTACATCGACGGCAAACCGTGGGCTTTCTTTTGTAACAAGGTGACGCCGAAAGTCGTAGGTGTGGTGTGCGCCTAAGAACCTAATTGCACTGATCTTTTGTGAATACAATTTATCATTCAGTTTTTTCATTGCTCGGTGTTACAACTCTTCCTTTCTATTTGGCCCACGTTTCTATTGTCCGCTATGCCCCACCACTATAGCCAGGCTAGTAATTGGTAGTTGTTTTACTAACTGAAATACGCTGACTTAAAAGAAATAGCGCTGTTAAAACACAGTATTGTAATCCAAGGCGGGGTTTAAATTGACCTTAAATCAGTCTGCTAAGTTTTACAGAGTCAATTTAAATAAGTTGCCTTTAGTTCTCTCACGGTTTCTTTCCTCATGGGAGGGGGTTGGGTCTGCTTCTCTTTAAGTGGAGAGGGCGGGGGATAGGGAGGTTTTCTTATGTTACTCATTTCTTCCAAAAAACTGGGAATTGTCTGAGATGTTAATGCGAACATGTGAGAAGGACCGGGCCGATGGGGGGGAAATAATAATACAAAAGACCGAAATAGTGTAACTTAAATTTTCAATAGAATATTGATGAAACTTATTTGCACATCCGACTTGCAAAAATATAGCTTTTGAATACAAATAGGTTTATAAGAAGCATCAAGAATTTGCCAACTTCGAAACCTTCATGCGCATTTAATATCGGATGTAAATTCCTTGTTCTCTGCCCCCCCCCCCCCCCGACACGATACTAGTTTTCTTGATGGGCTGTAAGTGATCTGTTTCTTCTCCGTCCCTTTTCCGTTTTGGTGAACCCTTTACACCCCTGGGGGACTCCCAGCGTCTCTTGTTTTTCCAGATCCAAACTAATCCCTGTACATTAATTGTATTCCTAAGAAGATTTCGAGACTATCCAATGGGAACGGACCAAACTGGGTTCCCAGGAATGTTCCGTTATTTGTAATTGATTCCAGAGCAATTTAACCCGCAGCACTTCCTTCGTAGTCCCCGACAAAAGTGCCGTGTGACAATGAAGTGTCGTGGGCCAAGCACGAATTTATGGAACCGGTAGACAAAGGAACTCTTTTTAACTCCAGGGAAACTCCACGTGTCCACTTGTAGGTGCCCCAGGCTGAAATGTGCTGGCTCCCTTACAGCAATCACGTCATGAAGGAGGATTATATTTAATAATATGAGATATATGATGATAATTCTCAGCACTGCACTATTTACAAACGATCCAATTTAAGATTATGCTCGTCAGGACTGGAAAATGGAGATCCTTATCCAGTACGAGGGGGCCGGAGCCTATACCAGGAAGCACAGGGCACAATGCAGGGGACACCCTAGATGGGATGCTAGTCAGTCACAGATAATGCTGTTACCCATACAAAATGCCAATATGTGTGTCATTTGGCAGTGTGTGAGAGCAAGGCTGGGAACGCGAGCATTCATTTGGGCACGCGCTAACTGAATCTCTCCCCAAAATCTACAGGCATGACTGCTCCTGACAATTTGGAATTAATCGAGTTATTTTTGGGTTTTGGTGCTGAATAGAACTGCTGTGAATTGTACATGTTGTTCATTTGTGATTCCAGAGGCCACCGTGCTTTGTCTACTTTTCACTGTGTGTATGTTTTTATCTTCCATCTGTCTGCATGAAGGAGCCTTTTCTAGAGCTGAAAAGCCGCCTTGACTTATCTTGTTGCTTTCATCGTTTTGACCTTATTTCGTAAAATTGCCCCTTATTCCAAAAAGACGTTTCTCTGACAAGTGAGCCTTTGTTGTTTAGTTGATGCGTGTTTTCAACACAACAATTTTAACTCTGCACCCAGCAGGACTAGACTTGCCATCTAGTTGAACCTTGAAATTTGGCAAACCAATTTTTTGTAAGGAGAGTCATTCAAAATTTTAGCTGACTGTGTTTGTGTCATCGAAGATGCTTGGAAATATAATTTTGATGCAACCTAGGGGCAAATCGATTTTCCAAAAGTGTGTGTGTGTGTGTGTGTGAGAAGTTCACCTTGGTTATGATTATGTCACAATGCTAGTGGCGAAAAATGTATAGGTTTGATGTTTGCACACTTAACAAATTTGCTGATGGATACAGGTATACTGGAATCCCCTCCAGGTTATACACTTGCCTCGTGCCCTAAGCTGCCTGGGATAAAGGATATTTGCTGACTTGTGCTCGGCTCATGAATATATGAATGTCTGTCTACATCCTGTCCAATTGCCAAGGAAAATGGCCACCACAGAATAAGTAAGTTCTTTTAAATGGCAGCCTCCCCTTTTACTTTGTGGTTCTGTGGTCTCGTCAAGTATGTGAAACAGCCATGAAGTTAGATCACAGCAGGAGAGCCAGATGGGAATGTTACCACCAGGAGCAATCAAACAAACAAACCGCAAAAGATCTATCTGGATTGTAGAGGGCAGAGACACTGGTTGAAGGAGGCCAACCGTGAATTTCTTTTGTCCTAATAGGGAAAAGATTTTGGGTTGCAATGCAATGCCATGATTCTAAACGTAGTAAGGTTGCTTGGGACTAATCGAGACCCATGTTGACTGGCCCTGGGCGCTGTCCTTGTTTTTACAGCCCAGGGATTGTGTGTCTGTTTGCGGCTCAATTGGCCACGTGCTGCTTGTCAGCCGGACACAGTGCTTACACATTACCACTGTGACTTCTCTGTTGGGCTCTAATGAGCAGCTTCTTGAGGTGGGGCTTTGAGTACTGCCAAGCACAAGCCCCCCCCCCCCCCAAATCTTGCCAAACATCACCCCTCATTTGCAATGGCCCCCGGGAGTCTTGGCGGTCATTCAGCCTGTTAAATGCTCTGGATCAAGCGGCATTAAACCGTTTGCTGCTGTGCCCAGCCTCACTGCAAGGATGGACCTGGCACAATGTGGCTTCTCAAGGAACCATGGGATGTAAATCATGCTTGTACACGTGTGCCTTCTGGATCTTAAATCTATGAATATATTAAGGACAGTGTGTATTTTTTTTTCTTAAATCTCAATTAAGTCTTCAGCCAGGTTTTCCATAAATTTCATATAGCAAATGGGTACATCTTATGCCTGTTGTAGCTGCACAGTGTTTTTTGACATTTCTTTGTATCACGCTGAGCCTGGCGATGTTCGTAGCTGGTGACGAACCAGTTTAAACAGGTTGATAAGTGTGTTCTGCTTTTGCCCACGTGTGTCCCTGGCGTCCCTCCCCAAACCTGAGATGCCCACAAAGAGGACAGCCCTGCCCTCCTCCTGGAGTCTCAGCGCTTGCTCTCCGCAGGCCTCCGCCCACATGCTACACCCACACGACAAAAGCACTGTGCCACCCCCCACCCTCACACCCTGTCCTCCTCTCAAACTCTCACTGAAGCCTCATAAGAAAGATTAGGTATCCAGTATTGCAGCTTCCAGGGACCCCTGGAAATGGCACACCTTACAGCAGAAGCTTTTCTTTAGAAGAATGAGCAAAAAAAAAAAAGCTTATGGGCAGCAATTTTCTGAAGCAGTTTCCTTTAAGCAAGCACATCTACTGCATTTATGAACTTTTCAGCTTGATGCATTTGCCAGGCCTGGTTATACTGTCCCTATGATTTTAACTGGTTAAAGGCTTTTTTTTAATTTTCTTGTGGTCAGTCACCAGTGAGGTAAAAGAAGCCTTTAATTAGCTCATATGGCTGTCTGTGGTGGGCTGGGCTTTTGGAAATTCTGGGGTTTAGTCTGTTGGAGATGAGTCATGGACTGCTTACCTGGTGGTCCCTCAGGAGTGGGGCACCTGAGATTCAGCTGTGGGTTGGATGTTGGAGATTTTATTTCTTACGTCATGGTTGCAGCTTAGCCCCAAGGCTTATTCATTGACTTTCATATATGGCTACTCCTGGGGATTATTATTATTTTTTTTTTTTTCCGCTGAGTATAATGAAGGGCCTGGTCACAGCAGTACTGCTCCTGGGCAGAATCAGCTGCTTTCCTAATTAACGTGGCACTTACGCAGCAGGGGTCTCTGTTTTTCTGTTATATCGGACGTGATTAAAAACAAGCAGAATCGGCGTGACGTCAGGCGGTGTGTGAGAGAGATGGGTTCATTCACTTGACCTCTGCAGCGGGAGGATGGCAGCTTAAGATCAGAATGCTAGCATTTCTCAGGTCTCGGGGTCATTAAGGGAGTCCACTGGAAAGACCCTCATTTAACTTGTTCCTTGTGTAAAAGACGTTACGATGCTTTTAAACATTGTGTATTTTTGAAGAGGAAATGTATATCCAAAATTATATTTCCCTTTTTTGTACATACCTGAAGCCAGTTAATCTGTCATTGAAAGCAAGGCATGTGTGTTATTCCCTGAACTTCACTTACGTGCCTGCCCGTGTCCGCACCAACTTCTTGGTTAGTGTCTGTTTGTGGTTTGTGTGTCCATGCTGTCCCCTGAGTAAGCCCCCTTTCTGTGCCAATGAAAGGATTCTGGGATCAGAATTGGCTTCAGGCTGATTCAGTCCATCCATCCAGGGCAGTCACAGACTGGATCTGGGATACAAATGGGAAGAGTTGCTGGTCAGAAAATTCACAACCATAGGCTAATGGCAACTTAAGGAATCCAGGCTT
>JAAGVU020000035.1:18786221-18798222 GCA_011763525.2 Mormyrus iriodes | reverse complement strand
ACTTCTCTTCAGACTTCAGCTTTATAGGTGGTTTGTTTCAACATTGGCTATACAGCCACAGGAAAAAAATGAGACCATTCTATATTTTTAAACAAATCTGCATTTTTAAATCCTGATTAATTATGGTTCTGCTGGCAGAAGGCTACACTGAGCTGCATGTTGCTTTCAGGTTCAGGTAATGCAGCAGTACACAAGAATAAGGTGAAGCAGGAAACACTGGCAATGACCAGAAACCAGCTAGGTAAAGGGTGGAAGTGACTTTCTAATGCCAGAGATGACAATTAACTTATCCGACAGTTTCTTATGAATCAGATGATGATGTCAAGTGACCTTCAAAAGTAATGGGAAACATTAACTGCAGGTGTGAAGTGCACTGCTAGGGCAGTACAAATCAGGCTTCTAGAAGCAGGGCTGAAGTCCCATAAAGCATGGAAGAAGCCTTTCATTAATGAGAAACAGAAGAACCAGGCAGCAGTTTGGGAAAAAAATAATTATTCACAGACGCTCACCCATAAATTGAGAAAGGAGTAAAACAAAAAACTGTCCTGTGGTCTCTTCATTTTTTTCCATGGCTGTATTTACATAGTAAAATGGGTGGGTTTTTTCTGTAATCTAGGATTTAGTTCCTATAAAGAGATTCTTAATCTTCAGTGTACCCAAGATATTCACTGAAATTAGATAGTGCTACAGGCAGGTCTGTCTAAAGACATACTTCCTCCTACTCGCATGGGAGAAGGTAGGCTTGTGTTTAAGACAAGTTCCACCCAAGGACTAACCTTCAACATTACCATAAATAGGGTTTATTGTCCAAAAGACAAGCCTGGTTTATCCATGATTATGGTCATTTTGGTGTCATTTTGGCTCTTCTATGATTACAGAATATCTCCTTTTTGTCTTGTGTTGGAGAAAGTTTAGCTATTTAAACTTTACTGTGCCTACTTGACGGCACCCAATCCGGTATTTGCTAACAGAATGGCAGAGTCCCTTGCTGTCTTCAAACGCCGTCTGAAGACCCACCTCTTCAAGGAACACCTTGGAGGCTAACCAGCCCTCACACTTATGTTTATATTATTTAAAAAAAAAAAAAAAAAAAAAAAAAAAACTACTAACCCATTAACACACACTCTTCATACCTCTGCACTAATGTCCTTTTCTTTAACAGGGATTTTTAGGTGTGTAACTGAGCTGGCAGTAACTTAGTCGGCTGAGAGTTGATATTTAAGTCTAGCTTTACAGATTGAAGAATAGTTGTGGACTACTGAGCACTGTTGTACGTCGTGCTGCTAAATGCCGTAGATGTATTTGAATGACTTCAAACTAAGGCCTTGATTTATGATCGGTTAGGTTGCAATCAATCCTTCTTTGTCATGAAGTTAGGTTGGCTTCCAGAAAGGGAATATTATAGACATGTTAAAATCTCTTGAAGGGGTCAAAAAGTTCAGCATAACATTGACTTAACCGTAAATAAAAGGAACTGTTCTATGTAAAATCTCCCCTTATAAAATAGCTTTTGGTCAAAATCGGAACAATTATCCATAAGGCTTGTTAAAATTTCAGCTTGTTACATCCTAAACAATACTGGTGACCGCTGAGAGCATGGGCTGCTACACTGTTAAAAAGAAGTTACTGTAGCCTTTAGCCACACCTGCTACGTTGCACTTTAAAGTCCCAGGAGGCTTCTGTTATGAAGAACCACAGCTGAACCCCTCTTGCTGTTAACTGTAATTGTGTCCAATTGCAAGAGGAACCTATTCAGTCATTTACAGATGATGTCATCTGAGTCCTATTCCCAGTACGGGCCAAACTGAGCTTACTCGTGTAACTAGCTTTGCACCAGGTTCCATGGCAACAAAATAACATGACTACCAGACCTTGCTGTGTGTCCAATCTTTGACTCAAATTTGAATGAAACTCTCATTTTGCTGTGTATAATGGCAATTTCTCCACTTTCTCCAGTAGTGGCACCGTTGGCTGCTTTTGTTGTATGAGTCTCGTTTGGTCACAGTCCCGTCTGTCTCGACAACGACACCGGGCAGCTGGCACTCTCCGGAGATCAGGTTACATGTGTCTCTGTACATGTGTGCAAAAGCACTTTTGGGAAAAAGATGCAGATACTTATGTATCTTCTGAAAATCAGAGCTAGCGAGAACATTCTCCTAAGACCTGTTTTTGTTGCTGCTTACTCCTGTTTTGAGTTTCAAAGTGCTTCTTTTGTTTCATTTTCTCTTCTGTGTAATTGTTGGAGTGGGATTACAATTGTGTTGGGGAAATCTGCACAATGAGAAGAGGTAATGAGTCCAACCCCCAGTCTCACCTCACCTCAACACTTGAGCTTCAAAGCCCAGAGAACAATGTGTGCTGAACACTGGACCCAGTGGAATCACTCTTACTCACTCTCATGCCAGGGAGGTGTTTATTCATGTTTTCAAAAAAAAAATCACAATAATGGTGGTAAATTCTGTTAGTAACCGAAACTGCTGAGTGTATTTTAGGGGGCCCCCCACTCACACAGCACTCTGATGACCCTGATTTGGTGGTTTATCTCATTCATATGCAAACAACCGCAGCCCAAATAGTCAGAGGGAAAGCCTTCCTTTGAGACACCTGAGGCTTTCCCACCGAAGTTCAAGAACCTCGTTCCTGGGCTTTTCACACTTTCGTGGGTCGCTTTCCCACTACCGCAGAAGAGGAACTGTGACCTTTATGCTAAATAAGCATGGGAGGTACAAAAAGCTCGCAGGTTAAACTTCACATGTAATTTCATGTGAGACTGTGCCGCCACCCCAAAACAATAGAAGATGAAAAAGTTGTTTATGCGTTGGTTACAGGGGGTGAGATCGATTTTGTGCGGTTCGAAAATACATTACAAATCACGTTCTTGGACTCACACTCATACAAGAACTCTTACAGCAAATATAAATTATTCCATTATAAACCTAAAATTTGTGACTTCAAAAGCCTTGGGGAGTTTCAAACCCTATAGACTATTTACAAGGTAATAAAACTGTTACATGCACAAGCATTTACATGTATGATTCTATGTGCAGACTTGTCTTGATTTGAAAATCTCACTCCAGCCAACTGAGCAAAGTAGGCAACCTTGGATTCATTCAGTTCACCGCTCACCAAACACTTAAGTACGTTCAAGGAACGGTAAGTACATTCAAGGAACGGTGCTCATCATGCACAAGATTATTGCAGGGAACCATTAGTCCTTCTCCAGGACTCCAGGTAGCTTATTTTTCAGTGCTCTTCATAGATCTTCTCCCAGCCTCCTTGGTTGTAGTCTCTGTCCTGTTTGTTCTCAGAGCCCCTGCTGACCCAGAAGATACCATTCTGTTGTCTTTACTTTGTGTGTTTGGAGGAGACTGCAGGCACACTGTAGACTTTTGTGCTACTGTAGTTCCTTGGGTAGTTAGTCACCAGCCCCAGGTAGGTGTTATAGGATTTCGTGGCTTCAGTAATTGTGCATTAATGGACAGAGCCACCACTTGCCTCTTGCACCAATGATCGCAGGGCTTGTTTGGAATGATTCAGTTGCTAAGACAATAGTCTGCATAAGTAGGTTTGATGGTCAGTATCGCATCACTCTATGATTGGTGTTTCTAACTGGCTGGCAATGGTTTTTATATGCCCATGTATCTGTAACTAAGACAATAAATCGTGTGACCTGGTTTCAGTCAGGTTGCTGTTTTTTTTTTTGCAACAAAATCTAGACTGGAAATTAAATACTTATTAAAAATAAATGGACACTTACTTATATGAATAGCATTGTGTAGATTTCTGTGACTGCCCTGCAATGCTCTCGGAGATGGATATTTATTTTATAGCTGGTTATTGAAACTGATGGACAAAAGACCTAAACTCATGGACTAATGAGTTTTTGTTTGAGGATTTAATCAGTGAAATATTAGCACTGATTAATTTTGAAGACTTGGCTCTCTGAAACCTTTTACCTATTCAAGGTCTGAACAAACATTTCGAACCTTACTTATATGAGTAGCTCATAATCATTGACAAACATCAGAATAAAGGGCATTGCATAAATCTACATCATTTCTACCATCTCAATATCAGCTTCTGACCTGTTACCCCCTGTTCAAAGAGTTTATTACAGAAATGAAAGGTTTCGTGTTAATAAGAATTATTCTCAATAAACCAACAAAGTCCTATGTCTGCTTAAACAGGGATCACTGGTCCATAAAACCGATAGCGGTAAATGTTTAATGGCTCTGCTGCTTCTGAATCACAGTGCAATCAGATGGCAAACAGCAGGTAATTTTTCTATTCTGTAAGTACAATGTGCTGCTTCTATGAGGAATTTATGGCCACAAACCTTGCACTGCTGGCTGGGTTAAAGAGGATCATCACACTAAATGATAATTCCGTGCCGTTTAACCTCAGTTTGAGAGATGCTGCCTCTGTCAGTCTTTGTGGTGTTCTGTGCAGATGCATAAATCAGTTGTGGTAGATGCACATGATTCTAATAAGCGATAAATTGTCAGTGCCTGAATTTTAAAGTAGATAATTCTTAACCTTGATGAACCCAGATCACATTCCATGAAATCTCTAACAGACTGCAGTGAGATTAATGTTCTGCTGATAAGCAGAAAGCCTGAGGTCAATGTTAAAAAAAATTTGTAATAAAATGTTGGAAAAACTACTTGTGGGGGCCTACCGCATTGTAAGTGCCATATCATTTGTAAAGCAGCAACAATAATTGGTCACATTTCACAGCTGAAATGTGCTGATCACTCAAGTTTTTATAAACTCTACTTGTAAGATCTTAAGTGGACAGTAGACCCCTATAGACACCATTACTCTGACTTCTTCAGAGCAACTGAAACAGCTCCCTGGGCATAGCCTTCCTAATTTGATTAATTAGTAATCACCATAATTATCAATTAAACATTTGCCTCCCTTTTAAATTTCTTCCGCTTGCAGTTGTCTATACACACGTGGCATTACCATGTATCGTGTACTTTCACACACTAGGCTAAAATTCCTTTTGTTAAATATTAATATTTACCACCCTGTACATGTGTGGTTGCTAGTGGTGTATACATCATTCCCCAACACCCACCTGTGTCTGTGTGTGGACATAAAATTCATCTAATTGGGGGAAAATTATTTTGTTAACTTTGGGCACAAATGTCCAGTAGTAGCTTTGCTGTGAACTTGGGAGGTAGTGTGAGGGTGCCCTCATAAGATGAGCTTAATTTACTTAAAAAGCAGAGCAAATACTAACTTTTGGGTAAAGTATTGAATTGTGAGTTTTAGTGCTTTGCCACGACAGGGTTCTGTTACAGTAGAATGGGTGAATGTCAAAGGACCACAAACAGCTAAACCGAGCCGGTGTGACGTGTGCGTGTGTGCGGCTGGGCGGGCAGCCAGGTTCTTTTCCACATGCCTGCATTATTCTGGCATCTCTTAACATTAAATGGGCCACAGTTCTCTACTTCCTGTGGCTACTCCGCTGCTCTGGTTATTCCTGCTGGCGACGGATCTCCAAGGCTGATCTCAGATTAGCCTTCTCAGGCCAAATCCTCAGCCAGATCCATACTGTGCACGAGAGCTAAAGCTGATCCAGGATAAGGGCTCTGTACGTCTTCGATCATTTATAGTAAACGGGCACCGGGAAGCCGTGGCAGAGTAAAGCTGAGTAACATCTTAGTGCCATGACAATGGGGCAGATGAGGAACTGGGGAAGTTTTCCAGAACTACGTGAACAAAAGCCAGTCTGGCTGCGCTGCACAGGAAGTAACAACAGTAGTGTCTGGGGGCTTATGTCAGGGCTAGAAGGAAACTGCACCTGGAATTCCCATAAAGATTACATGGATTTCTCTGTGATGTAATAGCCAGACAATGCTGTTATAACATCGCATGCATAATCCCATTATCCCAACATCTGTTAAGGGGGAAGCTCGTCACCTTCGAGGTCACAGGTTTTGTTATTTTGTTTAAAATTTGAGATCTCAAACCTCAACCAGACTTGTTCAACGGATTATCTTCTATAAACCTTGAATCTGTAGTTTTTCTTGGGAATACCACAAGACATGCTATGTATTTTTTTATTTTAATTTTTTTTATGGATGTCTACATCTCTCTTGATATCCAGCTGCCTCGGAAACATCCCTGCCGTCAGTTTTCTACACTATGTTTTGAGAGGATCAAAACACCCCTGTGGTCTCCTGTTTCCGGCCAATCATTTCTCCCAAGATGCAATTTCGACCTGGCATTGACGGCACAACTTAAAGATAGAGCTTAAGGAGAAAAAAGTCTGGGTGTTTCCCTTTATGGGACCTTGAACAAAGGAGTTAAATCTCAGTTGTACATGAAGGTTAATATTCACAGGAGCTCTAGGTTTCACTCTTGATTCCAGAGCGGAGATGACCCTACGTCCAAGTTGTATGAGCCTGGCGGCTTCTGTCAACTGTAAGGACTCCCCATTGACTTTGATCGTAGCTGAAGACTGAGTTTGTGAGGAGCTTCGGAGCGGAAGAGCATGTCCCCCGGTGAACTGTAATGTTCATGGAGAGGAAGATGACTTCCTTGGGGGAATTATGGAATGCATAAAAAGGAAGAGCGTACCCAAAAAGAGCACATGGCACACATTGTCCCGGCCATCCCGCCACCCTGCTGGGAGGGATGTGGAGGCTATTTTCTGCACCGCGTCTCTTGCAGTTGTGGTTTTGGGCCCGGCATCACATAGAGGAACCAGAAATTACAGCCCTGGGCCGTTGCTGACTAACCTATCACAGCGCACACGGCAGGGCGCCTATATTTATCCCTGCCATCTTTGCAAAGCAGGTTCAGATGTGGAGTAGCATGCTGGCACAACCGCTGCTGTGTGTGTGCGCCAGTCACATGACAATGTCCTCAGTAGTGACACCAGTGGTAATTTTTTGGGGAATGTAAGTTGCCTTGGGGCCGTTTAGTCTGGTCAGACTTATTAGCCTTGGCCTGATAGCCCCCAAGATTATATGCAGGCTCGACCTGGCAGATGTTCCCGATTTCTTTGTTCCCCCTCGATTTTAATCTCCCTCTTAAGGGGATTAGTTCAAAATATTCACAGATGTGTGGAAAATCACTCTTCTCTGCCTTTACAGTGGAGGTGCTGGTTTGGAGAAGTGAAACCAAAGATTGACGTGGGTGCTTGTCAGTGTGTGTGTGTGTGTAGGAACATGTCCGCCTGTCTGTAGGCCCATCCTTTGTTACAGGTGCTGTACTAGTACCCCTTTGTGACCTATATTTCTCACATAAGCCCTGGTTGAGCCTCAGATATACTAATATCAGGAAGTGCGTTTCATTACTGTCAGGCACATGAGACATCTAAGCCCCCGTGGTGTAGAGCCCCAAAAAGGGCCCGATCCCCATCGTTATCCTGACCAACAATTTCCCATCAGCCTATTCAAATGTGCACCCTAATGCCATCAAGACTTGACCATGTTTTTGGTGTCATCATTTCTTGCTGCTTGCCGGCCCAAACACGGCCGCCCTAACTCAGGTCTCCCCTAACACGGCAGCCCATAACTGAGCACCAGCCGAGCTGTTTGAGTGAGGCACGCCAGCCGGCGCTGCCTCCCCACGGGCACTTCCGTCCTTTCGGCCCACGTGACGGGCCATTAGCGCACCTGCCCAGGGGAGTGCAGGGCTGTTAAACAGCGTGCGGCACTTGCTTTACATGCAGGGCTGTTATTAGTGCCGCCTCTTAAAATTCCTGGGTGATGGAATGCAGGAGAAGGAAGAGGGCAAAACAAAACCCCCACCATCTTGTCTGGGACTGCTGCTAATTTGGTGCTTTGGGGCGGGGGGGGCAGGCTGGCTCTTTTAGATGCTGCTTTTGGGGGGTCCATCTCCTTTTATTCCTCGAAGATATAGTATGATCTTCCTTGACAGGTATCTTCCTGATTTATCACCCTAGATTTAGTTTGATCCTGTGACCGCTTACCTGAAACTTGTCTGCTTTGTATTTAACTTGGACTCTACTGTGGACACGTGGATATTAATTCTGGGCTGGTTGTAAGCAGTCTGCTGTAATTGGTTTAAAATTTTCCTCATGTTAGGGCCTATTTTTAAGTTTCAGGGAGCCAGACCGGATGATATACTACAGCTTTCTTCCTGTCTTGCAGTAATCTCAAATGATTAAAAGAAAAACCATAGACAGCTGTGGGAATGTAACTCAGTTTTCCAGAATATTTGGCTCCCATTATATAACAAATTATGTCAGGATGTGCAACCTACCACTTTTTAAAATATTTTAGCTTGTGACATGTCAGTGTGGCAAGGTTTTTTTTTTCTTTTTTTTTTTTTTTTTTCTTTTAAATCTCATTCATTCATTCATTCATTCATTCATTCATTTTTCTAATAGTTCCTAGGATTTTGTACGTCCTGCAGACTATGTGTATAATATACAAATGCCTGTAATATAATGTACTAATATATATTATTTAAATAGAGAAACTGCATATCCAAGGCATATCATCACCTAGGGGTTCCCAGCGGAGCGATTTGCATGTGCCCCAGTTTTACTGTGTAGTGCGAATTGTGTTACAATTAGAGGATGTTTCACTTTAAACTGGAAGCTCACTCCAGTCGTTTTCCTCTGCGCTGGGAGTCAGTACTCTCTGGCTGTCAGGAAAAGGGCCTTCTGGCTGGAGAATGCTGATTGATTAGCATATGTGTGATAACAGGTCGTTCGTGTGATGTACTATGTGCCATATACGCACGTTTGAACTTGTAAAATTTAACTTAAGAACCTTCCCCAAAGGGTACAGCAGCATACAGTCTTTGCTTTGGAACAGCGCCACCTACTGTTGAAAATGGGCTAATGCAGCTGCTTTAGTGTCTGTGACCGTGGTCTGAATTGGGAGACATTTTATAGCCTGCTTACCACAATCATCCTCCATTCTGTCTTTCAGCTATGCCTTAGCAGATGAAGCTTACCGATCCCTGAGGGACCAGGATAAAGACCAATGCATCCTCATCACTGGGGAGAGTGGTGCTGGGAAAACTGGTAAGTATTGCTGCTTTTTGCATGGTTCAGTATTCTGGTTTGGCTTGTGATGGGAAAATGGTCATGTGTACACTGCTGCAGTCTGTATGGCCACACAGGGCAAAGGGTCAAAGCTTTTTTCCTGTTCTCTGTGAGACCCTGAAAAGCTGTGTGCCTGCCGTGTTGGTTACAGATCTGGTTTCTTCCACTGTGCTCAGCGAAAACTCAGGCCCAGAAGAACCGGTTTTGATATGCCTTGATGAAGTGTCTGTGTTTCCATAAATAAAGCGTGTGCTGACCTGCATGTTGAAATGCCCTTATGATAAGCACAAACTGGAGCCAATGTCTGTATCCGTTGTCTGGCTTAAACATTAAGGAATTGATCTTTATCACTGACTTCTTGGTGCCCTGGATAAGAATAGCCATTCACACACACTGCAAGTGATGACCAGATGTCAGAGGAAAGAGGGATGGGATCTGATTGGCTGAATCGACCTTTTTCCCCTTATGGCCCCCTTTCTGGAATGTTTCGATCACGTTTCTCTTGTGTATCTAGACACGGCTCAAATGCTGGCCCAGAGTATGGTGTAATTGTGCATTTTCCTATAATACAAGCCTGCAGGGGTGACTTCGTATGGCCTTTTTGGGATTTTGAAGCCTGGTGGGTTTTTTTTTTTTTAAATGATTGGTGTTGATCTTCATTTTCGGGGTGGGTTTCCACATTACGTTTGCAATAGGACCACAGCTGCATTAAGACTTGGACGGAATCAGAAGCCAGAGGACTTGCACAGATTAGCACGTATTGCTGACCCAAATGCAACCACACAGTGTGCTTGGAAGCGTAAGATCAGAAACCTGTTATGTTAGTGCTGGCTGTGCAAAAGGTCCTACAAGGTTGTTAGGTAGAATGCGAGGAGCCTCTGTGTGTCTGCGAAGTGTCATCCATATTCTCTATAGACCCCACAGCTTTCTGGCATCAAGATTCATGCAGGCTGAAGTTCATTCTTGCCATTAACCAGCGAAGATCAATAAAATCTTATGTTTTTGTTTACGTGCTTTACAATCAGCTGTCTATTACTCATGCTCATCTGCAGTGGAGCAAAGCACGTAATCGTGGAAAGCTCAGACTTTTTGAGGTTTCCACAGGGAGGCAACTGTTGTGCTATTTAGAATAGATTTAAACCTGATTAGCTTTAAAATATACAAATGTGTTTAGGTGCGGAGCTGTCTGGTCGTTGGATCAGGAATACGCTTTGGTCTTTGTCTGCTCAGAAAACTGTAGGTTCCTCAAAGTGATTGTTAGATGGAGCTTGACTGGGTGATTGTCAGTCCAGATCTGCTGTTTTGTCACTTGACTTTGGGCTGGATGCACACCAGTCAATCACATTTGTTGCCATACCCTGTATTTACATTTATTACTTAAACTGAGCCTATTGAATGAGTGCTTACCCACTTGATTTCACAGCACTGGTACCACTTTAAGGGAGCCATTACCCTAACCCATATCCAAGAGATCACACTGGTGTTTATCGAAACAAGTCTGAGGTGTGTCCTTGGCAGAACGTGTCATCTGGAGCAGATTAATATATAAAATAGCTTTTTATGCTGGTCTTTGTAAACTGCTGTTTTGCAACACTGGTATCCTACTAGGAACCGTTTTTTGTTTTTGCTGCAGATGTCTGTTAATCTTAGTTTGCCTATTTACATTAAAAATTAAGTACTCATTTGTCACACACCCACACCGAATGGGAGAACAGATGTGGAGGGAAGCTGAGTTAGGATTTGAATAATCTCTTAATTTTGTGCCAGCAAATCTTAGTCTCCCTTAACATTTTGGTGTTATTTGGTAATAAAATCGCATTTCTGCTATCGGGTCTCTAGTCATACATGTAAGATGCTATTTTAAAGTGCATTTGGTGACGTGAAATGTAGCCAGAAATGATGCAATGTTGCAAGACTCCAAATCACACCTTTATCAGCACGCTAACATGCAATATAATATCCTCTACCTTGGATATGTATTTTTCCAGCAAGGCATTACAGTGAAGTCCTGAATGGTGCACGCGTGGATTTTACTCCGTATCCCCTGATCTATTGGTTTAAGCCGCTGTTTGGTCCAGGTTGGCAGAGATGAATTGGTGTTTTAGGTCCTGATTTCTGCTGTTGTGCACTGCAGAGGCCAGCAAGCTGGTGATGTCATACGTGGCGGCAGTGTGTGGTAAAGGTCAAGAGGTCAACAAGGTGAAAGAGCAGCTCCTGCAGTCCAACCCTGTACTGGAGGGTGAGTTCCATGTTCCATTTCATTCAGTCACATCCATCCCCGCCGTCTAGTACTGGTCCCTGTGTCAAGCCAACCTGCTCATGAATGCTGTGGTTAATTAAGGATTATGATGGTGAGGGTGGTGAGTTCATTGGCTCCTTTAGCTGATGGAGTGCAGGTTTGGTGTTACAATAGTCTTTGTGATGTCGTTTTTTGCATGTTTTCTTTAATTTGCTTTTCCTACCTTTTCTATGTCTTCCAAAAAAAATGAAAATTCTAAAAACAACAAAAAAAGATTAAAAATAGCCCTGGTTTTAAAAAATGACTTAATCTTTTACAGATTGATTAGATATTCATCACTGACTGTCCTTGGAGTGCGTCTGAAAATTTCTGCTGGATTTACTTGTGAGCTGATAAATTTTGTGGAAAGGCATGAGGGTTTATTTTTGAGGTATAATTTTAGCTGAAATGTAGCGACGATTTATTTGCCATTTGCTCAAAAACAAATACAGGCACGTTGGAATCCTTCAGTGTTTTATATATTCCTTCTGAGAGACATACACACAAATTTGCAGGTGAGACCAAAGCTTGGGGTCTGAACACAGGGTCAGCCATTTATCAGGCGTCAGTGGAGCGGGAGATCGACAGGCGGATCGGTGCGGCGTCCGCAGTGATGCGGGCGCTGCATCGGTCCGTCATGGTGAAGAAAGAGCTGAGCCAAAAGGCAAAGCTCTCGATTTACCAGT
>JAAGVU020000035.1:18729604-18750415 GCA_011763525.2 Mormyrus iriodes | reverse complement strand
GGTAACCATCATGCCCAAGGATATCCAGCTGGCGCGTCGTATTCGCGGGGAACGTGCTTAAGGTCTAGACGCAAGCGATCCGCTTGGAAAAACACCCAAAGGCTCTTTTCAGAGCCGCCTCCATTATCTAAGAAGAGCTGGTCTATGGGTCCTATGGTTTTGCCTTATGTGCGCTTTTCGTTTCAGTCTGCAAATCCGATGTACTGAAGTCGTCTCACTCCTGTTAAAACGTCCACGTTTCAAAGTTTATTTAGTACTTGTTCCTTGGCTTGTGTAAAGTCTTAAACACCAGCATCCAAAGAAACAATGCTTGTTTATAATGCTACTTACGCTGATTTACACTACGTCAGACGCTCATCAATGGAGACATGAACATGCTGAAATGTATCTATAGGCATGTTCAACGTGTGTGTTCTCATTCTCACCCCCCCTTCCCTACGTTTTGCGTGTTCTGGTGAAGCCGTAACTTTACATGTGTGCCTGCAAATCGTGTGAATGATTATAGACTTTAATGTTTCATATGTACAGACACGTGGAGCGGTAAGGAGCATGCGCTGATTACAGCACGTTGCTGCACCCACCACATGGATGAGAACTTGAGTGCATCCTCAGCACCACACAAGTCCGAATACACTAGTGTGTTTTTCCGGTGGCTGGAGTACCAATATATAATGAACCCTGTTATCATTAAATGACATTTGCGCGTGTGAATACTTGTTAGCTGAAGACTCTTACTCCGTATGTCCACTAGATGGCAGAAGTTGATTCTTGAAGTTCTGAATCCCGAAAAAATGTAACAAACTTGCTGCGGTCAACTAATGGTTGTTTGGGTGGGTTTTCTTTGCACTGCTGCATTATCAACTGAAATTCTCTCACTTTTAGCTCCTGTTGTATGCTTCCAATTTGGTTCCATATTAAAGATTAGGTGGCTGAGAGACTGTAGAAACATCGGATGCCTTTTAAATTCAAGCGTTGGCTATGAAGCACAGCTAATCAGGCATTGAACTGTGTAATTGCCAAGAGTTCTTTATACATGCGTGTGCATCGAAATAGGTTCGTTGTATTATGAAAAATTGAGGATACATGCAACAATTTACCAATTATTACAAATGTCCATCTCATTAAAATCAGGGTGGTATACCTGCGACTGCCTGGTGACTGGCAGAACCTGGCCGGCCGATACAGGTGAGGCGCTCGGTGTATGTCCAGTGGCTCCTAACGGGGTGACTAATGAGCGTTTAATGCTTTTTATAACTTGCACAAATCTTAAAAGGCTGTTCGGAAATTACCTTCCTTTTCATGGACGGTTTAATTTATTACGCATACATAGACTTTGACGTCCGCAGTCTTCTATTACGTTTATTGCCAGTTATACATTCCATTTGTAAACGTTTATCGAGGTGTATATATTGCACAATTTCAAATGATCTGGCATAAATTAGCTGCAATGGCACCACTGTTTTCGCCACAATTCAAGTAAAATTACGTGTTGAAATTGTGTAGACAGATTTTAACGCGTTTCTTTAATTTTAGTATGCGTCACTTGACGTCTGTTTTCCCGTGATGTAAGATTTTTCGGATATATATTTGCGAACTCTGGACCCTCCCACAACGAAAGCCGCCCACGGCGGGTTCCTCAGACCTGGATCCAGCTGCTCCGTCACTCCGCTCCTATTCGGTTGGAGGTGCGGTGTGGACTGAAGCTCTCCCGGACGCGTACGGGCATTTGCGCGCACCGATAGTAAGGCTGATACGTTGGTTTTTTTTTGCGTGCACACACAACAGCTTTAAAGGGACAACCTGAAGAATTACTTAGAAGAGACTGGTACCAACATTTATGGAGCACAGAAATGAGCCTGACTTGCGGTCCCTCTGACATGACATGAAATGAAATTACAAACCGCGCACAAGGCTTTTAGATCTTTGCATATAACCTGAAGGACGAGTTACATATTTATATGTTTTAGGTACTCATAATGTACCTGTTGTGTACTATCCCGGGGCTGAGAAGGACATACACAATTATCTCGTCTTGATGCATCAATGGAAAGCAGACATTTGAGCACTAGACCCTATCCACATTAATTTGATTTTTTACGTTTTTTTTTAAAGAAACGTACGTAAAACGACCATGGCGTTGTGTGGCACATCGTTAACGTCGAGACATACATTTTTTAGTCTTGTAATAGGTAAGTACAGCTGAATAGTGTTTGTGTAACTTTTTAACCGCTGATTTAATTTAAATCCACTGAAGAAAATTTGTATATGCATCTGCTTTCGTTTGGTCTAGCCATATAATACTGAAATAATACTTTATATGAAAATATTTTGTAATACTTTGCCAATTTGTGGTTTAAGGCTACCGGATCATCATTTAGGCTGTTTAGATAGGATCGTTTAATTATATGGTGCGTAATAAAAGGCGCAATGTTTTCTGAAATTGTATGTCTTTCTTAACAGCAAAAATATTAATTTACTATTTCTACAACAGTATCACTGGTTGTACTATTTCCCATTGTTACTATATGAAAATGCTCTCTTTCATTTATGCACTTACTTATTGCAAAAATTGGTTAACCCATACGCATTTGAATTAGTTCAATAAGTATTTATATGGCACTGTTTTATACACAGGGTTAGTTTTATGCAGCACTTTAAGTGTAGTTTTACTGTCTAAGTGGGTTACGTAAAGCGCGAATTTTGTGACAGTCTGTTTTAGGCAGGTTTTCGTGCAAGAAATGTTTTGCTTTGGTAAATGCTAAAAATAAACTTTAAAATTTGACAGTTTAGGAGTACTCAATCTTTTGCAATCGTTCCCGAAACACATCGTATATGTGTAATGTCCTGTAGTTATAGAGAGGCTACAGCTTGGACCCATCTGTTCCATGAATTTCTCCATTAGCCTGATTCTTCTTTACATTACCGGAATGTTCTGATGTTGCAGTTCAGGTGATTGAATAGTCTTATTAGCTTCTTGCTTTGTTAGAAGACGCTGTGTAGCTCCTGCTCTGTCCTGCTTACACCTGTACCCGGGCATTCACTGGGAGCTCAGCATAGCTGTACTTATGCCTAGTTGACTCCATACTGTATGTGTGTAACAGGCTATTTGTCTCACTTGTACATTGCTTTTGACGCAAGCGTGTGCTAAATGTGAATGGAAATGTTTCTTTTCTACACCCTTCAGTGAAACAGCACGTTGACAGCTGTTTTGTATGCCTCATCTTACTTTAAATTATTTCCAAAGTTGAAACTGTTGCTTTCGCCTCCCGTTCGTCGATTCAAGTGTGTATCAACATGCTCAACATGTTAATTCATATACAGAGGGTGGCGTCTAAACACGGTTTCCACAAAGCCTCTAAATTTACCCCAACACCATTTCCCTCCGTGTTTTTATATATATATATATATATATATATATAATGTGACGTACCTCTGTAAAATAATTACTTCGAGTGCCCACAACAACACAGCGTGCATTACGTCACTCGTGTTTTAACGCAAATGAAATTTTGTGTAAAATACATGACACCAGAACAGATTGCACTCATCTGAAACTTGTTTTCGTTGGATCTGGTATTTACATGCGATTTTTGGTCCTCGATTCCCTGCTGTTAAAAACTTAGGGCCGATTAAGTAGCTGTAAGTAAGTAACTGTTCTATTGCTGTTTCTGTGCTTACTTACTGGTGGTTTCTTCTAATTTTGAGGTAGCATAACTGGATTGAGGGGGAAAAAATAATCGATGTTTATGCATTTTAGCAATCTAACAATAGTTAGTAACGCGCATGCTTAGTTTCTAACCATTGCAGGGTTTATCATACAGTCTACATGTTTATTCATTATGTATGTGTGTATGTATGTATGTGTGTGTGTGTGTGTGTGTGTGTGTGTGTGTATATATATATATATATACACACACACACACACACACATTGCTCCTTTGGATGCTTACTTTTTGGAACCTTACTTTTTTAATATCCAGAAATTATGGGAAAGTACGAAGCAGTACGTTTATAATAAAAACACTATCTAAAATATCCCAAATCTAGTGCTGTTTTCCACTGCACCATTTATGGCCTTTGCCTGCTGTCCAAACCTTATTTAAAACGAATCAGCGCTAATTAACAACAGATTAGAAGACGTTTTCCAAAAGCAATATGGGCTGATGGAGTGCAGCACATGTGGAAATCTCTTAGTGAAGTCACCTCTGATTGAAACTGGTTTCAGTCAGGTTCACTTGAATGATAACTGTCAGCTCATCCTCCAGGTTTTCATTGTTACATGATCTTTCTCCTACATGTACAAGCCGTGAAAGCTAATTCACCTGTGTGAATGTGTATGTAGGCATCCACTGGTTTCCATTCTTCCTGAGGTAATTCCCCTATCCTCACCATAAATGCATCAGTGTTTATTGAAAATTAACATGTGCATGGATGGTTTGAAAGGAGCAAGGGACAGTGTCCTGGTTTATTATAAATAATGTAATTGTGCATGTCTTGACATTGATAAAAGTGCTCTGACAGTGTAAGCTTGAGTGGCGATGTGAGGGATGTCGTCTCTGAGAAGTCTATCATGGGTTGCCCTCGGAAGTATTAGGTAGTGGGCTCATTACTGACGACCATGAATACCTTTTTTCTGAAGCAGACCACTGAAGTACGAGGAGTTTATACATAGAGTAAAAATTGATTTTCTACATCAAGAGAGTCCAGTGTAAATAATAGCAAACTGCACCATTTTACATATACAGTGACTTTTTCAAATTGTAACAAGCCTCCATCTGTAATGGAGTGTGACATTAGCTTGGCTATGGGATTGTCATGGACTTCCTTTCCCGAGTTGGTTTTTGCAGTCCATTAGTTCACAGAATGTACCCTTCAATAACATTTAGATTTTGTTAGCAAAGCTTAGATGCTTTAGCTTGTAGCATCGTCCACACTACGAACTACCCACTGGTCGATTATGGAAATCATGTTGTGGAAAAGTGCTGACATAACTGTTCCTCTGTGACTCCGTTCTGCAGTTACGATGTGGTTTTCCTAATATTGTAGGGATGTGATTGTTTAGCAATCGATAATTCAGAGCTGGGCAGGCAACAACCTGCTGGTGCTGCAGGGTTGTGATCTGGGCACAATGTTCTTTATAGCATGTTTGTTTTCCTTGTGGGGTCTGTGGCCAATATTTTATCAATAAGAAGCAGACGTGGTAAAACAAAAGCGTAATTACACACAGATTGGGAACCTGAAAAAAAATTGCTGTGGATATTAATGCATGGCCATGTCAACAATGAAAATGAAAATGTACAATGAGGTTTAATGAGTATTTGCATTTGTCATGTTTTTTTAAGAAGGCCTTGGAGGGGCTCTCAAAATACATTCCACACCCAATGTAAGGAGGGTTGCACAAAGAACTCAGATATGAAGTCGCTCACGGTAACACTGACGCAACATAAATTTGCACGTATTTCAATTAAAGGGATATTGATATAGTTTTTCCTGGACTACTGGCAATTAGTTAAAGTTGAGAGCCATGTAACAGCAAGCAGGCGGATGTTGGAGTAATTTAATCTGAGAGCTCACCTCTCAAGGTTGACAAAGTAGACTCCTGCATTGCTGGCTTGCGTCGCAGGGCCACTTTTCATTCCAGGGAAGCAAAGTGGGTTTCCACATACTGTGCTCATGGAGTTTGCTCCAGTGCGTGTATGTGTGCATGGAGATGGTCACTCCTGCAAGTACATTCACATTTTGATTAGTGATAAATAGCAGGATGAGTCCCTTAAGACTTATGATTATGGGCACCAGACCAATGATATTCATAGTGTTACTGCATCTAAGGTGTGTAGTTATTTAATAATCCGCAGCTGGCAGTGATGAACATTGTTGCTTCATTTCTCCATAATCTGGGATAGATGGCTTTGTGGGTGTGTTCATATTCTTGATAAAGTTGTTACTCTGGTCCACAAATATGAAGGATGGAAAATTTGAATCACAGTCCTATATGCATTCACTGGAGAGATGTAATATGAAGCAAGACTTCGATAAAGACATTCCGTCGGCGACATGATCATGGTCTTCATTGTCCCTGCTCACCAGTTTCCTGGTCATGAAGAGTTCCCTCAAACCCCTCTTTATTTACTCCGGTTGTACAAGAGCAGAATGTGAGAATAGTTGGTGATATGAACATTTCATATGGTAGTTTGGAGAATGCCAAGAGTAACAACTGATTAATCTCTCTTGTGGAATTCCGTGGAAGAAATTTGCTAGTACACAGAGGCTACTGGTAAAGGTTAATCAGGTGCCTGCCTGTGTTTTATAGGACTCAGTCCCAAAGACTGATATTCTTATTTGTGTTATAAGTGTATTTGTGTTGTTATTTGTGTGTATAAGTGTTTTCAAAATGTCAACAAATTAGTGTTGGATAATGAAAGAAGCACAAAATAACATGGGAAGTTTTCATTTCCTGAAGCTAAAAGCTTAATGTTCTGTCTGGTTGTGTTTAAAATGCAGACTGTTTCCTTATCTTATACAGTGGATTAAAGTGTGCACATTGTCTTGGTATCAGCTCAGTCAGATGTCCAGACAGGCTTGATTTTGCCAGGGCTTGACAAAAAAAATCTGTGCGGCTGATGTTGCAATTTCAATTTGGTGCCCAAAGTTCCAGTACCTGAAACAGAAAATTTCAACTCCCAAAGCTTGTTTGTAAACAAGTAAGTGCAAAAATGCATACTAAGATTCATACCACAAAAACATTGCCTGCACTTGATTGTGTTACTTGCAAATCTTGATTTTGAGGGGAGATTACCTACCCCAGGACCTATCTGGACTGTCAGGGTATGTAAACGCAAATGTAATGATATGGGCTTTTGATGTTTGAAGTCTAGTTTATGATGTGAAGGTTGTGCCCTGCAATGACACCCCTTCAAACTGTGTCCTAAATCTTTGAAGACTTTAAACCTCTTTATTTCTTGCCTTGCTATCTTTGACGCTATAGCAGGTAGATTAGTGGTATAGTCCTATATAATACAAAATTTGAATATGTACGTTTAGTACCATTTTGTCATTGTATTAGACTGGCATGCTGTCCAAGGTGTCCCCTGTGTCATGCCCTGTGTTTCATGGGATGATCCAGGATTAATGTGACCGTAAAGTGGATGAGCGTTTATGGAAGAGTAATGGAATTAGTTACTTTTAAACATGGCTGCTTGGATATTTTAAAATGGGGAAAATACTGAATGCAAAACAGTGTCCAAGAACACTGAGTGATTTATTGTTAGTGAAGCACAATTCAATGAAATTTAATATTATAGTGATGGACTGTGGCACCACAGAGGTTATTTGTTTTATGAGCAGAGAGTTATGAACTATGACTGTTGAATGTTGAAGACGTATGCCTGTGTTTGCATGTCAGTGTGTGGGCGGTAGAGACTGAGTCACAGAGGAAGAGATCTGGAGAGTGAGAGATTTCTTTGATGCCACAGCTAGAGAAGTTATGATGGCATTATCTTTACAGATGGATGTTTGGGATTAACGATGCGACAGATTTTTCATTCTGCCGGAAAGTTATCAAATCATTAAAATGAAATGCAAGTCCCCATCTTTATTTCATTATTTTCTTTGCAATGCCCATCTGCTACAAATTAAGTACAACTGCAGTTTGGGGGTGTCTAGCTATTCATTTCACGATGCCACCCGCCCCAAGCTAGGCATTCCCATTCATACTCACACCTCAAACCACATTCTAGTGCAGCTTCTAGGATATAGCTTACTGTATTCCTCCTGTTTCAGGGTAACTTAAATAGGTTTCTCGAAATGTGAGCCTGCTCGTCACTGTGGTGTCAAATACAGAATATGTTTGAAGGAAGGGAGCACTGTGTGTAGTGTAACATTCAGATTTAAATGGCTTAGATGCAGCCTTGTGGATGACTAATAGTTTACAAGCTCGATGTAGCTCCATGCATGGACTGCCATGACACCTTTGGAATTGAGTTGCTATTACTATTTTCATTGCCTTTCATGGAAACTAGTCATTTTATTTATTTAAACCATGTATTTGCGCACAAAATTCAACACATCTCCTCATACACTTTCGTAGTTTCAACATTTGATATGTTGTCTTCGTTCTGTTTGTAAGTAAATATAAGTTCACACTATTTGTAAATTGCATTCCGTTTTTATTTACATTTTATACAGCGTCCCAACTTTTTGGAAATGGGGTTGTGATTATGGCAATGGCAAGTCCTTCAAAAGTAATCACTTTAATCAGGCTCTACAAGCCTCTATCCTGTGTAATGTGGAAAAAAACAGGAATTGTATCTAAATTGTAACATTCCACTGTTAAGTCATCTGTTACACCATATTGTAGGAAGACTGTGACCACAGGGTATTTGCAGTAGTGCTTTATCCCTCCCTCTGTGCCCCTGTAATCTCGGTCTCCGTAGTTATTCGCTGAGGGATTTGAGTGTGAAGGTAAACGAGACGGCACGCTTCAGCGATACCAAGAGCCACATGTTCTCTGGCATCAGTTGCACTGTAGGCAGGAATAAGCTTACAGAATAGACATCTTTTAATTAGCTGGTGTGTTTTATTTGATTGGGACACTACTGACAAAGGTAACATTGTAACATTTTCTTAGCTGTAACACAAGTGTTATATGAATTTTTCACCTGAGTAACTAGGTTTAGTACCTTTGACCAAAGGTGCAGCTGCAGGACTTGAATCTAGAACCCCCTGGTTCTAAGTAGGTTTCCCGTTCCCAACACTGTGCAGATGCAGTGATATTTTTTTTAGATTTCACTATTGCATTTGGCTAGGGAATTCTTGGACTGAAGCTAACATGCAGGATGATTATACCGCACTGCTGAGAAGGCCTGGAACCTTAGAAATGAAGTAAAAATATTTACAAAGCACCTGGATTTATCTATTTGTTGGATGGATATACACAGATGGGATATAAACACGGATGGGATATAAACACAGATGGATTTGTATGTCTTTGTAAATATAACACTATAAAACATAGATTTTGTAAATTGGTTTAGTTACCTGGATGTCAGTGATTATATGTTGCTTTATGTAGTAATTATTATACACACTACTACAACAAAGAATGGTGAAGTACAATGTGTTATTTTAATGTGTATCTGTTTGATGTATAACCCTTTTGTTGTTTTGCATTGTTTTTTCCAGTTCACAATGTGTTAATGTTCCCTTTTCCAGTGTTCTTTTGTGAGTTCAAATTTGTTGAAACAACTTCTTCTTTGTATGGTCAATTTATTTTTATAAAGCACCACTCAAAACATTGTTACTGCTTATCATATGAGGCATGAACCTGAATTGACTGGCAAAAGCTATTACCGGTTTTTGCATGACTGCACAGTTGGCAGGTACAAGATATGAGTAGTCGTTGTCAAAAGCCCAGGTTCATGATTTATCCCATCTGCATGCAGATTTCAGATGCTGACATACTCACAGAGAGGAACCAAACTCCTCATACTTTGTTTGTAAATGATGCAAACTCTCTTCCTTAACAAGTATGAACTGCTGTCATGTCTTGCATCAACAGGAGTGCAGAAGGTTTGCCATCTGCCTTCATTTTACCCTGCTTCTTGAAGATAAAACTTTCTGCTATACTGGAAATTTAAGCTTTTCCTTTTCCATAATTAATGTGTTCATTCATTTCTTTCCATAACTTGCAGCCTGGAATTGGGGAGGGGAACTCACCAAGGAATCCTATTGCATTACATATTCAACATTCATAAGGAGAATAAAAAACTGTGGAGATGCCTTCTCCTGATTTTGTTATGCTTTCCCATGAATCGTTGTCAAGAGAATGTCTTCATCTTTCCCACTATGTGGGAGAAGTTGGGCTGAATCTGTTGTCATACATGAGCTGGATGCAGTGATAATCTCTCCACAAATCTTGATTATTTCAACAGGCCATGCACTAATTTTTTTTAGTGAGGTCTGTCAACATCAGCAACAATGACCCAGATGGAGAAACTTGGTGCAGCCCCAGAGACACTGTCTATCGGCCATTTCAAAGCCTCCTTAACATTAGAGACTAAACTCTCTAAACAAAAGTACTAGAGTTTCTTGGAAAGAAGTGATTTGTTGTATTTAAAATTTCACTTAGAAAATATTTTTTTTCCCAGTTTATATTAAATAAATAAAAAACAGCTGAGAAACAATATGTGACATGCATGATGCTGTATCACTGGGCTATGATAAAATAAAACACAATACAGTTCCAGTTATGGTATGTGAGATATCTGAGAAATCAACATTTCCTATAATGGGCTAAATGTGAATGTTGCTCTAAAACTGGTTTCTAGCAGGTTTTCATTGCATTATGGTTTCTAGACCAGCATAAAAATTTGTGTTCGTTCCTTTATTGCTGCACACAATTAACTTGGGTTCCATGTAAACTTGGTAATAACTTTAACTTTTGGCTAAACTTTTACTCCGCGTTCCTGAAAATTCCATGTAATTCACTGTAAAGGTTGTGCTGCTGGTGATGATGATGATTAGCTTGACACCTTAGCATATCATCTTGACAAATATGGCCTCTGTTGTCTACATTGTCTTATGCACATTGCCATGCTTACATTCTTCACTTTTAGTATTTCATTGAAACTGTCTGTATCGTCCCTCCAGCACTCTCCTTGGCCTACCACATTGTCTCTGTGGCAGCTTGCAGTCCTGACTACCAGTATGCCATTGAGGAGATCTGCCTAGCCAAGTTCAAACTGGACATGGAAGCCCTGGACCGCCGTCACTGGTGCAACTGGGATGACACTGTGGAGTAAGTGTGGCTACGTGCTGTAACTGTCAGGCTGCCGACTGCTTATGTTTCGTTATGTCCGGGTCAGTAACCATTATGTAAAATGGCCTGGTCTTGAATATAGGGTGACACTGAGCACACTCAACAGCAGCAGCTAACTAGTAAAATACAATGAAAGAGGGAGGGAAAGTTTATTGGAAATAAGTGCCTCTACTTAGGATTTTTCTTGAGTTAATAGTTCAGGCACAAGGCAATTCATCTAGGAGGACTCAAGTTGTAAATGTTATGGTGACGTTAGCATGGAAGTCAGAGGGAAAGTCATCATCAATCAGAGGCCACTGGATGACGTTCTTCCACTCTAATGTCCATTCATTGATTGGAGATGCAAGGCAAAACTCCGTCAGTTGGCCGGAAATGTCACACTAAGGTATGAGCTTGCAGTTTTATTGAGGGTCTTGCATGATTTCTGTTTAGTTTTCTGTATTTACTCCCACAGTCAACAAACATGCAGAGTAGGATCATCTGTGTCTGTAAATATCCATCGTGTGTGGCTTGTGGTAAATTATCATCCCATCCACAATATCCCTTCATACATCTTGTGTGCCTTTATGTATGCTTTTTTGCAATGGTTCAAATCTGAAATACTATGGTATTATACCACATTTCTGTCCTCTTTATGAATTTATGAAATGTGTATTTCATAATGAATAATGTAATTTATGTTTCTAATCTTTTAGCCTTCAGCTTATTTTAAGCTATTAAATATGCAGAAATTGGAGCAAGACTAGTCCACCGGCAAACTTAACGCATGGGCCTCCTTGTCCCAGTCACGCGATAGAAAGTACAGTCTGTGTTTTCAGAATTTTGCAGAACGTGTCTTCCGTTTCACAGTACAAGTGATGGTGTAAGCAGTCATTCAGCTGTTCTCCCTGTAGATAAGCTATTTTTGGATGCCTGAGATGATTTCTATGAGTTTCTGTCAGTCTCAGAACAGCTTTAAATGTGCCATATGTAATCATGCACATGGGCTGTGGGATTCTAACGTCAGTCTCCAATTTGGGGATGTTCCAGCCAAACGTGACATTACTGTCACGTACAGATAGTTGACTTTGCTGCTGACCAAGATCGGGGGGGGGGGATCGGTGACATTTTCAGTTGCTTTGTTACATTATTCAGTCAGTTAGTCAGCACCCTTATCCACAGCCACTCACAATAGCTGACAGCTGTCCACTTTAGCTCATTCATACTCATGCTGCAGGACCTCTTTCATCCCCTGGGACCTCGGTTTCTATTTTCTGGCACCATTATCTGTTCCCTAGCTGTCAAACGAAGCAAACGATTTCCTTGTGCTGTAAAATCAGAGTGATTAATTTTAGGCCTTGCCGACGCTCCCAGAACAGTAGAGCTTACGAAGCAAAATCGCATTATGCTTTTAATCTTGCGAGTTACACCCTAACTAGAGAAGGTAGAGCATAGATCTTTGAGGGATGCAGAACACCCCAAACAGGATTGCTACTTGCACTAGAACATCCAAAGCAGTCAAAAGATAAAGGCTCACAGTAAAGTCCCTTCTCTGTCCACCCCTGGTGACACCCCCAAATAATCCTGAGGGTCAGTACTGCTGCATATCTGTCTCACTAGGCTTTATGCAGCTGGGGTTCAGCTTCCCATGGTAAGAAGACACCATGACTTTCAGAGAAGGTCTCACCCTTAAGAGAGCATTATCTTTATGTTTGCTTTAACCTGAGCCCTAGTCCTGGTCATGGAGATCTGTTATGTATGCTTGTTTATTTTATGAAGCTTTTGTTAGAACATAAACTCCAGTATTAATTAATTTGCATTAACTGAACTCATAATTCCGTCTGTTGCATTAATTCAATTAAGTTGAATTGAACACATTTTAGGTCTCTCTGTTTCATTTTTATTCATTGTATTAGTGGAGGAGTACCAGTAACAGAAGAAATAAATCACTTTAATTGTATATTTGTGCTTATTACTTAATGAGTAATTGGTTAATTCTAACAGCATACAAAACTGTGAGAACTTTTGCTTTATTGGATCATTTATTAAGCATTACAGTTAGTATAGATCAGTCAAGGCTTTTAGTGACTTTTTTTGCTTACAAAGGCTAAACTTATAGTTTTCCTTTGTGTGTGTTGAGCCCAATCGAAGCTCATTAAGAGCTTAGCTGGAACAAATGCAAGTGTTTGCAATTGGCCATCAGACCCGAACTCCAAAGGCCTGGAACAGATGCCTGTGAGTAACACTTGCTTCTCCTGGAAACTGATAAACTGCGTGCCGCGTGTCTGGAGTGCTGAGAATGGTGTTTGACTCTGTTATTTTTAAGTGCTTTGGAGCCGCTGTTGCTCCCCGAAGCAGAAACTCATCCAGCTGTCCAGTCTTCCGTGATGGCGACTTAACGCACCCTACCCAGGAAGTCCTTCCACAGCCCCAAACACGGATCCTGTGCTCGTGTGTACAAGTGCCTGTGCTCGGACGGCACGCACCCAGCCGTGAAAGCACTTGCTAAAATATTCATGCCCCAGTCCTAAACCTTATTCCATGAGGTCATTCTGACGCCTTTCAATAATGTATGGTCCTGCAGCAGGACAGTAATCCCACAGGGCAAGCTGTCCTGACTGAAAGGCTCTCACTGCAGGGCTGTGTGGACCCAGGCTATCCTTCTTCCTGTCATTCCCAGATCCATTCCCCATGTTTCACTCGAGGGCTGGGCCAGGAAGCTTTAATTAATGAATAATGGGGCTGTGCTAAATCACTGCACTAATTGGGTTCACAGCACATGTAGCGATGAGTGATATAACATTTGCGGGTCCTATGCATACTGATGGTGCCACTTTAGCCCAGGTAGCCCTCTGGTGCTGGCCATGACTTTATTTCATTTGTGGACAGATCTAGATCTATAGATCTATAGACCTATATCTATATCTATAGATAGTCTGTGAAACAAAACTTTGCTCATCAAATCATAAGATAACAATAAACCCATTTATTAACATTTCAGCCGATGAAGATACCTGGGATTTGACTGAACAGACAGCCATCGCTCCGCCCTATATGCATTACACGTGAATCTGAACCCAGTTAATTTGAAAATGGCAGGATCAGTCATCCACAGTGAAAAATAAATGTCAGTAGTCAAGTAAACCCACTTAGTCCCATTACCATGGAAATCCATAAGCAACTGTTCATTAGTGGAAATGTACTAAACCTAATGTTGACTTTTGCCCAATAAGTCATAGTTATATTCTGGTATTAGTGACTTTTAATGACCAGGGCCAGCAGCAAACTATTGGTGTGACAAGTCATAGATGAAAGGTAGACATCTTTTTAAGGCTTGGATGGACTGAGTTCAATCCCTGTTAGACATATTGGTGTCCAAAGAACAAATCAGTCATTAAGCCCAACATCTTTTTGTATTCTAAATGAACACCTGTTATACATGTATGTATTTATGTATGTATTTATAATATAATGTGTGTGTATATATACATATGTATGTGTGTATGTATATATATGTAAGAGGATTAATGAGACCAGCTTAAAATAAAGAAAAATGAAACATTGACAGTTGGGGTGCACATTGTGAAGGATAACGTTTGCTGAGAGGATGATCCACATATGATGGTTCAGTTTCAGATAAAGCATATTAATTAGGCCAAAGCGTAAATTTTCTGAGGATTCTCATTCGGCAATCTATCCATCCAATCATAAAGTCATACAGAGCATGTCTTTACGTAAGCAAAAATCTTTAAAAGCTAGTGTGTTAAATGGTGCAGGTATTACAAACGCATCTGTTTTTGGTAGCATTTTGATACCACGACTATATGGAATAAAATGACTTTCTTTTCAGTTGGCTGGAATCACAGCCACAAGGAGCTGTTTTGATGATCGGTGTGCATTACTGCTCCTCATGGTTCCTCTGAACTGTAGACTTTTCTTCCAGCCAGTAACCACACTAACAGAATTTTTTGACTGATTTTTGTTTCCATTCAATTGGTAACCTCTCACTGACTTGATGCTTTACAAAGAGCCTTAATCATTCCAGAAAATGTATTGTAGAAGTAATTCTTTTACGTCTATGGCAACTGTCTTGGACTGCAGTAGCTTTGCCATAAGCCTGAGCCCACGGTCTTCCAGGTAGCAATGTCGTCACCAGGCAATTTCAACATGCAAGGATGTCCTTAAATGTCAAAGTCCATTTTCATGTGTGACTTAAACTCAAGTGAATATGTCTTGCACCATTTTTCCTCAGCACATTGCCCTAACTACAACTTGGTATAGGTAGAAACTATAGTTGTACTTGTGTCAGCAGAGGATCCCACGTATAATCTTTCAGATTTTAACATATTACTTACACAGCTTCCTATCTGGAATATCTTATCTAGAGAGAGTGGCCATTCGAAACAGTCATTTTCCAGTCTGCTTATTTTTTACCGAGCTGATCCAGGTCCTTCGAGAAACATTTTCTGCACATCATAAAATACTGTACCTGATTCTTTCATTTTTAGGTCATTTTAATTTTTATAGAGGTACATTTTCCCCTCACCCCTCAAAAGAAAGGTGGATGAGAATAACTTTCTAAAATCCCACAAGAGCATAATTTTTGTAGGATGGATTGGCAGAGTAATTCACAAGTGTTAGAGCGGTATCAGTTTTTCTATAATCATGTCTCTAATTGTATCTTTGTCGCAGGCTGGTGACATTCGGATGTAACCTTTATTACTGACACCCAGGAATGGTCACGTCCTTTTCACTTACTCTGGTCTCCCTGGAATTCGTGCTGGACTGAAGGTGCCACCATCTAATTATCTGAGAACTGCTGTGAAGATATCTTTATATTTAAAAATCCAATTATGGACGTGAAAACACTGCCGTTTTGGCTTGTTCAAATTTGAGCTGAAGCTAACCGTAATTCATCCTGTCAAGCAGCAACCAGACACACCAACACACCCATTTACATGTAATCTCCTTTGTAGTGTGCTCAGGTGTTAGTGTTACTGTGCGAACCCCTAATGGTCAGAGGTAGGGCTGTACATTCGCACAGCCCCTCAGACAGATTCGACACAATTATCCTGGTTCCCGGGTGTGTGACCACCAACAAAGGCTTGTCACGGAACATCGTTACCTGTACTCCGATTTAACCCGGCGGCCTCTGGTATGGCATGACTACTCTCAGGTGTGAAAAGCAAGTCACACAACAATTTAATATAGCCATGGGAAAACCTTTAAGTGATTTAATGGACGTGGCTTAAAAGGAGCACGGGGAGGTGTGCAGAAGCACAGATGAGAATGTTGTTGTTCGAGGGTTGAAGACCCCCCCAGCTGCCCATCTGGTTATTTTTAGCTGTGTCAAGCCCTGCTGTAATTCAGCCTGTAGAAATATGCTAAATGTGTCAGATAGCTTGTTTTAGACAAACATATTGACATCCGGGGGGCACATCAGCATGATCTCATAACTGAAGCTGTGTTGTTGATGCACTAAACAGTTTACCTATTGCACCTCTTGAATTGGAGTAGCGCTTTACAGTAAAAGGGCATGTTATAATAAACTGTCACCTATGTTTATATAATGTCCATTTAAATTGGTCGGCGTTGTATTCTGTGTTGTGAGGGTTTAAAACCTAAGGCGGTGAAATTACTGTTGTCACCAGTTGCAGACCATTGACAAAGAAAGGATGCTTGTATTTTTCTTCACTTGAGAACAGAGCTGGTGTAAACACTATGCTGTAATGATTAGGCTCAATTTGTTTTCATTCTTCCAGTTTATGCATGATCACACATTTTTGGCACATTTAAACTGACATCATGAGATTACTGTAGTACCAGTAGTAAAGGAACTGTATTACTAGACCGTCTCTGCATTAGTCATTGCATTGTCGTGCAAAATTACTTGGAAGACGGGATGTACCAGGCTACATTTCAGAATATTTCCTAAACCTAGACCCTTTCTTACATGAATGAATGGGGATGGATGAGATGTTCTGGGTTCACATATCAGGCCGTACAGCTAGACATTAATTTGCAGCTATTCCAGCAGTCGAGCAAAATCCCAAATCCGAGGAATGCAGATCACGTGCTTTCCTCTGTACAGCTGCCGGCCTCTCAGGGTACGAAAGGATTGTTAGGATCAACGGGCCAGACACAATCCAGCCAGCCAGTCCATGCCCCCCCCCGATAGCTGGCAAGTGATAGATGCAATGGGAAACAAAGTGAAAGCTATGGACACCTGCCGCCCCCCAATAAGAAGTCATTACACTTTTTTGAGCAGCATGGATTGGACCCATGGGTGTCAGCCCACCTACGTGAATCCCCCACCCCCCCATAGGCCTTTCACCATTTGCAACCCTCTGCTCTGGTTCATCCATCATCCTGACCTGTCCCCCCCCGCTCAATTTCAACAACTTGAAAAGAAGACGTGTTGCGTCCCAGTTCTTCAGTCAGAAGTGGTAGGAGGTTATGTGTGTCTGTGCGCCAAGGACAGCTGTCAACTGCTCTGTCAGCTGTGCTGATTAATTTCAGGGACAATACACTCGCTCTTTAGGATTTATGGTCATAGTATTAATAGAAGTGACATCTATCCACCCAGGCATCTTCCAACCGCTAATCCTGGACAGAAATGAAGGTAGAAAAAACATTAATCACAATTACTGTTAATTAAAATGGTACAACCTATGATTTTTAATCTAAAATAAGTGTGTGTGTTGTATTTATGAAGGGGGTGGGACAGATTGTCTTTTGGTCAACTTTGTCATGAGGTTAAAAACAGACCACACAAAGATCTTAAAAGAGAAGTCAAGAGTCTGTGTCCTGAACGCTTTTAGTCATCATCATTTGCACAGTGAAATGTCAGTTACAGATGCACAGAGCTCAGCATTTGCAGCCAAAGCTTTCACATTACAGCCCACATCACTAAATGGGATTTTGAACTTTACATTTAATGATAAAATGAAATCAACAGCAGAACATCAATATGAAACGAGAGTCATCACGCAAACGCTGACACTGAAAATGGCGCTGAGAGGACCCCACCCGTGATTTAATGCTACCTCATGATTGTGCTCTATCAGCTTGTGGAGCTGTTTCAACACCCCAGGACAGCCACCTTCTAGTACAGCAGAGGTTACCTGGGCCAGAGGCTTAGGACTGCAGCCTCCATAATCCTTCTCTGTCATGGGAGACAGGAGAACAGCACTCTAGCTAATGGAACAGCTACCCGCAAACAAATGGCACCCTGTTAGTTCTCCATTTTCTCACCACACTTGCATGTAAAGTCACATTTTGATTAATTGCAAGCCTTAAAGCCACACCGAGCTTTGTGCCCCAGCATTTATTGCGTGCTGCTCTGCTGTTCACCAGGTAGCCTGGGACTGAATGCATTTCAGGGCAGAATGGGAGTGGTTCATATTGATTTTGGCACATTTATAATGCGAATTCCCTTTCATTACTTCCCCTATAGTGACTACAGATTTGGGGGGGGGGTGGGGGTAGGTGATCTTCTCTCCCTGCTCGGTACAGACCAGCTGGCTGGAAGATGTTTTGGTGTTTGGCTATATAGAGGAAGTAGCTGGTGTTTTTGTCAAAAAGCCACTCGTTTTGTAGGCTGAGTAAGTAGCGGACACATTCCTCCTTGCTGGAATTTTTATCTCCGTTTCCCCTGAACCGTGTCTAATGGCACAACATGTACCATCACATATAAGAAATTTTTGTTTTAGCTGAACTACAAAACAAGCATCCTTTGGCTATGAACCCCATCCTTAACCACTGTTCTGCCCGTCGCCACCTATTCCATGGGTTGTCCATCTTGTTTCATTCTCCTCGGTCCTCATCATACGTTGGAGATTATCAGCATCTCCTTAAACAGCTGTGATGCATCCTCTCTGCAGGTCCTATGGGCAGCTGACGAACTGCACCTTCGTGATAGCCCTGAACATGGACTGCTTCTGGCCAAACCACCTGGTCAACGACTTCTTCATCCGCATCCATAAGCACTACTTCCAGAACTGTGCCCTGTCGGGCCGCCTGCTGCAGGACCCACCCAGCCGTATCCTGGGTCCCTTTATTGTGGTGCCCATTCTCATCACACTGCTCATGACTGCCCTAGTGGTGTGGAGGAGCAAACGCAGCGAGGGTATCATGTAATTGGGTTTTTACCCATAGGACCCTACGGGACATGCTGTGGTCAGCCGTGGGATGGAAGTGACACTCCAAATAATCAGCGATGGATGTTCCTAAAAATGACATATTTCACAGAAGACACAAAGCATGAACTGCAAAGAGGGCCCTGGTGGATTAATTAACGAAGCCCCAGAATCCCTCCAGATTTGGAATACTACACATACACGGCATGTATGCAGTCCTTTGTTGGACATTTGGAGGCTGGTCAAATCACATGACAGCCTACATGGGCATGGACGGCAGCCCAATGCAAACCACTACAGGTTTTCATGTCCATGGCGGGACAATAACACCAGAGTCACAGATTTTCCTCACTGCTTGCCTGGATTTCTGCAGGTATTGTTCTCTGTCAAAAAGAGCACATTTTATGTTCAAACATTCTGTTCACTGTGCAAGATGCATCACAAATACAGTAAGAATTGCGCCATCCTATCAAAATTCGTAACACAAGCATAGTAATTAATGTAAATGAGATCTTTCAGGGTTGCCTTTGGTTTTAATAAATGTGACCAGTCGATAGCTGATCCTCCTCTGAAGCAAAGCTGCCCTGCAATACACCCATTTTATTCTGTGCAAGACAAAATAATGACATCACACAAAAATGTCCCACGAATTTTGGTAGGATACTGTATATGTACATAAAACCAGTATCTCTTAACTTAGAAGTTTCTTCATAGATGTATCTGTCAGGTTTGTGAAGACATGTATAGATGGCAGAAATCTTTGTTTGAACCCCAGAGATCTGACTAAAATGTAAGAACAAGGAATTCAGAAAAAAATTCCTCAGTGGTAAAATCTTTTGCAGCTGACCACACACGTGACAACCTAACTTCCCGGTTCTGTGTCCAGTCATACAAGTTTGAAGGATGTCATCCCATAATAGACCATTTGTAAGGAGCATCAAAGTTCTCCAAAGGCACTGGGCTTACTGGGTGGTTCTGTATACTGCTGGATAAGCTGCTTTCATCTCTGTGATGGGGTCACTAGGCCTTTATGTGAAAGCATCTTGCCCTGGACAGCTGAGGAACACACCAGGGAGCAGAGAAGAATGAAGACCAAGGAAACAAAAGGCACAATTCACAGGACATCTGCCAGCATGTACTTAACTCCACACCATCTGATGTGCTGTTTGATTCACCTCATCTTTGACGATACAAAGTAACGTAGCCTGGTTCAATGGGGACTTAAAGTAACCAAATGGGGTTTACCCAGTCTGTGACTAACAAGACAATCACTGTTAGTCCCAGCAGTCACTGTCCATGGATAGCATAAATGGTGTTTTATAATAACTTTCTCAATAATTCTTCTGTATTTATTAATGTTATTGAACGCATTGATCTATTAATAAAGCCTGTTTATGATAGCAGATTTCAGGATCTATTTTGTAATGTTTATAAACCATCAGTAAACGGCTTACAAATATTTTTAAGCTGTATATTAATTGAAATATATAATTTATAAATCATTTACAAGAGAACTATTCAAAGAACACAAAGCACATGAAAAACCCAGATAAAATCACCTGACAATATATCTCCCTGACAGTCTAGGTGGAAATTTAAAAAATGTCTATACATTTTCCAGTGAAACCAAAATAATCAATGCATTAAGAAAACTGCTGTTTGAGAATCCATGTCCCCGGTCACGCACATTGAACACCACATCACACATTTATTTATATGTGTGTGTGTGTGTGTGTGTGTGTGTGTATGTGTGTATGTGTGTGTGTGTATATATATATATATATATATATATATATATATATGTATGTGTGTGTATATAGATATATATATGTGTGTGTATATAGATATATATATGTGTGTGTGTGTATATATGTGTGT
>JAAGVU020000035.1:18715685-18726001 GCA_011763525.2 Mormyrus iriodes | reverse complement strand
CCTCCGTTTGTGGCGCCCCCTGGGTGGATGGCGCCCTTAGCATTTGCCTATATTGCCTATGCCACGGGCCGGCCCTGCCGGTGGTGGTAATGAAAAGCAGCCCACACCGCATCCACAGGGCAGCGCCAGGCTAGCGAAGCAGCTCATTAAACATCTTGCTTATGCCCGGTCCTCCGTAGAGAACCAGCATATTTTCAGGCAGACCGTAGTGATTGATACTTTATTACTGTAATTTAGTTAAATCTGCTAGCCAGGAACTCTATACCTAAAAATATAATTTTCATCCCTGCACCATCCAAAAGCTCATCCTGCCCTGCTTGTCCCCACAAAACGAGGTCCTTATCTCAAATCTGCAGATTGCCCCCCATCTTTGGTGCACTCACTCCATACAACCCCGCTTCTTAGCCCATTATTTTATGACTGCAGGACAATCCTACATACCCTGTCCCCCCCCCCCCCACCCCCGGAAGCTCAGGTCCCCCTCCCTTGCCTGTCAGTTACCCCCTCTCCCCAACAGACGCTAGGAAAACCAACACAGGCATCAGGCCTGCTATCTGAGCAAACAGTGCAGAGGCTGCTTCCTCAGCCGGCTGTCATTCAGCACAGATGAGTTAGCACAGGAAGCATGGCAAACATGGTCAAAGAGGAGGGATGGAACATTACTCACGTTATTAATAATGGCTCCATAAAACTTAAATAGATAGGGAATGTAAACGTCATACATTAATGTCGCCACTTACCAATTGTATCCATCGTCCATCCACTGACAGCAGTCAGGGTCGGGGGAGGGGGCTGGAAGTTACTTGTGCTGTTAAAATCTGACACCAGCACGATCATGCATTTTGAGAAATCCTTTATTTTCCATTTGCACAAATACATTAGAATTCTTCTCTTCCCCTGCCCCAGCTTGCTCTCCATAGCTGGGGGGGGGGGTCACCACAGTGCAGGGGCAGCCAAGGGTGTTAAGGGCCTCGCTCAAGACATGTGACTGTGCTACCAAGGCTGGGCGGTTTATTTTTGGAAATTAATGAACTCAACATGGACGCAAGACCCCCAGCATTCCACGGCTAAGCCTCTCCTCCCCCCAGGCAGTTTAAGTGAGTTGGTTCCTTAGGGTCTCAAAACGAATGGCTCCATGAGCCAGGAAAACCAGCCCATAAAACTTCTCTAATCAGCTATAGGAGTAGGCTTTGCTGGAACAGGTATTCGCCAGATCAAGCAGTACTGTCAAAGATCCCTCCAAAATATAAAGGGTTTTTACTGTCAGCTAGAGATCAAAGAATCTGAGGGAATCACTTATACTGGTAGGGAGGCAGGTAACCCAGCACTAGGCAAAGCTCCTCAGGGAAGATGAAGGGACTTAATTAAGTGAAAGAACATGTCGCTTTGTGTAAAGGACGACCATGGTAAATGAAGGTGGGATTCATGTTACAGCCGGGATGAGTGTTGCTAGCCTATTAGAGGGATGCAGGCAAGTGGGATGACTGCAAAGAATGTAAATGAACTGGAAGACATAAAGAGTTCACCTTGACATGCTACCCAGACTTTTTCCACAGTTTGTTCATATTAACGCCCACAATTATGAATCCATGAATCAGAGGTTAGTCAAGGTTCTTGAGTTAAGGGATCACAAAAAAAAAAAAAAAATCAGGTAAAACTCTACCTGTCTAGCTGGATAGATGATCCTCAGTGTGTCACGACTGTTGATGACCGACATAAAGCTGAGCTTTGGGGTTAGGCCATGTGTGTGGAGAGTGACAGCCCTAATTGATGTGGAAACATCAATATGATGGCCAGTCACACCTTTTCACCACAAATTATATCGGGGAAACAATCATTAGAGATGGGAGAGGCAGGTCTTCCAGTTACTTAGAGATTTGATCTACCATGTCGATCAGTGTCTGATTAATCCAGTTGGGAATCAGACTTACAATAAGTGGTTTTTAACTTCTATGACTGACAAAGCACAATGACCCCACCCAATGATGGGTTTTGAAAATTAATTTCACTAATTACCACTACTAACATGACCCCTAGTTCAGTAAGGGCATGTATATCATTGATTCCCATAATGTTAACGCCTTAATAATTCATCACGTATCTCAGATTAGTATTTCACTAAAATCACATATTAAAATGCAATTCATAAACCAATCATATATAACAGCACAGCAAAGAGTATCATTTATCGCATAAGGAGAACTTCCTCCATTATTGACTAGGACAATATTTATGCTACAGTTTAACTCTGATAACACCATGGGTTAGGTTCTTCAGTGGAGTAGCAAGTGCTCAATGAAAAGGTGAGAATTTTCTCATTTTCTCCACCTACATTTATGATTTTAGGAAAGAGGACAAGAGATTAAGGAATACGGAATGCATGGATAAGCCTAAAAGCACCACAGGTGACCAAACATGGCACTGTGGATCTCCTTCATATAATCACTTTACTCTTTTTAATAACACTGAGCACAAAACTGCACAGAAAGTCGGCATTCGTACGAATCTATAAAATAATGGTGTTTTCCTATTCCCACTAAGTGTGACTAACAGCTGCAAGTTCCCACCTTGAGGGGTGGGGATTTTGCTTGTGTACACCCACACACCTTTCTGGTGTCATGGGCACACAGCAATAAGACTGTCAGGCTAATATATGAATGCAATAAGATGACTCCATTGGGTGAAGATGAGCAGCAGGGTTTAATCTCGATGATGGATGGGATCTGTAACTATACTCATTAGCTAACTACCAAGTCGAATTAGTTCTAGTTAGCTACTATGTCAAATTTAGTAGTTTGACCTACTTAGACAATAATGACTGATGCTCTTCCTACAGAACTCGAAACTGAGAATAATGAGGTACAGGTCATCCATTTCTTTCCATCCTTCTTACTCGATTCCCGGAAACATCACCCATTGGAATTATGACCGGCCGAGGACCCAGCGACTTACTGCACGAGGCAGCTCACTGCCACAGCATCTTTAAAAACACAACTCGCATAATAAATACAGCAAGACATCATCATAAATCACAGAGTTAATCTCAACTTGTGAAATCATCAGCTTAATATGAAGTGTAAAAATGTGCAATACGGCACAGGCAGCGGTGTGACTGTACACGCCCAGCAACGTGTTAAAGGCACGTCCTTCACTGGTGGGCAGATCCACGGGCCCCAGCTGCGGCCTCAGCGGCCCGTGATCCTCATGACAGATGGCTGTCACGTCCCGCAAGCACACAGCAACCTGGGGGTCACGCTGAACTGCAGGGTGAGGCATTACCCCCAGAATTCCTCCCACCGCAATGGGGGTGAGCCACCAGGCAACGTGGCCCCCTGCAGGGCATGCAAGGGACTGACAGCACGCCGCACTTCTCGTCGTCGGGGGCATATCGATGAGAAAAAGCAGACCACTGCTTTGTATTATACTCCATCTTTAATATACTTAAAAAATGAACACAACTCTGAAGAAAAAAACAACTGAGTAAGAACTGGAGGATTTAAATAAAGATACAGAGCCTCGTCGGTCCTTCAGGGTTTAGGAAGGCAAAGTGAACTGCGTGGCGTGGGGGGGGGGTTGACCAAAGCAAGAGGACGCCGCACCTTTAAACAGCAGCTCATGGAGCCCGGTGGGCTGAGGACATGGCTGCCCCAAAGGTCAAAGGGCAAAGCGTGAATAGCATGCAGTGGCTCATTCTGACACACTCACGTTACATACATACGCGCACACAAACACACACACACACACACATATACAACAAACATGCGCGCACGCACGCACACACACACACACGCACGCACGCACGCACGCACGCACGCACGCACGCACGCACGCACGCACGCACACAAGGGCCGGCTTTGTGCCCCTTGCTGCGGTGTCCACGCTGGAGTGATGAAGGACTCTCCCCTCAGGTGGTGCACTTTACATTTTTAGTTTTTTCTTAATTCCGTTCCTGTAAGGGTGAGTCTGGGTCTTCAGGAGGCGTGCAGCACGGGGCAGTAAGAGGCATCTGCCTGGCGATGGCACAGCTGTCGCAGTCATCTGGCATAGTTCTTGATGAAATCCTGAACCTTTCTGCGGAAATCCTCCTGGAGCAACACAGAGGGGCGTTGGAAATGGCTTCAGTGTGTCAGCAATCAGTGTTCGGCACTCCGCACACACACAGTGAGACTATTAAATTACGGGGGGAGCGGTCAGGCTTTAAAAAGGTCCTTTGAAATACTAATTAGAACTACAGTAATTAACTTCACTCCTTCACTTGCATAATGTATGGAAAACCCATTTGTAGAACGCCATTTGGGGAAAGACAAGGCGAAATGAATTCACCCCCAAATACCATCATCCAAAGGCTCGGATTTGCAGCACATACATGTGAGGCCTGTACAGGTTCCCCGTGCCCCACCATGTGACGCTGAACCCCGGAGATGCCAGTTACTGAGAATTCCAGGTGCATACGTCCTGTGACTCACACTGATTCACTGTGACTGATTCACCCCCTCTGCTCCCTCACCAAAGAGTAACTAAGCGGTTTAGGTGCGAGGAGGTGCTGCCGTTACACTGAGGCGTGGCCAGCCAGCTGCAGAACCACAGAACTTCAAAAAACAAAAACGGAACAAATACACAAACCTGGGACTTGACTTTGGACCGGTAACCCTGAAGAGAGCATGCGGTGCATATGCCACAGAGAGGAAACAAAACAATGAGAGGCCTGTTTGACTTTCACATAAGACCTGGAGCACTCTTATGCACCTGCAACATGAGAGAGACGTGGCCGAGGTTTAGATAGAAAGGAGAGGAGACGCTCAGGGTGCTGAAACAGGAACCCCCGAGCGCCCAGTCGGGACAGCGTGCTTACATAAGCGTGAGAGCAACTGGGTTGTCATTTTTAACAGCAGCACCTCTAAATAGAAATGGGGGTGGGGGGGGGGCGTCTATGCTTGATGATCAAACAGAGCCACAACCTCCACGGGATCTAGAAATAACTGCGCAGCCACCCACAGCCACCCTCACCCCATGCGCAAGGCCTCGGAAAACCCCATTAAAGTTGAGCGTGACTCATCCGCTCGCTTCATTAACCAAATGGATGTCCCCCAAGCCTCGAGGAGACTCGGGACGGATGAGTGGGAGGAGAATGCAGGCAAATGCAGGTCACAGATCCCGGAGACTGGCACACGCTCTCCCAGCTACCCCTGACCTTTCTGGGTAGCTATGTTTAAATCTCGTCTCGCATTGCACATCAGAGACGCCGGTTCATTTTGACTTTGCAATGAAGCAGATGTCTGTTTTTATCTAATCGTTTGTGAAACAGATATAATAGTTCACGATAGTTATTTTTAGTACCTGGGCACTACTCTAGTACATGGGCTCTGCACATTAAAATCCTTCCTGTCTGAGATACTGTCAAATGACAAACAAACCCCAATATTCCTTAAAGCTCAGCCCGAGTGTCAGTGTATAAACGCCAACAGCAACTAGGAGAGTGGAAGGAAACCTGCAGAGCGAAGTCCCGGAATCTTCCGACAGCTCATGGCTTTTGGAGAGGGACAGACACACTGGCAACAGACAGGCTGCCTATTCTCCGGGGAGGGGGGGGGGGGGGTTAATTAACAGAGTGAATCCCTGAGTCTCCCAGACAAAACAAAATGAGCCTGGGAGCAGTGCTGAATGAAAACCTATTAAGAACACCACAGTCAAGGCTGTACGTGGGATGAGAAAAGCAATTTAGGGGATCATTAGACTCTCGGATTATGTGTGAGTGCCCTAAAGAGAATTCCACCCAAACAGCAAACAAATATTAAGCAGGGAGGGCAGATTAGCTAGATCACCTTGAGGGAAATAAGGGCACATCAATAAGCTGTAGAAACAGCTTAATGAGAAGTGACAGATATTGTGTTTGTACACTTTTAACAGGAACACCTGTACAGCTAAGCAGTTATTTTAATTACCCACTTCAGGAAAAAATGACAATGGCCTGAGATTTCATTATTTTTGACAGCGGTGGGCGGAGGAGGCCAGATCAGGCCAGGCAGAGCTATAGGCATACCTGCTGGGCTTATGGGATGAAGCTTAGCAAGCCCCACCCCCCCCTAATCCACACTATCTTCCCCTAGTTTTGAGTTAACAGTCATTGGACTGAAACGATGCAGTGCCTAAGGTGCATGCTTCAGTACGCCTGCCAGTGCATCTGTTTATTGGAGGAAGGTATTTAAAACCTACTTTAAACCACTAATACATCCATCTGGAGAAATACATGGGGTCTGCCCTCACCAGGCCTGGGGGACACATTAGCGGATGGGTGAGTCATCGGGGAGTGGGCTGACGTCATTCTGAGCAGTTCGGGGGGGGAGGGTGGAGATGCACAGCAGCACCTTAACCGCTGCACATCGATCTGAGACACGTGATTTGGGCTGCACTTTTGACTTATGTCTGTTTATGAGTTACGTTCCAGTCATTCACGATAACCAGGCACGGTGCCACTGAGATCTGCCCGTTTGTGCTTCACTTGGGTTATCGGGCCATGAGGAGCTCTGCGTTCCAGGGCCTTGCACCTTACACTGAGTGGCATTAGCCATGTTTCCTGTGTAAAGAGGCCGTCGTGTCTGTATAATTTGGCGCGATGCATTGAAAACACTTATATCAGAGTCGCATTTTTTAAAAGATTTATTTTTTGACAGCCTATGAGTGTAACTTGTTTGTGTGTTCTGTGATATCCCAGCCCCCCCTACACCCCTAACCCCCCACCCTCCCATGCCCAGTGCTTCTTGGGATACCTCCCAGGCTCACCACCACCCTCTGCTTTATAAGCAGAGTATGGAAGAAGGATGGATGAATGGACATATATACATTAGATGTTATACTGTATATACTCAGTGACCAGATTATTAGATACAGCTGCTTGTCAATGGAAGCAGCTGCAACTAAATGAATACAGCAGTCAGACAGGGTCCAGAAGTTCAGTCACTGTATTTATGCATATATACATACAGTATAAGCCTGCTTTCTTTTCTGTATTCAATTCAATGCAATAAAAGCACTAAAACCAAGGGTTTAAAGAAATATACATTTGTTTTGACTGCTCATAAACACACCTTTAAAATATACATGACTTTTCTTCCACATTCATATACAGGGAGAGTTCTATTATGGGCATATATCTGCGATTTCTGCTGAAATGGAGACAAAGGTCAGAGCAGGGCTAAGTGCCACAGTAGAGTGATATGGATAAAGATGAAGCAGGAACCCGGGTGCTAATTCCTGGAACAATACACCCCAACTTCATGGAGGCAAGTGGCTGCTAGATGGGGGTCAGGGCGTCGGAAACCAACCTTCCAGGCACTCTTTGAGTTGACTGTATTGTGCTTTACCATTGCAATTAATATCTGGAAAACTACACAAAAGACTGCACATTAATTTACATGATGCAGTTACAACGGACCGGTTTGAATTTCAGGTGTGAAAAGAGAGCTTTTAAACTATTAATATGTAATTAAAGTCCTTGTTGTATCAGTTTATTTAGGGTTACATAATAGAAGAGTGTTTTTAACTGTATGAATATCGATACATGCTTGCTGTTAACCAAGAGCGAAATGACACTTTTTGTGTTTTTGGATTTGTTAGCCTAACTCCTCTGTGTGTATACTTTAACTGACAAGACTTGGCCTTTAAATTACTGTGCCTGTTCAGATCGGCTGACTATTGTAATGTCACCACCCTTAAACATTGCTAACTTGGTCTGTCATGCACACCTATCCGTGATTGGATTGGCACTTGGAAGTATGGAATTGAAACGTACACTTGAGTTTATGAAGTGCACACTTGAGCTTATGAAGTGCACACTTGTCTTTACGATGCTTATGTGCAGTGTTACGGTGCCTCTCACTCAGAACATTAATTAGGTTCACATAAACATCAAAAACACAAACATCGTCAGGATACCCAGGCCTCCATGCTTTCATTGCTAACAGACAGCCTACAGTGGACAACTAAAACAAGAAAAAAAGAATGAACAGACGTCATGTTGCGGTAAGATGAGCAGTAAATTCATCTATATTAGAGCTGATCTTCTGGTAAACAATGGTGCATTAGCCACTCTGGAGAGATGGGGGGGCATGTGCATGGGGGAAGGGGGTAGCAGTTATTCTTGGAGTGGGATGATATATTGTTTCCAGAGGCATGTGACGTGATGCGTTCTTCGGATCTCAATAATGTATCCTGGTGATTCAATGTATGACATTTGTGGGGGCCTGCTGAATGGGTGCTCCTCCTACAACCACCCCCCCCAAATCTCTCCCTGGACAATGCAGCCGAATGTGAAATTGAAATCCTGCAGCTGGGAGTCTATAAGGCAGCCGTGAACATTGATTTTTCCATTCCTTGAATAAAAGCTGGACGCTGAAGGGAAAGGGGGGGGTAAATAAATAAAAGCGGTGGTGTCAGTCAGTTAGAGCGTGGCCCTTTGTGCGGCGGGTGTGAGGTATCTAATTACACAGGAACGTGTTCAGCCTCAAGTGGGCCAGCGATAAAGCGCAGAGAGACAAGGGCCACATACCGTTTGATTCAGATCGCTTTTTTAACGACATGAAGGCTGTACATGTAAAATGGACAGACGCCATTAACCAGAAGACCAGACACCCCTGCCAGTACACATCACACAAGGCTGTGAAATGCACTTCCTGAAGCCGCCTCTTTCTCATTTGGACTTTTAATTATGAGAAGCTCCATTCAAAGTCTGCTAGCTTCTGGAAAAATATCAATCGGACTGAATCAGGATAGTTTTTTCCTTGATATTGACTGTCTATGCAGTAATGGAGGATAGGATATTTCTGAGTCCGTCCGGAGGTACCAAAGGAGCCGTTACAGGCCCATTGGACGTCCCTCTGTTACACCCGATGTCCTGCCCTGGAGCTGTAAAGACATCAAGGGCTTGCCTGACTTTTTTTGGGAAGCGCCCATGTCGTAAAGCTTTCCACCACCACCCCGACCCCATCGGCCTTGAGCAGTTTTGCGAAAAACGCTGATGAGCTAATTAACAAATTAAGCAAGAGCGCCAGCTAACATCCCTCCCGTTAAATTGATTAATTACCGTGCCGAAAAGGAAGCAGCAGTGAATGCTTCTCCTTTGCATTGTGCCGCGGTTTCTTCCCCAGCTGGCGGCATGGTTGCTGCATGGCTGTGGCCTGGCGACCCTGATGGGCCAGGTGGAAGATGCTGAGGCAGGGCATCCCCGGATCATTACCGCCACCGGCCCCCCTTGTCCCACGCTAAATCCTCCTTTGTTCTGATGCAGTAAATCCCTGAGATGTAAATGGCCGCCCGACTAAAACAACATGAACACACGGTGCGAGAACAGCATCCCAAACCAGGGGGGAGCGATCCATGGAGGTGCCATGTTTTTTTATTTCCAACCACTTGGAACTGGATCAATGGTTCTCGCTGGGAGATTACAGTAATCCGGCCAATAGGGTACTACAACATACTCCAGGATTTCAGGCCATGACTGGGAGCGGACAAGTGATGTAATCTTCTGTTTATTAAAGGTAGTCAGTGACCATCTTAACCCACTTTGAAGTTGTGATGCAGCGGGCGTACAGATCCAGAGCAGAGTGCCACCTAACCTTCTGACTTTGGGAACATATTGCAGGAATATTTTGCGGCAGCCCATGGATTTATGCCAGAATGTGAGAATGACAATTAGCAGCAGTTCCTGGGCCGTAAGGCAGCGTTTCCACGCAGGACCCAAGACAGGCAACTCGTCCAAGCCCTGCAGAAGATTCCAGAAGCAGATTTTCCTGTCAGCACGAGCACGGACCATCTCTGTGGTAACTGCTATTTTTCTTTTTTTTGTGGAGCAGCAGGTGAGGTTTTAGCTTGGCAGATTTCATCATTAAACGTGGTCTCACAGGCAGCCGTGAGTCATGGAAGCGTGAGACTTTGTTCAACCCTGGTCTGCTGAAACTCCTCTCTTTCTCTGATGGATGCTGCCTGCCCCCCTCCTAGCCCGAGGCAATGTTTAAGGCCTTTGCCTCTACGCCTGTATTCTGATCATTTGGGTGGGGAGCGGGGGCTGCTCACTCCCAACTTCAGCATGTCCAAGGATATACTGCTTAATGTTGATTACACAATATCAGATTTCTGTTGTTTGCCTGTTTTTCCAAGCACAAATGCCAAATTATCCATTCAACCATTCATCTTCTAGTGATGTATTCTGAGCCAATCCCAAACAATATAGGTCACAATAATGCCTAAATACACTCACCTAAAGGATTATTAGGAACACCTGTTCAATTTCTCATTAATGCAATTATCTAATCAACCAATCA
>JAAGVU020000035.1:18699295-18715585 GCA_011763525.2 Mormyrus iriodes | reverse complement strand
GGGATGGAGTTTGGGCAGCCCCCCCCCCCCCTTCGATACCCTTCCCCCCCCCTTAGGATGTCAGCCATGCTTGGAGCTACACCTCCCTACATACTGCTGATGTGGCAAGGATGTTCTGGAAAGAGGCCTTGAAGCAGAGCCACCACAACCTCTCGATTTAAACACTTCTACAGGATTACCATCTGTTTCCTTACATGCCGTCCAAGAGGTTTAGAGGGATTCTGAGAAGTGGCTTACTGGAAAAGCCGAGAGTGGTAACAGGGGTCAGTTTGTGGCTGACAGGTGTGGCAGTCTGAGCTTTGGACAAAGTCTATCACTGAATGTCATCAGGCTGCCATGTTTGGTGAACTCTGTGACATTCCTGTGACTTGCTTCCCTTTACATCCGTCCCCTGCCCCGCACCACCAGGGGCGGCAGATTGACGGGGAATGTGGGGCACCTGTTAGGAGACACCCGTGTCCGTCAGCACTGAGACTTACACACCAGGGATGAATAGCTGTGAAACACACAAGTGTCTCGATGGCACTGTTTTAAAGGTCTCGCATGGACCTGGCTGACAGAGACAGCCCCCAGGCCGCTTAATTGCTCTAAACACTCAGGCAATACCTGCACAGCCACCTTCAAATGACTCGGTTTCCGCAGCGATGAAAATTGGACAGCGTCGCTTGACATGGCCTCAAACTTGCTTGTTACTTTTGGAGTGATTTCAGATAATCCAATTCACCAGAGCTTTATAAAGCTTTCCATCAGCAAAGGAGACATCAAACAGGGGTGTTCATGATGCCCCACTTGGCTTCAATCCAGCTTTCATTTTGAGTGAAACAGAATCAATAAATTACTATAAAATAAGGAGGACCAAACCCCCCCCCCCCCACCCACCCAGGCAGTGGTCACTGGAAGAACAAATGTTATGTTATGGCTCAATGTGACAATCTTGTTAATAATGTGTACTGATAGATAACAAGGAATAAAATCCTCTTGTATCATCAGGGTCTCTCCAGTGCCTCATTAACATTAAAAGCCACATTTTTTTAAGTGATTAAATTTTTTTTTTGTATTTTAAATTTTCACCAACATTATTTCTGTGACTAAGAAACCCACCCCTGATGCTCAAACAATTTCTGGGGTCAAACCAAGTAAGTCGGATAACCCCTGGCCACGATGGGAAAAACACAGGCTGTGTTCAGAATGTCCACTTCTCTCTCTCTCTCGCTCTCCCTGTATAGTGTTTGTTACATAGAACACTCACTAGACGATAAGGCCAGACAGCGGTGGATACATTTCGGATAATGGGAGATGTTACGCTGCTACATAATTATCCACCAGATGTTAGTAATTCTCTCTGTCACATAAACAGCAGAACATGGACGCGAATGTTGCTATTTTTGGATAATTACAATTCATTCATGTCAAACATTGAAATTAAAATAAAATGATAAAAATTGCAACACAAATCTGTGCACATGTAACCATTTACTGTAATGTATCCGCCTATGCAAGCATGATGCGGACTGCAGTTGTAACTATGGTATTATATACTGATCTTAAATATACTGTATTAACTGTGAATTAACATTACCCATGCGAAGCAGTCAGATACATTAAAATAACAGTTTGTTTTAAAAGCAGCGGTAGCCCTGCCGTTGTCGGACAGCTTCTATATGCTACATTTTACTATGCCTCACAATGATTTTGCAGTGCACTATATAGTGGATGAGATTTACTGGTGAGAATTCAAACAGCAGTATAAAATAGCCAATTCACTATACAGTAACCCCTTCACATCCGCGAGGCTTGGGGTGGAAGGTGAATGTGAACATTTGAAAATACTTGGGCACCACTAACCTTAACCCATAACTGTTAAACTAAACGATAACATAAAAGTCTATTTATTATCAATTTCTAAATAAACAGTAGGATGTACACTTTGCATGTCAAATGCATCCATCAATTTTCTGCCACTTAACCTTAATGACCCTGCACCAATCAGTATGTTGATCTTCCACTCCCTCCTTCCCTCACTCATGAACAAGACCCTGAGATACTTAAACTACTCCACTTGAGGCGGCAACTCATCCCCCACCAGGAGAGGGCAATCCACCCTTTTCCAGTTAAGAACCACAGCCTCAGACTTGGAGGTGCTGATACTCATCCCGGCCACCTCACCGTCCCAGTGCATGCTGCAGGTCACATTCCAATGAAGCGAACAGGACCACATCATCTGCAAAAAGCAAAGACGCGATCCTGAGGCTCCCGAACTGCACGCCAGCAACGGTGTGCCCCATACCTCCAGAATACCCCCCCCACAGGACCCCCAGAAGAACACAATCGTATGCCTTTTCCAAGTCCACAAAACACATGTAGACTAGTTTGGCAAACTCCCATGAACCCTCCAGCATCCTTCTGAGGGTGAAGAGCTGGCCAGCGTTCCGCAACCAGGACAGAATTTGCATCGTTCCGCCTGGATCCAAGGTTAGACCGACAGGCAAACCTTCCTCTCCAGTACCCCGGCATAAACATTTCTATATAATATACAAACCATCTAAATTATGCCCCTATATAGGCAAAGTTACTACGGTATGCACTGGGACTCATTAAAAATGCTAAATTAATGGCACTGAAAAGTTTAAAAGTTACTGCAAGAAACACGAGAACCCACTGTCACAAAGACAGCTAACATGCAAGGCTGGAATGCCAAGACAAAGATGTGAGGCGTACCCAAGCTGAACCTTTTAATATTAAAGATACAGTATGCACTTACACCAACAAATATTATCTACACTAAAAATCCTATCCATAATATTTACATATTATATGATTTTAGGTGAACCAAATCATTTTCAGTATTGTTATTTTGCTTATGTGTCATCTGTAAGTTTCCGGTATCTTTTGGCAAACTCCAAACATTTAACTGTTCATGGTCAACTCACAAATAACCACCGCCACAAACGTCCAATGCATGAATGTAAAGGAGTAGCTGCATAGTGGACTATTGAGTGGCCAAGTGGACATCTCAAAGAAAGCCACAGGTACTAATGTGGGCAGCAAAGTCAAACCCTCAGGCCAGGTAGGTCCTCACAGATTCTTTCCAATGCAGGTGAACATGTCCCTGACAGAGGTGCTGGGAGGCCTGTTAAGTGATTCCACACACCACACAGTTGATTTTGGTTCACCTTAAAAAGCACAGAGATTGAGAGCTCCAACATCAGTGGTGCCAATACTGAGAACACGTTGGTGCACAGCTCCCACGAGCCCTGTAACCAGGCATAAAAACATTTATCTTAAGATTTTTTCTATGCAGCAGACACTGAAGGACATCAGGAGCTCAGACACATGCAGCATTTCCAGAGTAAATGATACAGCTATAGCGCTGTTGCATTTCCAGGTCAACTGATGCCAGGTCATTTGAGGGTTTCACCCACACAGTTCCGCATCACCTTCTGTAAAACCGCTTTAGTCACGGTAGGAACTAAGCCTGCTGACTGCTGCCTTCTGTAGACCAGTCAAGGAAGTACAGGATGAACTGTTATTTTATCTAATATTAAGAGCAGAAACTTTGTCAAGCTTCTGGTCAATTCCCACAGAAAAATCAAACCTTACGCTAAATGCAACTAAAATAGTGAAAATCTTTGTGCCTCAGATATGAAAAGATATTCAATGTAATAACTCAATAATGAAGAATACAGAACGAAGACCGCGAGATTCATTCTGCACAGGTACCAAAGAATACAGCTCTCACAGTCAGCAAAATGCCATCCAGTGGGGGCAAGACCAAGGGTAGCTTAGTCAACCCTGTGCTAGCAAACACTGAACTGAAGGACTAGGCTCAGGGTTAGCATTAGTGTAAGTATCCTCAAATCAGACACTAAAAACCACACTGGTCCAAAGTCCCAAGTGGACGATGAACAGACATACAAGACAGCAATACAGTAGCTAAGTGCATGTGTCATTTGTGTTCATGCCCCTTTATCACTCTGCAAAACTGCTTTCATTTTGATTAATTTTGAATGTTTATTTGTGAGATATTAAGGAGCTGTTTGGTCACTTAAGAGCTTTTCATTTCTGTCATTCATCAGTCTGGACTTTCAAAGCATGTCTGGTATGTGCACTTGGTACCAGCCTGGAAAGGGCAGCCCCTAACAATGCTGGTGGTGTCTGGATTAACAAAATCGACGTTTCCCAAACTGACAAACACTGTGGTTTTACAGTCAGGAGTATGAATTCAATTTATTTTATATAGCATCTTTCACAAAAGTGTCGCCCCAAAGCGCCTTACATGATGTTTGAGAGAATACTAAGACAAAGAATTTAAAGAAAGAAGGAAGGCCAGATGACAACGGAGGAGAGGAACCAAAAACTCCCATGTAAGGAGAAAAAAAACCTCTGGGGGTCCAAGGTCAGCTGGCTGCCCAACCCCCCTGGGCATGCTAACATTACTGCATAGGAGTATCCAAATAATGATATAATGACTGCAGTGTGATTGCAGCAAACATGCTGATTAATTACGAAAACAGCAAATTAATTTAACACTAGTTTAAGATCAAAGGCCACGGAAAACGATGACATTGGGTAATGACACTGAGGTACAGGAATGGGATTCAGAGCCCAGAGCCCCTCATTGCTCTTACACACACACAAATACACACAAACACATATACACATATGGAGGCCATCTGTCTGCCATGTTCCATGAGTTGAACCTCATATAAACGTGCCTGGATTCCTCTCACACCATCAGCATCTGCGCTCTGGTGCACTTCTGCTAATCCATATCCATTAACCATTTTGGGGAGCTGAGGATGGACACACAGGACTGCAGGAGCTCTAAGGAAGTGCCTCTACAAGAAACTGAATGCAAAACGGCCTTGACCCTGTGCAATAAAGCGATCCACAGCTGCAATAAACCAAAACGTTATGACCAGTTAGAGTAGGACATTGCCCCATAAAACACCCTACAAATCAGCCTTAACCTAAAGGGAGCCAAGCTTCAGAAATCTACCAGAACTTTCCATGAAAGGCATCTTTAGGTGAGGTTGATGAGCAATTTCTCCATGACGTCTTTGCTGGGTGCAGAGGCAGATGTCCGAGCTTAATGGGACAGATATAATGGCCTGGTGATTAACGTGCTCAGTTGACATATAGGTAAAATCTGAGAGCCAACAGACAGCAGTTACAGAGGGATAGCCAGGGCAAAATGAGGTGCCTATTCCCTGCCTTTTATTCCTCATTAAGGTGGAGTCTTATTTTATAATACATATTTTTAGGTCATTCAAGCAAACTGTAATTTTATCATTGTACCACAAGTGCTTGTATGCTTTGTCTTGACAGCATGACGTTAATAAGAAATTCCTCATTACACTGAGGCTGACATGTTCGAGAAAGGAGAGCTCTTACTCTAATTAAGCTTCAAAGTCATTGTGGTGACTAACCACCGCGAGGCGGGATGTGCAAAGCAGGTGGAGCGAAGGACAAAGGAATTAAAGGCCCAACTGGAATAGTAACGGCTGCATGGAAGCGGATGTGTTCCAAGGGCTTTTAGGTGACCTTCCACAAATGGTACAAAGGGTAAGGTAACGCCACTCAACTGCTTCTCCCTATGAGCCACAACTCCCCTGTAAGGTTTGTTCCAGTAAACAGTAATACATGGGATATCAGCTCGACACGTACAACGAGATGAAGCAAAACCACCAGCACGTAAGGGAAAAATTAAATCCACACAGTCAACCAAGCGGCCGATCAGGATCACATGCAGGCCACTGGGACGTGCAGGTCAGCAGAACAACTGACAGCTGAGACCCCCTTTGCATGGTATTACATGATGATGACCCGCAACAACCCAACAAGGAGCGAGAGAAGGTTGAAGGACCTCCTCCAAGCTACAGGCAAGAAGCTGACCCAGCCATCAGGGGTAGGAAAAAAAAAAAAAGAAAAAAAAAAAAAAGTCGGATAGGCTTTGATAACCTACCAAGGTTGTTCCTGTCAGCCAGCCTTTGATTCTCAATGATTTTCTATACTACAAGCTTGGAGCTCCTCACCCAGATCTTGGCAGCAACTCAAGTTCCCACAGATTTAGCAAACATATCAATCAAGATGCTGCAATGAATTAATTTTAAAATAATAACAAAAAGACAGAAAATTACAAGGCCCTGCCTTCAGGAGTGCTGAATTACTGTCGAAATCGGGGTGAGGTGGCAAATCTAGCATTACCAAGTAACTTCTGCCCAGTAGCCCATGGGGTGAGTCATCAGTGTAGCAGGTAGTGGAGCATGACCCTAACCCATCCTAATGTACAGTGTGCTTTCAGAGTCCCCCCCAAGCACGGTAAAATGTGTTGGAGCAAACCTGTTTGATTGGAGCATATTGCTCTGACTCATACTGGGGCCTGGAGGGGGGTGGTTGAATAGGAGATGGAAACGACAGCTGCCCGGGCAGACAGGCTGAGGGAGGAGGAACAATAGGACACGACCGGATATAAGAACTCTGAGAAGGTCAGCATGGGCAATGTTTGAGCATGAACTTGAGGAGAGGGTTATGCTGGGACTGGCCTGGTTATATAGAGACCTCAGTTTTATGTTTTGCTGATGAAAGGATAAAATTTCCACACTACTAATGTTTCAGTATGTGCTGGAAACATCCGCCTGCACGTCCGGGTTCAGGTCTTTGACCCTGAAAATGACAAAGACTTGATCTGTCTCGGTGCTCATTCTGAGGAGAGGCCAACTAAATTAGAAGCAGCAAAAATACCACAAAATAAAATCACATAAGACCCCCATGACAACCTATTCAAGCCTACAATAGGCAGGAAATCCAGGACCTCACAGACTGACATTCTGCCATCATTTAAGGGGTCACAGAAGGCGCTATTGGAAAGGACATGTATTCTTTTCAGTTTCCTGACTTCACACAGCTTCAATCTACACACACAATGTTAGAAGAGCATTTTCATATTTGTGGTCTGAAAAACTAGGAGGTGAGAAGCATAGCTTCATAACCCCCACCCCACACACGTCCGTACGCTAAAAGCATCCAGAGACGGCACCTGTCCTAAAGGGCTGAGAAGATCCTGAGGTTATTAAAATCCACTCAATGATTTAAATGTCTCAGTACCGAAGCCTTTGAAAATCTGGGTTCTTGGTGCCTGTCAGAGGGATGAGTTTGATGACAAGCAGAGCATGGGGGCCACTTGCAAGCGCTGGAGTGGATCATGACCACAGAGGGTTGCTTTCCCACATCGTATCTCATCTAACCAAGAAGTTGTAGCTGGGAATTTTCCATAGATTCATCGATCTGGTAAGGAAAGACTAGCAACTTGAGCTCAGAAAACAGCCCAACCAGGCTTGTGAAACACACAGCACTGATGAGACAAAACATCACATGGTGGGAAGGCTAATTTCCAAGGACGCGAGACACACTTCTAACACCTGATCTCTGCCATGACTGCTAATAATCTGGACAGTCGTGGTAACAATTATACTATGGATACAGGAAGGAGTAAAAATAGAGCCAAAACCCATGGCTAAGGCCCGCAGGTCCTGTTTGACCCCATTTTTTCCCCACACTGACAGACTGAAGGCAGGAGATGTCAGTCACGCGCTGCAGGGTCGCAGGACGTGTCATGGGACAGCAGGTGCTAACTGAAGACCAGAGCAGCTGTCAGAAACGAGGTACGCAGAGGCCTCTTGGCAGCCCCCCCCCCGGATGTATGTTACCTTATCGCGCAGGTGGTGTTCCGCCGCATCAATGTTCAGGGGGTCGTCAAAATTCAGCAGGTCCTGTGGGATTGCAGTGGGGGGAGGTGTTAGGAGACTCAGGAATAACAGGGTTAATACCCACCCCACCCCCCATCCGCCCAGCATGCTAATCCCACACAGCAGCCAGGTGGCCACAGACCACCAGCATGTTTGCCTCTCACAACTCCTGCTATCTTTAGTATTAATAGTTTGAGGTGACTCTCCAATGCAGTTCTTGTAGTTAAATCCTGGGATAGGTATGCTTGATATAAAAGTGAAGCTTTCAAGGGCTCTCTACAACATGAATGAAAAAACACTCTGGGGAAGGGCTGGACTGAGCATGCACATATGAGCGCTTCGTCCATATGCCGTGTATTTGGCATGCCCAGAGACATATGTTCACTGAGTCTATCAGGCTCTGTAATGAAAACAAAGGAAGCATACATACTGCAGGGAAAGTGTTACTTACAGTAAATAAGGAATTCAATCCCCAGACCACATCCTGAAAGAAACCAGAAACAAATAATGACTCAAACACATAAATGACTTGTAAAACAACTGTTTTATATTTTCTCTGATGATTAGAAGATTTTGACACATGCTAGAGTCACTTCTGGGGTTTTTTGTTTGTTTTTAACCAAAGTAATGAGGCAATGTTAGTAATTTCTGCCTGTGCTCACACAGGCTCTGCCACATGTCTGTCAACTTTCCATATGAAAAATGCCATTAATGTCAAATTTGTGTAAATGTACACGCATTATTTTATTTAAACAAAATGTGTACAATTTCGAAATGTGCAGGGGGGAAAAAAACCATAGGGTCAGTTTCAAGCCCTTTCTTGCCCAAAATTATGCCTAAAACTGATGCAACAGCCAGCTTTCCCTGCTCTCTTTTAAATTAAGCAAACAGCATGGATTCCCTAGACTGTCTGGTCAAAGCAAGTGCAGGACAACAGCATTAAAATAACAGTGGCAAAGAACCAGATCACGTAACAGCAGAACATGTATGCAATAAACCACGATTAACCTCAATAAAGAGCACCTCACCCTAAGGAAACAGTCATAGAAGAAGCAAAAGCAAAATGCATGCAATGTTTAAAATCAAATAAAAACAATTACAGAGGCAGCTAAACCTCTTTATAAAATATAAATGCACAGCCAGGGGTTATACACACCTCAGCTAAACACAAATAATCTAATAATAATATTCACTGTGCGCGTGGTTCTTTCCTAAAAGGGGGGTTTACCAGGTTTTGTAATCTACACCACACTAACATCAGATGTACAGCGCTGAACCGGGAACTTAACCTGAACCGCCTGCTTGTAAAAATGGGCTAAGCTATTTTGCAAAATGAACAAAAATAGCTTAAGCACTAGGAGACTATTTAAATAAGAACAAAACAAGTCCAGGTAAAGAATTTAATCCGAGAAGCAATAATTCCTGGTACATTTATCACGAACATATTTATATGGAGAAAAAAAAATCCTCGTCCATTTTGAGGACTAATCAAGTACCTGACCAAAAACTTTATAAGACACTTCACTGGACCGGAGTGAAAAGGCTGCATACATCTGTGTTATCGTTTTTAAAAACATGTCAGAACACCCAACATTATCCCAAAATACTGAGGAAAGACAAGCAGGAGTGTCAGTAAGTGTACAGAAAGAAGCAGTCACCATTAAATTACACTGTCTGAACTTTAGCATATTGCTAAACAATAGCTAAATTCCCATTAACAGATGACATGTAACAGATCATTGTGAACTCACCAATAATGTTAAACCAGTGAGACATTGCTGGTTTCTGTATCCATAGTTCCAAAAGCTCACATTCACTCTCATTTCATAAAAACCAAAAACCATGTGAAATCTAATGAAAACTATATTAAGTCTAATGAAACCAGATTAAACTTGAGCTAAAGTTAACTTAAATCAACCATCTGCTGACATCCATGCACTGACAGGGTCTGGGCACTGGCATTTACAGCTTGGTTAATTAAAAGGCTACACGGCATCTTGAGTCCCAAATGCTTCCTTTGCAAACTTTGATGTGCCGAAGATGTCCCTTGTGATAAACTAGCTCAGTGTCATAAGGTACGCAGACAACAAAGTTTCCTTGTGGTTTTTTTGGCTGCTAGGACCTTCATCTAGATCAACCCTCCACCCAAAGGTACATTTATCCGGTTAGGAAAACATTCTAAATCAAGAACTTCGTAGAAATTTAGTTAGTACAGAGACTCAGGTAATCATTAAGCCTGAAAATGTAGCACAGAATTTAACAATCACTCTAATTTGGCTTCACATTTATGCCAACAGGTACATCTGACAGCTGCATCTCAGTGTGACCAGACAGCACCAACCTAAAAGCATCTCTGATACAATGCTACGGTGTTTTTTTCACAGTGGGGATTTTCAGCTGAAAATAAGGCGATGATTTCGGTGGGGGGGGGTGGGGGGATGGGACGGGCTGAAGGAGCTCAACTTGCCAAGACTGTCAGTGACTGATTCTTCATTGAAGATCTGCCCGACCCGCAGAACAGCGCACAACTGATTGGATTTACAGAGTAAGACGAATTAAATTTTAAGTGGATTTAACAAACCCGACAAACTGACTGCTGCTCAACCAAGAGAGAGATTTTAGAAGACCTTACAGCAAGAAGACAGGAGTAACATCTTAGCTCCTTCACACGACCCTGCACTGTTATCTGCTGACATTCTATGCGAGCCACTGGTGGGGGTGAAAGGCATTAGAGCGGGGCTTTGTAAGCATGTCGCCGGCTAGATGGGACACTTATCCTGGTGCTTTCCCCTTTTCATAGCTCCTGAGTCTCTACGCTACTCAGCTCCGAATAGAAAAGCAGTTTTTCAAAACCAAAATCGAGCAGAAACTTTACATAAAGACAATTTGGCTGGATGCGATGAGGGACAGTCCTGCTGAGGTTTGACGAGAAACATTCAGCTAATTTATGTCAAATGAGCTGTATTCAAAGCCTCGTCTCAGAAAGGGAAAAATAAAGGGCTCATTTTAGTCCTAAAAATATAACAATCCGGTCTTACTCTGCCATTTTCCCCTTCATGTCTTTGTTGACTTTGCTCTGCCGAGAGATGTTACGTTACATGGCATGATCCAAGGCCGCACATCGGCATTGAGCGTTCAGTCAGGCACTGGCTGCTCAGAGCTCAGCGGCAGGTCCCGTTAGCTCTAGCTGCAGTCAGTCCGCCTGTGCTGTCTAGCTGCTTACACAAGCATTTTAATTTAGCGCAGTCCTCCTGATCTTTCACAGATCCACTCCTCAGCCCAGGATAATCTGGAATTTTAAACAGTTGGAACTGTAAAACTTTGATTACAGTTTCCAAACGAGAAAGATGTCTTTGAAGTCAGGAGCAGAGTGATGTGGTATAATATATAAATGTCAACACATACCAAACGCCACAAGAATACGCTTATTATAGTGAGTACATCCTGCACAACAAATGATGAAAATAAGAATGCAAAGAGAAGTTTTTTAGGATATGTAAAATCCTGGACTTCCTCCCTGTCATGCTTCAAGAACGCTAACCTGAAAGCATTGTCATCGTGTCGAGTTAGCAGAAAAATGGAGCAGGTTGAGGTCTGGCCAGTTCACAGCATGGCTGCTATGTGGGTTTTAAGATCGGACAGGGAGCCGTAGAGGAATGATGGGAAGGCTCGTTGACCCGGAGGACCAGCACAGGACAGAGGGGCGGGTAAGATGCTCGGCACGACAAACGGTAATGCAAGGAGAGCTCACAGAAGGCCGGGGAGACCCTTCAATTCAAGGGGGAAGAATGGCGACCTGGAGAGGGGCCGGCAAAGAGGCGCAAAGGCCAGGATCTGAGGACCAAGCAGACACACCTGAAGTCACACAGCCCTACAGGAAACTAGCAATACACACACAAAACTGAATATTAATTTTAAAATATTAAATCAGCATTCTACACAGACACACATTTTCCAGCTGCTTATTGAACATTGGGTTTTGGGTGGCCAGGAACCCATCCCAGGAAGCAAAGGGCACAGGGCTAGGCAACCCCCAGGGTGGGAGACCAGTCTGCCGCAGGGCACAAACTTAACTAGCATTACAGGAATGCACACAGTCTTTGACCTGCATGAGTCATGTAACCCGGGGAAGCAGAGGGATCACAGCATTCCTCTTTTTTCCCACCCAAAATGCCTCCCCATTCGAGACATTCCTCCTGCAGAGTTCAAAAATACTCAGACACCCACTGCTGGGATACAACGCAAATACTTTGCAGCATACAGCCAGACGCAATTAAATTTAAATGTATATATTCTGAACTGCAAAGTAAGCGGTGACTGCCAATGGTGTTTCACCCCGGTTTTAGCAGCACGTGTTTTGCTCCATTTACACATTTTACCGCAGATAAAGGAAATGCCACAGCAAAAGGCCAAGGAGATGAGTTATATTTTATAAGACGGCCCTACCAGCCACTCATCTCCATTAGTATATATCTGTGTATAAACAAACACCCAAACAACAGCTTTCGGGATGACTGCCAGCAGCTGGCTGGAAACTCATTTATTCCAGGACCTGCCTGGAGCTTCTGAGAGATTCACACCATCATGTTTACCACATCCAAGGAGACCAACCAGTCCCCCCTCCCCATTTTTAGATATCATGATTAATCCAATGCTGGCGGAAAGGCACAGAGCAAAGCCATACGTCAGCCGGGAGGCCTGGGAGACATAGCCACTTGTCTCTGCTAACAGAACTCATGCAGAACGGAAACCTCAGGGCTCTTCCACACGTCCCTGCAGCTCAAATCCTGCACAATAAGCGGGGAGAGCGCTAGCAGCCTGGGGACACAGAGTCGTCAGGATAATGGGGAGGCTGTCGGCAATAGGTCCACAAGCGTCGAAACAATTGCATTTGGGAAATACGGTGATTATAGTCCTTGGGCTTGGCAAGATAGTCCCCAATAAAATCTCTTTGGCGTGATGAAAAGAGAGGCAGTTTTGCAATAGGGGTTCAGCCCGCAAAAACAGGTCTAAATACACTGACGAATCGCTAGTTTCCCCCAATTACCGGAAAAAGAAATAAACAATGACATGGCTGCAATTAAATGGAATTAAATTAAAAACTCACATCTTAATTATGCGTCAGCCATTGCTTTATGCGGCACACAGTGCATGTACTCTGTCTCTTGTGATTTCCAAAAGCTGTAGCAGACCAGCGGCTCTGCACAAACTCACACACTACTGACCAGCCATCCCAAAGAACAGCTGGAACGGGCACCGCATGGGTACCACCTGGTCAAAGCGGTAATAAAAGGGACACTACAGTGTTTCCCCCTTGATTTTGGGATCAGCCCTCTCTTCAGTCTGACAGGGAGTCATTTTTACGAAGCGTGCATTAAAAAGCCAACCGGACACAGTGTTCTGGGCGGGTGGAGTACCGAAGACCCAGGGGAAACCAGTACAATGTGAGCTGCTATGCAGTGGCTACGCAGGCTACCAGCAGGCTCAGACTGCAGGAGGACTGTAAGTGCTGCAGTCTGGAGGAGGCCGAGGGGTCCTGTGCTAGACCCTTCAATGCGATTTGGGCTAAAAGCGGCAAGTGGTGGAGAGCCCTGAAGAGCTGTGGGAGACACCTTGGTGAGGAAATACACGGTACAGGCCAAGGAGCCTCAGGCATCTACATTTAAAGGCCTCAAAATTAGAGCCTATCAGACAAGAAATAGCACAACTAAGAGGTGCTGGAACTTTACATCGGACTGACTACCAGAAAATTCCAGAAGGAAGCTGATGTAGCACAGAGTGCTTATGATGTCGATGGAGGCAGAGCATTTATGAAGCACTGATTCACAGGGATTCTGGTCCTCAAAGGTGAATCTCTAATCAGCCATGAAGTGAAGCAGTCCATAGCCATCTGGTGCAGGCCTCTACATGCTTACCTGTCACATCCTCCTCTGTGCGCCTCCCGCACTGGGAGGACATACTACACCCACAGACTTTCCGAACCAAGCCGTGTTAATGCCCCTGGTGCCCCAAGAAGCAGAAAGCAACACAAATCAGCACTAAACGGCATATGACTGCAGCTCGCCAGAAACTCCACGCGTTGCTCTTCTGTTCCATATGCCACACAGCTGAGAGTGTCACAGCGCAAGCAGCCAACCACTCTTTAACCAAACTGATTCCGATACTACGGGGCGTTATCTGAGACCGGGACAGAGGACTCACCTTCAGCGTTCGGGTCGGGGCCCAACCCGTGCCGTCGATTGAATGTTCCCTCAGTAAGCTGTAAGCCGGGGAGAAAGATGAGATAAAAAAAAGTCTCATTAACTCAGGCGATCGCTCATCTGCAGTATGTTGCTGTCAGGAGACTCCCTCGCCTATTGGGAGTCCGTCGGAAAGGCACCAGGGGAGTCCGGATGAGGGAGAAGGACCCCAAACAGAGACAGGTTCCCGACGTAGTCTGTCAGGGACCTGGACTGTGTCTGCACAGACAGAAGTTCACTCCACCTGCAACCTCCTGCTTGTTTATTAACTCTGTATCTAACACACTGCTAACTGGGGTGCAGGGTGTACCTACCTAGGAACCAACACAACTCCTACTTACTGATTTCTGAGTATCAACAGGGTATGTCTCCATGATGTCTGTGCATCAATCACATTTTAGTGTCTAAAAGGGGTTTACAAACTGATCACTTGGCATTTACTGGGCATTTACAAGTCGTGAATGTACTGATTACATGAGGTTTACAGTTCGGTCCATGCATGCACTGTTATCTAGGACACAAATGGAACAAAAAGCGACAGTGCCTGATTGAGGCACCACACTGTGTACAACAAACCCACACTGTACTCTAAGTCCCAGAAACACCATGCTGGCTTAGAGCCATACTCATCAGAGCCTTACAGAAAGCAGAGTGTATGTTTAGTATGGAAAACCAGTTCCATCTGGATATAAATGGATACATTAAAGACAATGGATCCAAAGCATTCATCTACCTCAGAGATTTTACATAATATAGCCATAATGCACCAATTAAACTCGTCATTAAAATATAGATCACATAAAAATCAGCTCACTAACTTTGTCCAACAAAAGATAAAAACTTCCAGAAGTGATGACCTTTTCATAACTGACAGATTCATATTTTTTGCTTTATACAATTATAAACGACTCTCCATACAGCATGAATTGTGGTGTATCAAGGTCTCTTAATCTGTCTTTAAAAATGTGAGTTCAAGGCAATTCAGCCCTATCTGCTTTTATTCATCTTCACATTGAGAACGGACAACCAGAGAAATGGATGTCAGTTTTATCTGTAGCAGGGGACTTGAGACAGGACTCAACCCCCCACCAAGGCTGCTCTAACCAAACCATCTGTACTTCTAACACTTTTTTTTCAGTACCCTCTGAAGAAGCTGCTGCAAACACCTCTACAATCTTGTTTTAAAAAGTGCTACCAAAAAAAACTAACTGAATGATGCTAACAGTTTTAATCATATCAGACATAAGGTAAAATCAGGCATTAAAAATACAAATGGATGTGGTACCGGCCCAAGATTCAGAAGTGGACTCCTGCTCCTACACCATGACTTCCATCAGATCGTCACACAGAGTTGGCACAAACAAGGCAACAGATGTGCCCCACTGGCCTGTGCAGAAACCAAATCAAACACTCAGACACCCCACGACATTTACCTCAGACAGATTTCTCCGGTCTCTGTGATGTTGGGATGCCATATCCTGGTGAGACATTTAACTTTGGGAGGCTGCAAACCAAAATAAAGACACAGCATCAATCAGCAGAAGGATCCAGAAGAGTGAGAAATGACCTTGTGATGGTGTGGTGGGTCCCCAGCCCAAGAGCACCACAACACCGGACTCTGGATGATGTCATCGGAAAAGCAAACAATCTCCCGACCAGCAGACCTGTTACTTTGGCTTGAAGTATGTATTGTACATATTTAGCATAGTTGAGGAAAACAGGAAATGCAAATCCTGTTAAAAGTCCCCCAGGCTAAGGCATTTTCAAAGCAAGACAACATCAATAAAGTAAGATGGGCTGGTACCTGATTTAATTTTCCCCCTTTTGCTAAGAATCATTCTCTGCAAGTATAAGCACTAAAGAGAGCTTTCAACAACACACTTCATAAGAACAAAAGTGTACAGTACTCTCCTGCTTTCAAATGACCTTCATCCACCTCGCATCTTTCCTCTGGGAGACGTTATTTTGTAGAGTAAGAGTGTTTAAGGCAGCCAGCTGGCCAAAGGCGATATTTTAAACCGTTAATGAAAGAATGTGAAACATTCAAGCATAGTCTACGATGTCATTAACGGATCACCATCTGGCTGGGGAGGTATGAGCCAGATTACAGCCGAGCCAGAGACGGACTGATCAGATACTGTAACGCTCGCTCAGTTGCAACACGGGGCCTAAATTCTGATTTTCACATTACAGGCAGTCCACAGGTAACAAGCAAGATCCATTCCCCTTTCTTTAAGTCTAATTTGTAGGTAAGTGGGAAAAATAATAATACAGTGCAAAATAATAATAATAATAATAATAAT